>VXBW01002250.1:243564-383413 GCA_013400375.1 Thinocorus orbignyianus
TTTAGTATTATTTATGTGTTCAAATCAAGCAAGAGAGAACTATGTTAAACAGTTGTATTGATTTTTTCTTTTTCTTTTGATTCCATTAGTTTAGCTTCAGGGTCAGGTACATGGTTTGTGATATTCCCAGAATAAGGTAATCCTGCGACATCACTGCACATCTGTAACACTGTTCCAAAGACTGAAAATATATGTATAAAGCACAAGTTGTTTGAAAAATAACCTGTATTTACTGAATTACAAATAGGTATTTGGATTACTTTGTCAAATTAAAGTACTGCTGTACTACTTATCTCCCTTTCCAGGTGCAAGCAGTAGTGTTCACTAATATTTTGCAGGATAAAAATGAAGAGCACAATGGACAGTATTTCTTGCAAAAGGAAAAAATATTTACAGCATAATGGCGTAGCACAAATCTTTTGAAAAGTAATATCAACTACTGTCTCTCATAGTGTGCTGCTGATTAATAGTAGATAGTTCCATATTGCTGATATAGGGAAGTGAATTTTATGTAAATGCACTAATATAATGGGATTTCTTAATCCTGACTGGTGGAAGAAGCTTTTCAAGCGTATTTGCTAAAGTCATAGTCAATGTCATTCGTCATAGCCAGTGACATTAGAAATGGCATTTCTGTAAGAAAGGAAAATGAAAGACAGCTTCACTGCTATAAAAACTAGTCACACTATTTCTAGTTAATTCTCAAAACAAAATGTGGGACTTTACAGGACTTAATACATATCATAAATGTTGAAATCATTTGGTTTAGTCAATATATCTCCAGTATAAAATTGGTCTGAGCAGAATCCTTTCCTAGTTTATTCTATGCATGTGTTACAATAAATAATAATAAGAAAAAAAGCTTGAAAGGAAAAAAAAAAAGTCAAAAGTGTTAAGAATATTTCTAGACTATAAGCCTCTGTGTGAGAAAACCCGCGTAGAACTGAGAAATAAAAAAGTGCTTCTATGACCATTCAGTTTTACAAACAATTTTGTTTGAGGGTTTTGATTTCTCCTTCTATGTGGTTTTATGTGTCTTCCTTGAAGCATTTCCCACAGTATCAGCATCTGTGATGTGTCTCCTCTGAGTATATTCTCTAGTGCCTCATGTCACAGTTGCATCAACTTTTCAGGCTTACCATCAGTTGCAGCACCAATATCAGCCTATCCATTCATCAGCCATGTAATCTTGCAAATGTTGGTTTTCTGTCAAATTTGTTTGGTGCTGGCTAGTGAGGCTGGATGGGGTTTTTGGAGCATTGACAGGCTGTGAAGACAAAGCTTCATCACCCTTGAGAGCCTTCAGATTTCTCAGCAATGTTTCTAGCCATGGTGTGGTGTGATGTGATGGGAACACACTTCTCTGCCCAGATGTGGATCCCTGGGGGTGTCCAAGGCCAGGCTGGATGGGGTTTTGGGCAATCTGATCTGGTGGGAGGTGTCCCTGTCCATGGCAGGGGGATTGGAACTGGATGATCTTTCAGGTCCCTTCCAAACCATTCTATGATTCTATTCTGCAATTCACACACCTCTGCCTCCCAGGAATGCAGGGTCAGCAGGGGCTGCGGGTGGGTGGATATGTGGGGTGGGGGTTACAGTGTCCCCAAGTTCTGCCCTGCTTTGGCTTCTTCTTGGTGGTGGCCTGTGGGGTCAGAAGGAAGCAAAAAGGATCAGTGCTGTACTGGGTAATATATAAGTTGTAAATGTTAGAGTGGGAGAAAAATACACACATCATCTATATCATCTCCCAGGAATAAAACACAAGCAACATGACAGGATTCTAATCGTAAGTATGATTTAGCTGTTAACAAGGGAGAAGTTTCAGAAGCATCAAAAAGCCCAGATACTGGGCCCAAATTTTCAAGAGGGTCAAATTTGACGTCTAGATTTTTAGGCATATGGGCTCTTAAATGATGTTCCAGAGTGAAATAATCCCTTGCTGGGGTTTCAAAGTGCATAGACTGTAAAAACATAGGGCATACTGGTATTAAAGCAGAACTTGGTGTGTGCAGTGGGGATTCTATGTACATGATTTTTAAAAATTCAGCTGTGTAGTGAAATAGCCTACAGACTCATGACACAAATAGGGAAACTATACTGCTTTCACATACACGTAAGACTTCTTTGCCTTCTTTTTGAAAAAGGTTGACAGGTTTAGTTTAAAATCATTCAGATGTGTCATTCTAACCAATTGCAGCCAATCTGTTCAAGTACAGCAGAAAAAATCCTGGAAAAAATCATGTCAAGCAAGTTTGACAGTTGGTAGTCTTGAAATTCTCAATTTGTAGAATACAGATACCTTTCCCCAAAACATCAGTGAAGGAGTGCTGCCTCAGCAAACAAATTGCTTTCATAAGGGACCAGGGGCTCTGTCTGTGTTTCTAGTATTTTTTTTAATTGGTTTTCATATACATATATATATATATATATCTCCTCCTTTTTCCATACTGATATTTTTGCATGATGGCTCGTTTTTAAGCTTGTTGGCTTAGAAGGTGAACAATCCAGAAGTGTGGAATGACAGGACATGCTGAGAAACAAATGAACAGAGCATGGTTTTACATGAAAGGACTTTTTCCAGGTTTTCTACTGAAGTGTGCAAATTTAAAGCTGTGGATCAATGCCCTGCTCTCTGCACACTCAGTGATGTGTCACGACATAGTGACAGTGACAAACTCCTGAGCTGCAAAGCCCACTTAAAAATACTGTATGGAGGCACTCAGCAATAAAGGACGATGCCTTCAACAGCTAAGAGCTACCAAGGACTTTTTGAAGACTGATGACCACTATGGAATATCACTTTATGTACGTACCATACATCCTAATCTTGTGCCATGCAGAATATTTGAAACCATTTTTGGTACAGGCTTCAGGGCCAGAGTGGATGGGGCTCTGAGCAAACTGCTCTAATGGGAGGTGTCCCTGCCCATGGTGGGGGGCTTAGAACTTAGTGATCTTTATGGTCCCTTCCAGCTCTAACCATTCTATATTTCTATGATTCTACAGTGGTGTAACATTTGTTTGACGCTCGACTGGAGCTTGTGTAATGCTGTTCCCAGCAAGATTGATTTGTGTGAGCTCCTCAACTGGAATTAACTTGATCACAACTAGCTTTAACTCTCCAAGATATTGTGCACATATATCTGGTATGGGAAAGCTCATAGCAGCTGGCATTACATTGGCAGTTTCCTCAGCAATATAAAAAAATTCAAGCTGCATGATGCAATTACCAGAAGCAGTGGGAGAATATTTTATTTCTTCAGTCTCATGCTCTTCTACTGTCTTTTTGCCAGTGGCTTGCTCTATGTAATTCACTCCATGAAGGACAACACTCAATTTGTTAAATGAATGGCTTATTTCTAAGTTTTCTTCCAGGAAAATATTCTGTAGCTGCAAAATCTCTAACCATCTGACTGATTGTCTGTTTTTCCAGTGCCTGGACTAAGTGCAGAAGAGAGCTGATGTTTGTAGAGCTGCTTTAAGATGAGTCATTACTTCTTTGCTTGGTCTTTAACAGTTTTGCCCAAATTTCACTGTTGTTTTTTTTTTCTGCTGCCCAGTTACAGACTCCTGCCTAGTTTTCCTGATGTTTTTAATTTTAAATATCTTCCAGCATTACAGCTCTCCATTTTTTTTTTACCTGTTTCCATCTGTTGATTTTTTAATCCAAATATTATTATTCTGTGTTCTAAACCGAATCTCATTGCGATATTCTGCCTGTGTTTCTAATCTTCCCGTGACCCCTTGTATTATTTCTGCATTTTCAGCAGTGTGCTCAGCTCCTCCTAGTTTAATAGATCTGCAGATTTCATTAATGTACCATTTACTCCCTCTTCTAGCTCATTATTGAAGCTATTAAATGAGATCAGAAGTAATACTAATCTTTGTGTACTGCACTAAATGCCTCCCTTCAAAGTTATTGTTTATCATTACCCTTCATTGTTTGTCATCACCCTTCATTTCAGTCAACATGATAGTTCATTTCCAATTTGATTTAAGTTTGGGAACAGAATTTTGACACATCGGAGATGGGAGAAGAAAGGCTAATCAACAATCCAGCAGAGGCTTCTAATTAAGGCTCAATTTAGAAGATCAAAGTTAGGAGTCCTCTCCTGCAGCCCCAGTGTGAGGTGGAAACTGTCTCCATAACATAATTGAGAACACCTTAAGCTTGGTGCTAAAATATCCTGAAAAAACCCAGTGTACTACAAAAATTCAGACATGTGACAGTATAGCTTCTGCTCTCTATTCATTAATTCTGTATTACTATTAAAAAAATCAAATTTGTCTGGCAGACTTCAAAGTGTTTTAGTAAATTTGTTTTCTCAATAGCTGTTCCATTATGTTGCCAGGGAAAGAAGCTAAATTTATGAGTAGCAATTTCAAAGACAAGTCACAGAATATGTGAACTTCTATCTTTGGCTCTTTCAGAGATGTTTAGTCTTGTTTCCAAAGCAGCTATCCCCTCCTTTTGTTCCTGCACAGTGTCAATTTTCAGGAAAGAGATTTTAAATTTCACACCCCCTTCAAAGTCTAATTTCTAAATTCTGTAGTAAATACTCTTAAGCGTATTTATAATATGCCATGAACAAACATCAGTTCAGTCAGGAAGATCTCATTTTGACAAGATACAATTCTGCTGATAATAATTAATCCCACATGACTTAAGGGCCCAAAGCCAAAGCTTGTTCATCCTTCACCTTAATACAGTACCTGGCATTTTATAAAGTTGGGTTACCAACCCTTAGCATCAGAGCCAGTTGGTCTTTATGGACTTGCTAAAAATGTTTTCATCTGAAATATCCAAGAACTGCTCAATTTTTCCTAGGAATACTTGGCTTGAGCTCATTTAGTTGTGTAGTCTGTGTTCGTGCAAATGTAAAAACCCTAAACCTATTCGGTGAAAAAAAAATAATATCTCCTCTTGGTAGAACTGAGATCTCTTTTAGTTTTGTACTTATTTTTGTTGAGTAAAACAACGGGACAGTGAAATACTGAAATTCAGGTTGGGGTTAGGTCAGATTATTTGTTAGATGTAGAGAAAATTATGGGAGTGAAAAGGCAGGTGCATCCTAAGGGCCGGAGATGCAGGGGGTCTAATGGAAATATAATTGCAAATCCCACTACTGCAACAAGGAGTGAGTTCATGAGTCCAGAAATACAACCAGAAGTGGGGTCACAAATCTAGAAATTGGGTTGCCAGAAGAGTTGGAGATTAGCTGCTATCAACTCAGCTTCTCTGAATTTTGAAGCTGTGCATCTTTCACTATCTGCCTACCTATCTGACATAGCCTGCTATCTCATTACTGTGAATCTGCCTTAACCTCTGAGGCAAATTTTGTTCCCTCGTCCCCAGGCTGCTTATGAAATATTTTCCTCCCACTCAATCTCTCCTAAAACCCATCTCTGTCTGTGTTGATTCCTGCCAGGGAATCAGCAGTGACACTTTTTAGCCTTGTTTTTATGGTTAAGCATTTTTATAAAACTTTTTATTGTGTTTTTATTGCTACTATCTCCTGTCTGCCCCTCTCTCCTGCTATTATTGAGTTATGTATTTATTATATCTCTTGTGAAATTCAATTGCATGATTTTTCTGGGAAAAGATTTAATGTCACTTAAATTTTCAAAGATACCTACCAATAACATTTAATGATGTAAAAATATGCATAATTACTCTGGTTCATTAATACCTATTAATCATGATTTAAGGTGTCCCTGATGAGTTTTACTGTTAACTGTCCAAGGCTTACCTTCTTGCAAATGAAAGCCTGAGGAGGCTGCTTCAACCAGAAAACATTAACTACGTCATTGCATCAGCTTTTAGTCATCTGGGGTTGTTCAGCTGAAGAAAAGGCTCTGGGGAGACCTTATAGCCCCTTCCAGTACCTAAAGGGGGCTACGGGAGAGATGGAAAGGGACTCTTTATCAAGGAGTGGAGCAATAGCATGAGGGGTAACAGTTTTAAACTGAAAGAGGGGAGACTTAGATCAGATATTAGGAAAAATTCTTTCCTGTGAAGGTGGTGAGGCACTGGAACAGGTTGCCCAGAGAAGCTGTGGCTGCCCCATCCCTGGAGAGGTTCAAGGGCAGGCTGGATGGGGCTTTGAGTAACCTGCTCTAGGGAGAGGTGTCCCTGCCCATGGCAGGGGCGTTGGAACTTGATGATCTTGAAGGTCCCTTCCAACTCTACCCATTCAATGATTCTGTGATCTGTATAAAAGGTGTAAAGGATGTGTATGTTTGCCTAGACCATTTGTCAGTGTGTGTTTTGGGCATCAGTTGATGTATTGTGCCTCATTTCCCCTTTTGTTCCTTTGTATTCAAGGGGCTTTTACCTTTCCTTTGAAAGACACTTGAGGAAATGCACGCCTGCTGTGAACGCCTGATTTATTTTGCATTGCATCTGCACTGTCTGGTTCTGCAATGTGCACTTTGGAATTAAATCAGCTTCTCTGCATCTCTACAACGGATGGTGGGGTTTTTTTTTCCTAGTAAGTTGACTCTTTCATTGTGTGTATTTCTGGGAAAAAAGTATGTGTGTTAACTGTATTGGTGGCTGTTTCTGTTTATGGTAAGGTTTGTCTTATTTTTGTTATCAAAGAAAATATCAAGTGTATAGTGCTTTGCAGGAGTAGGTTTTTTCCCCGGAAAGATCTGAAAATCAAAGAGGTGCAAGAAAATTAAACAAGAAGCAAAAATAGTAGTGATCACATCTTATTGCCGAGCAGTCCACTACGTGCAGATACTGACCTTGGCGACAGCAGTGTGAATAAGTGTTATAGAGGGAGAAAAACCCTGATAAACTCATGTAAGTGGAAAAAAAAAATTAAAAAAAAAATTAAAAAATCGCAGTACTGCCATCTAGTGTGCCAGGTGCTGCAGTTTTCTGGGAAGGGCCAGCAAACTACTTTCAGCCCATCCCACTTGTTCCAGTGGTACCCGGCCTCCTGCTGCTGCTCGCATCTCAGCCTGCTGACAGGAGAGCGGTAACAGCATCGACAGAAGGTGGTGGAGAGACCTGAAGGCTGTTTTGCAGATGCTGTTTCTGGCACACATGCCATAAGGTTGTCATTGCTGCTCTAGGGAAAAAAAAAAAAAAGCATCCATGGGATTTTAAAGGAGGAGGACGATAGCTGCTGTGTCTCTACTTCCATACAAATTCTCCTCTTCTACTTATTGGTGTCCACTGCTAAAGATGTGATGGCTGAGGCACCCTTCCCCACCTGCTGCAGGCCAGTTGTTTTGGTGTTGGGGGAGACAAAAAATTACAAACCTGATGCCAGAAAAGAAGAGGTGCTGCTGGTTTTTGACGCTTACAGAATTGAAAGGAGTGGAAATGACTTTTTTGCCTGGTGGCTGAAAGATTTGTGTTGAGTAAAGGGCCTACAGAGTCCTTTGGCTGAGAGGCAGGAGGTGAGATGGGAGTGAAGTGGAATGGGGATCTGTTCGGTGAGGTGGAGCCCTTTCACCGTGACCATCCTGGGCTTTTCCACTGCTGCCTTTTCCACTTTCACCGTTAGCTGACTGAACCCCTCCACTTTAATCCTGAGATATGCAAAGTGCACGGCTTGCCCTTCAAGCGTGTGAAGCCGCACAGGGTTTATTTTTGTCTTCAGTATAGAATCTGCTTGTACCGAGTGGAAGAGTGATCAAGCCAGAAGCCGTTGTCTGCAAATGAAGCCCACATCTCCATAGCATCGCATAATGTTGTCTATTCGCCTGTCCTCTGCAGCCGGTGCCAGAGGATATTGCTTTTCCAGTTGGATTTGCTCGAGGTACACAGCTACAGTGGCGTATCAAATTGAAAGGTGTCAATTTTTAGCTGCCAAAGTGTTAAGGAAGTTTTAAGGGAAGGAAAAGTCTGGATCCAAGCAGGACAGTGTTTGCTCTCTTTGCCTCATCATGTAGATGCTACGCCTGATGCAAATCCATGTAGCACTTCTGTTTAAACACTTCTGGCCTGAGCAGTAAGAAGAGGGTGAAAGATGTTTCTAATCTCAGAAATATGGTGAGGTAATGGAAATAGAGGAGGAACTTTGTACTAGCTATTGGGAGTGGGGAGAAAAAGAAGAAATAAGTAATCTTCCAAGTAGTGCTTGTGTATTTCCTTTCTCCAGAGCTAATTCAAGTAGATTACTATTGGCTATTCCAAAACCGGGTGGGAGAACTACCTCATCAGACATTGCTACTCAGAAGGGACCCTCAGTCAGGAATTCATCTCCAAAGAGTACGAAAACTGGTGAACTGAGAGGACTCGGGGAGGCCCTCCCGCAGGGACACGTGTCATGTTCTCAACTGAATGGAGATGCTGATAAAGTGATTTTCCCAGAGTGATATTAAAATATGTGGCAGAGTAGGAAGTGCAAACCCATAAGGTAGAGGCACACCTACAGCTGTAACCCTCCCCACCTTTATCCTTTCGTAAATGTGTGTTTAGAGACCTTTAAAATACACATATATCTGATTTTTTCATATTATACCCTGCAGCATACAGGCACTTAGCTCCCATTGATTTCAGTACCTAAATGGGAGCTGTAGATCTAAAATTGTCTTTGAGGATGTAGCCTTTAGTTCTTGGTTATTGCTGAAAGCGAGAGTAGTTGCCCATGCTTGGTACCTTTTAACGAGCTCAGTTAGCTTCATCTAATAGACTGAACAGCTCGCTGTTCCCGGGGAATCAATATTCTGGGCCAGATTCTAACTCGAGTCCTGCAATGCACATAGCTCTACTAACTGATTTTTAAAATGTGAATTGTGTATGCCTATAGAATGTCATTATAATTTCCTGCCTTTTGAGTGGCTAGATGTGCAACTTTAATGTTCTCTTAATGTATTTTTAATGAGCTTTCCTAAGGCTTCTGAGTGGGAGAAACGTTTAAAAAAAAAAAAAATTAAAAAAAAATCCATAATGTGGTCTAGACACTGCTCAAATGACCCTTTTCCCACAGAAGTAAGAAACTCAACGGGGAATTCCTCCTCCTGAAAGCTTTGGAAGCTGCGCAGCTTCTGACTTGGAGGCAGCGTGATTGAAGCAATAGTTCTTGTAGAGTCCAAACTCAGTTGCTGCACGTACCACAAGATACACAGTGGATGAGGCAAGGGCTGACAGGCTACTTTTTTTTTTCTTCTTTTTTTTACTGTCAGCTATGTATTCATGCACAGCTCAACCTTCTCCACTCTGTATATTTCAAAGTGCTAAAAAATCATATCAATTGTACTCTGCATGCTCAAAGTGCAGATTTCAAAGGTTCATGACTCAGTCAAATCAAAATCAATTTGCACCAGAACACTCAAAAGCACTTTTTCTTACTGAGGGACATTTCTATGCTAAATTTTGACTCTCTGCTTGATTTTTTTATCTTTTTTTGAGAGTAAGAGAGAGGGAAAAGTTGCAAAAAAAAATCATGTAATAGTAAAAGTGTTTTTTTTTCCACTTCTTTCATATGCCAAATAGTTGAACTGCATTAATTCAAACAAAATTTCACCTTTTGGGCAGAGACCAGGCCAAGAAAATTTCGCTCAGAAGGGTGAAAGCACAGCTGAATTAAAAGAAAAACTAACTTGGAAAAGTATATGAAAACTTAAGTACTCTGCTCAGTAATATTCCTGCTTCACTAGCGTCACTTAAATGGAAAAACATTCTGTCTTATCCCATTGTAAAAAAATTGGAGCGAACGGAAAACGTGCATCACGTTTTGTGACATTAATTTTTATTAATCATTTGATGGCATGGTATGTGATGATGTGCTAGCTCAGCCTCACCTATGTGTTTGAAATGTAAAATTGGTTCCCTGTCACTCTTCTTTCCCCATCCCAAATCTCACGAAGACGTGGAGGATGTGTCTACGTTGGGAAGTGCAATGTAGCGTGGAGGTTCTTGAGCAAGCCTAGAGGTACAGGCTCCGTTTGTGGAAGCAGAGCAGAGCTCTCCACGGACTAACTGTGGCTCAGAGGGATGCCTTAGAGGATGTGGAGCTTTCTGTTGCCTCAATTAGGTGGCTTCCTGCACTTCATTGAGCTAGCTCCCATACTCTGTTTGCCACAGCCCCGGTCAGGGCTTCGTAGTGGCTAACGGCCACTGGAGTAGTGCCATCATACTTTGCTAAACATCAGTTGTTTCTCCCCCTCCCTCCCACGTCCTTTGCTGGTGGAAGGCAGACAAAAGAGAAATCCTTCAGCATCTACGCTAGCTGGTGATTCTTAAGTGAAGGTGCATTAGAACATTATGGCAGCTTTTGGCTTCCCTTAAGTCCAACTCTAGTGAAAAAAGAGCTCTATCATATCATAGAATCATCGAATTTCCTGGGTTAAAAGGGACCTTTCAGGTCATCGAGTCCAACGATCAACCTAACACTGACAAAACCCATCACAAAACCCATCATCACTAAGCACTACATCTGCCCGTCTTTTAAAAATCAGTATGGTGTAGGAAGCCTGCTCTTGAAGGCTTCTAAATTCTAGGTATTACTGAAGAATTATCATTATTTGTTATTACCTGTACTCCTCTAAAATAACTATTTATTTCAGGAGGCATATTTGAAATCAGAAGCAGGAGGTAGAAAACTCCTAGTACTGTATTTTTTCCAAGGAAGGCACAGGCAGAGCACAAAGTCTGTGATAAAATCTGAGATTAAGAGAAACTCAAACTGTCTGGATCTAAAATTTGACCTACTTTGAAGGTTGTCCCATATAACAGTTTAATTTACTGACCAACCAAATGTAGATGTATTGGTGTTCGTGTGCTGCAATAAAATTCTGTAAAGAACATGAAATGTGACAATGATCTTTGAAAAGCTAGGTTATAGAAGTGATATTACAAATTTTAGTAATGCTTTAAATTAAGTGTCTTCAATATGCTTAACCTTGCATTAAACTTAGATTTAATAAGACAGATGTGTATTAAGTACTGAATATACTTAAGGGAGCAATCTTGCGTTGGCAGGGGATGGACTCAATGACCTCCTAATAGTTCTCCTCCATCTCTAATTTCTATGATACTAATTGATTATTAAAACACTTTTATTGAGGATTGATATGTAGCTATTATATAGTTATTAATCTTACAACCCAACTGATATTTAATTTATACACAATTTTAACACACAATGTCATTTTAGTTTTTAAAGAGTAACCCTGGAGCAGCGCATTCACTGGGGCTCTCAAAATTCTTGCTAGTAAATGAGAGTGGCCATTTTAGGGTTATTTGGAATTTTATGATAAAAGCACACTTTTCAGGAGTGTGAGTTTACAGAGCTCTCTACATTAAAAATAAAAAAGAAAACTCAACTACAGCATTGCCTTAGAAAGACAAAGAAGCTTGTCATGAAAGAAGGTGTATTTATTTGGTTTAAACACTATATGATATTAGTACTGTCTAAGCTCTAACAACAGCTAAATTTTGAATATTTTAAAGGTAATCTGTCTGTCTCAATTTTGGAATTGGAAAGGAATTTCCACAAACTGTGAAAGTGAAGGAAATAGTGCAGGGGTTTTGAGCATTCAAAATTCATTTCTGCGAACGTTTGGCTAAGCAAAAAGCAGAAGTTTTGCAGAGCTGTGTTATTAATTCAGCTTGTATATGCCTAGGGCCATGGCTCATAATGGCATTCCTTTCTTTTTAACAGACTGTCAGGATTTTCAAAGGACATCCAGAAAGCCATAAGTGCCTATTTGTTGGATGTATTTCTCATACCCAAGAGGCTTTCTTTGATATGGACTGATCTTTTACATTTATGGATGGAAGTTGCATTAGAGAATGCCCTTTGTGAAAACCTGTAATATCTCAAGAGTTGCAAATGTCTGATTTTTGGCTAAGGAAGTATGAAGAGTGTCAGAACTCTGAATGCTTTTTAGAAAAGGATTTTTCAAATAATTAGCAGCAAGCAAAATTATGAATAAATGCAAAACCTAATATGAATACGTACTAATGCTTCCAGGTTCCTAGAGACTTTAAATTAAGGGTGTGGGGGGGAATACTGCTTGATTTGCTCATAGGATTTTGAGGAATTTGTGCCTACTTTATCATAAATATTTACACTCAGCATATGTCTCTTGATGTCAAAAGTGTAACGACCAAGTTTTGTTTTTCAAGCAGAAGGCTGGAATGCAGATGGAACGGGCGCTAATGTCTGGGACACATTCACCCATCAGGGAGGAGATCGAGTTTTCAAGAACCAGACTGGTGATGTAGCTTGTGGCAGCTACACTCTGTGGGAGGAAGATTTGAAATGTATCAAACAGCTTGGATTGACTCATTATCGCTTTTCTCTTTCCTGGTCACGTCTGTTACCTGATGGGACGACAGGTTTCATCAACCAGAAAGGCAATTGTTTCTTAAAAATAGAAGGTTGCAGCTTTAATTCAAGGTTATTGCTGCAGTCTGGCATAATTAATCCAGTATGCTATTCTGCAGTGTAGCTTTGAAATTGCAACTTTTTTCAGAGTAATTATGGGATGATTTTTTATAGGTTTGCAACAACTTACTAATTAATATTCTAGATCCCTTTGGATAGCACAATCTTTTGGGATAGGATTAGTATTATGTTTCCTATGTATCTTTTTGCTTACTCTGTTTTTTTTAATTGTTACTCTAAATCATTTTGCTTCATCAGAATGTTTATACTTGCAGGGATCCTAGCCATGAGGATATTTTTGGATGGCTTACAAGAGACAAGTATCTTTTTTGGCAAATGCATTTAGATAGTTTATCAGTATACTCCGATGGAATGAACTTCTCATCTACTGTTTTGCACTGAGGGATGTACTTTACCCAGATATTTTCTTTAGAAACTTAGAGGGAACTCTTCAGACTCAGCTCAGAACTGTGCTTAGTCCTCTGACAAACATAAGACAGTCTCCATTCTGAAGAGTTTTCACAGTCCCAGCAGAAGATGTCAAAATGGAAAGGGGTGCAGCACATAAACAAGGCAGTCAGGTTGCTAAAAAGTCAGGTCTAAAATTTGCTACACTTCTAATTTGTTTATTTTCATTTCAATGGTATGGACTGGAGGAAAGATGAAGGTGACTTACTGGGAAAAGACAGGAAACAGCAGCTTTGCCTGCAGAAAGTAGGGAATGGAAGAACAAAGAAATAAAAAATGAAAAAAAAAAAAAAAAAGAAAAAAAGAAGTGAAGTATAAAAGCTACTGAAGCTGAACCAGAAAGGACAGGAGAATCATAGTACTTGGCTGAGGTCTCCTGTGTGCTGGGAGGATAATGTTCCGAGGAGAAAAGGCAAAGTAGATTTGGATGAACCTCTGAATCTCAATTCTGCCTCCTACTCTTCTGAATCTCAGTTCTACCGAGAAGATATATATGTCTTTATACATCTGGGGCAGCATTTTCCTTGACAATTCTTTTCTTCCTACAGTTTGAAGATTACAAAGATGGAAGGCTACAAAAGGAAAGAATTTCTTAGAAAATGGTCTTCAGGTTACCCTGATCTGTCCTAGGAAGATACCAGCAAAAGCAATATTTTTCTGCAGAATTTTGGTCATGTAGACTTTGGCTGTTCAGTAGGCGTCAGCCTGTCCTCTGCATCCTGCAGATTACGGTTTTCACCAGAGAGTGGAAGAGCCTTTGTTTCAAGAATTCGGGAAGGGGGGCAGGATGGTGAATCTGCTGTAAACAGAACAACCAGCCATTTTCTCCTGCAGAGCATAACTACAAAAACCCTGCCAGCACCCTGGAGAGGCTTGAATGGAAGCCTTCCCTTTGCCACCGAAATTTACAATATGCGGCCCACTTTCACTGGCACGGCTTGCCTTTCCCTAGGAATGCTTTTATTGTGGCACGTTGAATTTAAATTTGGCTGAGTCCTTGTGGTTTCTTTCCTCTGCTGATATTCCTTAGCTGGGGCTGCAGGCGCTGTACGACCCTGCGGAGCTGCCTACTGAAGGATGGGCTTTGTTCTCCAGGCGTCAGGGTGGGAGACAGCAAGCAGACATCATGCCTGGTAAGGAAAGCTAACATTTTGAGAAAACTCAGCTGTAATTTCGGAAAATGTTCACTTGATCCCCAGTATAAGCAGTTGCCTGATTAATATTATGAACTTTACATTTAGCAAAAGGGCATTGGAGGAACTCCAAGTAGGCCAGCTTTCATTAGGCAGGAGTTCACTTCTCTTGTGCAGTGATCTGTTGAAGCAATTGTAACCGCATAGCATGGAAAGGCCATCATCTTCTATATAAACATTTTTACAAAGAGCATGTGAAGAATTAGAAAGCTTAAAGCAATGTCCTTTCAAATAAAATCATTCACACCAGCTGATTCACTACCAATTTCACACCTAAGACGTAGGACATTTGAAAACCTTTAAAACCATTCTGTTTCTAGCTCAGTGGGGGTAGGATCTTTTAAAGCAAAATGTTGTAGGTGTAGTGCTCCTAAGCCGTCTCAGGTTTTAGGTTAAAACTTACACTGAGTTTGTTGTTAAAGTATTTTTGTGCAATTATTTTTCCCCTAGAAGGTGCCCTGAAGCAGAAGGAGTCAGCTGCTAAACACTGGGTGTCAGTGTGGAGGGAGACAGAAGCAGTAGATGTGGGGGAAAATTTGATGTTGCGCCTCACTTCAGCGTGAAGGTAGGGAATCAGGAAGGGGAGAGAAGATGACAGAAAGGAGAAAAGAACAATCCTTCACTTTCCAGCAACAAAATCCTCCTCAACGTCTGTATAGGTGAGGGGTGGACCTGCTGGAAAGTACTCCTGAGGAGAAGGCTCTGGGGGTCCTGGTAGATAGTAAATTATCCATGAACCAGCAATGTGCCCTTGCCCCCAAGAGGGCCAACGGAATCCTGGGCTGTGTGGGGAAAAGTGTGGCCAGTAGGTTGAGGAAGGTCATTCTCCTCCTCAGCTCTGCACTGGTGAGGCCACAGCTGGAATTACTGCATCCAGCTCTGGGCTCCCCAGTTCAACAAAGACAGCGAACTACTGGAGAGAGTCCAGTGTAGGGCAACAAAGATGATGGAGGGACTGGGGCATCTCCCTGGTGAGGAAAGGCTGAGAGAGTTGGAATTCTTTAGCCTGGAGAAGAGAAGGCTGAGGGGGGATCTTATTAATGCTTGTAAGTATCTAAAGGATGGGTTGAAGGAGAATGGCGCTGGATTCTTTTCGGTGGTTCCCAGTGACAGGATGAGGGGCAATGAGTGCAGGCTGGAACATAGGAAATTCCATTGGAACATGATGAAAAAATTCCTTAGTGTGAGGGTGCCAGAGCCCTGGCAGAGGCTGACCAGGTGGAGTCTCCTTCTCTGGAGACCTTCAAGCCCCACCTGGGTGTCATCCTGAGTAATATGCTCTGGGCAATCCTGCTTCAGCAGGGGAGTTGGACTGGATGATCTCTAGAGGTCCCTTCCAACTCTGAAAATTCCCTGATTCCATGATTCCATCTGTAATCCCAAAATTTTGAGATGTCACTGCAAACCCCTTATATACACACTTTCTCCAGAGAATGTGTTCTGTATTTCTGTTCCTAGCTGACCTAGAGGTACAGGCATAGAAACTAAATCAGGCTCCTCTGGAAGGTAGGAGACAATCTGGGAATTTGGCTTGACATTTACATTTTTCAGGGATGTAGTTCTATTTCTCTTCATTTCCTAACACAAAGTATAAATGGTGTTTGAGAAGTGAAAAATGAATGATAGCTGGCTGCACTTAAAAGTCATAAATTGTGCTAAGTAATTTATAATCTGAAAATCAAAATGAGAAATGCTAGTGTCTTTTCATCAGGCATTATTCTCAATATAGTAGAACAAGATCCTGTACCAGCAAAGGATTTCTTTTTTCCCAGTTTAAGTATATTCCTTCCTCTTGTACATGAGTACATTCTCAGGCTCAAGCACGTATCTCCTCAAATTTAATGTATTTTTCTGGTGCTGCATTTGGAAGGAAAAGCAAACTACCTGTGAGATTTATTGTGAATTACTTTGTAAACAAACTTATTGAGCCTTGCTGTGCTACAGGATGTGTATGCACCTGTTTGTTTAGGAGAAAGCACTGTCTAAATCTGGGGGTTCATAATTGATTGCTGCAGTAAATGTTGTCTTTAAAAAAGCCATTTTATGGAAATCCTTATGATCAGTCGTTTGAAGTTAGGATAATTTGAAGTCTAATACTGTCCTTTTAACAAGAAGGTAGTATGGGATTCTGTGCTGGCATTTTTATCAATATCAATATTTTTATCATTGATAAAATGATAAAGTTTTGATAAAATAGTTGATCTTTTATCAAAATATCAATACATAGTAAGCTGAACCTGAAAATACCGGGGAATATATGATGCAATATAGTACGACATATTTATCAGTAAACATGTTTTCTGCTTTGGATTAAGCAGAATTAGTCTTCCTTGTTTCTTCTCTGTTTTCAACTTCTTTAGACCTTTCTCAGTTCTGGCTTTCAACACAGTGAGGCCTTGGGATAGACATTTCATAGACACTTACGTCTTATTAGGATAGGTGGTAGTCTAAGACCCGTGAAATTTTTCAGGATTTTAGGTTTCTGATGTTCTTAAACACTTTGGTGTATTTAGCCCAGGTCTCTGAAGAGAAGGCTGACTGATTTCTACATTGCACCAGCATGATGGAAACCTATTCCTGGCTGGAGCCTCTTGGCTTAACAAATAATAATTCAAGGCCACTGTTGGCCTTTTCCAATTACCAGAGTAAACCAGATAGTTCAAGTAAAAGAGCAAGCTAATTGATACTCTTTGAACCAGAGCTTATGATGTGTTTTGCAATATCTAGTGTTTAAAAGCAATGTAGTTGTGTTTGAATGTAAGCAAAGTTAGAAATGCCTATATGAGAGCTTAAGGTATCCTAATATTTAAACTTCCAGTGACCTCTCAGCAGCATAAAAATAGTCCTTTAGGAAACATTCATGTCAGCCACTGCTAAATCTGAACAGAAGGTGAATTCCTTTTAAGCCTCTAGAAATACATCCCCAGTACTGGTCAGCTTTAACAACACATCCAGGAAATTAAAGTTGATCTCTGCCTTATCAAGGAGGGGACAAGAAAGGTTGGAAGTCATGAGCTTTTAGAGAGGTGAGCTAATTCCTTCTTGCAGTTAGAGGGAGTGAGCAGTCTGCAGCAGTGGCACTGTAGAAGGAAGAGAGTTGCTTTCTTGGATAAACTATTGCCAAGCCATTCAAGCTGGTGGCTGGAGGGACCAGGGCATCTAAAATCTAGTAGATCCCAATGGAAAGCTTTAAATGTCATATAGATCTGTTGAGGGAATCCAAACCTTTGCAAAGTCTTGAATGTATTGTCAATAGCTTCTTTGTCTTGATGTTGGCACAGACGATGATGGGGAACAGAACAGTCTAGAGGAAAGAGCTCACCCAGTTAACCAAGTCCGAATCATAAAAGATCAGTTTATTTACCTTGCTGAGTGTGGCACTAAACTTTGTAAAAGACATAGTTCTCAAGGAGAGCAATGCTTTCATTAGAACAAATCTACCTCTCAGGCTCTCAAGTGTCAGGATTTTTCCAACACGCTTTTGTCTCGTACACGCAGCCAGGCTGCTGTTCAGGCATTTAAATGAAAGGATTATATTTTCATGTGACCAGCACCCATCAGAATTATGTTTCTCCCAGGGAGTTGCTGTCCACTGAACTATTTTGAAAATTTGCATCCTCATTTCATTTTATGTGCCTGGTTGGAAGATTTTGTATGCTGAGCATTTTTGCCAACTCTGGGGTCTTGTAACAGTAGTCAGCATGCAGCTGAGAGGAAATATTTGCATCTCATATCAGAGAAAATGTGCAGTAAGGTTTCTTCATGTGTTAAAATGTAGTGAAGTTGAGTTAACCTTTTTTTTTCCCCTCTCTTTTAATGTTTTCAGGAGGCAATTATTACAGCAAAATCATTAATAACCTGGGAAATGGCATCCTGCTCCCTGTATCCCTTTGGCTTACCTAACTCCTTAGAAGATGAAGGTGGCTGGAGGTCTGAAAATATCATTGAGAGCCTTGATATTCATGCAAATTCTTGCTTTAGAATGTGTGGAGACTGAGTGTTCACTATTAATGAGTCTTCTGTTGTTGCTATAGGTGGCTGTGAAAAAGGTAAAGCTCCAGCACTAGTACCGGAGCTTACAAGGCAGTTTATCACAGAATCAGGGAATTGTCAGAGTTGGAAGGGAGCTCTAGAGATCATTCAGTCCAACTCCCCTGCTAAAGCAGGATTGCCCAGGGCACATCACTCAGGACTGCATCTAGGTGGGGCTTGAAGGTCTCCAGAGAAGGGGACTCCACACCCTCCTTGGGCAGCCTCTGCCAGGGCTCTAGCACCCTCCCTGGAAAGAGGTTTTTCCTCATATTTGAATGAAACTTCCTATGTTCCAGCTTGTGCCCATTGCCCCTTGTCCTGTCACTGGGAACCCCTGAAAAGAGTCTGGCTCCACCCTCCTTCAACCCACCCTTTAGATACTTGTAAGCGTTAATAAGGTCTCCCCTTAGCTTTCTTTTCTCCAGTTTAGAGTCCCAGCTCTCTCAGCCTTTCCTCACCAGGGAGATGCCCCAGTCCCTTCATCATCTTTGTTGCCCTACACTGGACTCTCTCCAGTAGTTCCCTGTCTTTCTTGAACTGGGGAGCCCAGAACTGGATGCAGTAATTCCAGTTGTGGCCTCACCAGTGCGGAGCCAAGGGGGAGAATGACCTCCCTCGACCTACTGGCCACACTCTTCCCTACACAGCCCAGGATTCCATTGGCCCTCTTGGCCACAAGGGCACATTGCTGGCTCATGGATAGCTTCCTATCCACCAAGACCTTGCCTGTTGCACGTGGGAGTTTATAGATGACTGTGGAACATGAGGTTTGCCCTGACTTCTGTGTTATATCAAGGAAGAACCTAAGACTCACAGGACTGTTTTGCCACTGTTAGCTGGCCAATCAGGGGATCTGAGATTCCAATGAGTAATACCAGTGATTTGAGGTTTTTTTGAAGGAGCCCATCTGGATGGCATAAGACATTGTACAAGATATAAATAAACAAGTCACCTTGGGATTCTTAATTTAATTTTTGCATGCTGGCTATAAAGAGTAAAGGCCTTAGTGTTTTCCTATTGCCTTTGTACTTGATAGCTATTTTACAGTTTGAAATGACACACCAGTGTTATATCATCTTTTGAACTCCAGAAATGATCTTTCTGATGCCAGCAGTAAGGCTTTCCTGGCATGCATCTACTCCTGGCAGTGGGACATGTGGTGACTGCCAGTACCAAGGGGTTAAGGAGCAGTGACAATAAGCAGATGCTAATGCAGGAAAGATATTTTAGTCTTCTCATTAAAATAAGTCATTTCACTGTCTTCATGGATATTTGCACAGTTTTGCTTTTCCATTGTTAGTCATAAAAGGTCAGCTCATGGAAAATTAAGTTAATAGGGTCAGTGCAATTTGATGAAAACTAGTTTTAGTTTGTAGCTTAGAAAAGATAGAGGGTAATGCATCTGATTTTATGGGCTTTCTTACATCTGTTCTGAATAAAACTTCTGCTCGCTTGTTCTAGGATACATATAATAACCCTATAATTTACATCACTGAGAATGGGTTTTCCCAAAGTGACCCTGCTCTACTTGATGACAGTCAACGATGGGAGTATTTCAGGCTGATTTTACAGTAAATTTTAAAAGGTACCATTTAAAATGATAAAAGATCAATTGTGCAAACCTAATATAATTTTACTTGGTGCTTATTTGCATTCAGCATCGACCAAAGATTCTTGAAGCTAAAACTCATGTAAATCAGAGTAAAGTGATGTGATTAGAAAAAAAAAAATATAGTAACTGAAAGGAAAGCAAGTAGTTTTAATTCTGCTTCCCCAGCTTGGGGTAGAAACAGATTAAAAGGTGCTCCATACATACATTATTTCTAATCTCAGTTTTGTAGAGCCATAGTTCTTCATTGAGCAAAGCAGCCACATTGATCTTCAAAAGTGCTCATCATTCCTACTTCTCATTATGAAGGATGTAAAGTTGAGTGCACCTGAAAAGCTGACCGTTAGATCTCATAATATCCTTACAGAATACGGCCTCCCATACACAATGAGCTCCTGTGTAATGATTCATCCCTGCATGGGGCCGTTAAGTTGTTATAGCTCACCTTCTGCCTTTATGTTGTGATGGCCAAAAGTGTTCAGCACGGGTGAAGTTCTTTTACCTAGAAGGTGCTTTACCAAAGTTGGTCCAATTTCCAATCTTCTGCAAATTCCTTCTGTACCTTCCTTCTATACCTTCCTTCTGTTGGTAGTGTTCTCTGAAGTAGTTTACAGGGAGATCTTCTCACTGTGTATCAAATGAACTGGATTTTAAAGTACTATTTCATTTATATAACAGCTAATCTCCCTGTTATATTTGTCCAAAGTGATCAGTCATGAATGTCATGTCATAGTTTAACAGTACTTTTTAGCCACACTTCGATCTGCATTATTCATGTCCTCCATGCCAATTAATTTTATTTTCTTCAACTAAGTAGAAGATGCAAAGGACCATTTTCTGGCACCAAAACCTAGTGGTAGGACCTCCTTCTGTCTGAAATGGGCAGACCATCTTTTGTCTGCTTTTGAGAGCTGTTCCTTGGCTGTGCCCTGTCTGGCCCCAAGCCATGTCTGGAGAGTAATCATTGGCATCAGACAGCAGTTTTGTCAGGGAGTTTTGTTTACTTAGAAAGTTGTAGACAGGATACTTGGATTTTATGTTCTCTGAAGATGTAAAGAAATAAGCAAACGTTTGGTTCTTACTGTTTGATGAAATGGGATTAATTTACCAAATTCAGTTGTTTTACAATGTAAAATGGTTTATACTGAAGGAAACTTAGAGTGGATCTGACGAATCACACTTCAGTGCATTCATTGACAGAGTTCTCTTCGTGCATAGTAAGGAAATGAAGGGGAAACTGAGGTGGAAGACATCAAAAGTTGGGTGAAAGGAACCTTTCCCATTTGTTCAGTCCAACAAAGCTTCTAAACATGTAAGTGGTCTGACTGCAATGAGTGCAACCTTACACAGGTTTAGGTTTTGCAGTCTGACATTAAGTTGAATTGATGTTTATGATTTTACGCAGTAAAAACCCTGGTGGAACCCTGGTTGAAACAGGTCCTTATATACAAAGATAATATAAATATTAAATCCATCAACTGTACGGCAACCTGTGAAGAAGTACCATTATTCTCATGTAGTTTCTGTTCTCCTGCTCTGCCTAAACAACTTCTCAAGACTGTAACTACTGACCCACAAATGAGCGACCATTTCAGGTTTTCAGCTCAGGTACCCTGCAAAGCAGGATATTTGAAGATGTTGACTTTATTCAATGCTTAAATGCTTAACCATTTATTAAGTGTTATGTGAAGCAGAACAGTTTAATTGCTCTGCATACAGTGTCTATTTTAGAATAATTCCTTATCTTTTGAGCTAACTTTTGAAATGATTAGTACAGGCTCGTTCAGGCAATGAGCTCTGGGTCATGACAGGGGCCTGCGTGGATTCTGACGTGAGACGTGGACATGCCTACTTATTTTTTTGTCTAACCAAGAAATAAGTATGCTTGACCAAAAAGGAGAGTACATCTACAGCCTGTTACTGCACTTGTTAATAGAAATATTTCAATGTGTTGTAATTGGATTGATAGTATCCTCATTTCATCTTTTTGCATTAAAAATCGTCCTAGCTTTTAGAATGCATGTTTGCCCTCATTATGTTAATTGTCAGCCAAAATTTTCAAAATAATGAGAAGCTTCACTTTTCAAGACCTTGTGTTCTAGTGCTCTGAAAACCAAATACATCAATGCCTCTCAAGCTAGGTAGCAAGAGTGCTGGTGTCCAAAATTGTTAAAATATTTACTGTCTTTAGGACTAATTAAATTACAAGATTTTGGAGGGCAGGAGAAGTCTGGAGTTGGTACAGCAACCTGCACCCACTAAGGTTGTGATCATGCAGTATGGATAAGTGATAAAACCCCTATATGTTACCTCTATAATTTAACTTGAGAAAAAATATTTTGATGCTGTCAGAAAAAATTTGGATTTTTATTTTTTGGGCAGTGATAGTTAATAAGACCAGGAAGAGCAATGTAAATGTGAACTAGGAAATAGAGAGTGAACAGCATGTGGCTACTATAAATATATCACTTTATAGCTATTATAGATGGAAAATAGTTTTTAAATGGGTACAACTGCTGCCATGTTGCTTCTGCAGTATATGAGTAGATAAAAGCATCAATATTTTAATAAATGTGGATATATATATTTAGCATCTCTACAGAGCCATAAGCATGCATAGTGCTTTACAGATAAATGAAAAGGATGTCTTCTTACCCCAAGGAAGTAAAAATCTAATTTAGATACAATGCATGAAGAGATGACGAACAGAAAGCTGGATGGGAGGTAAAAAGAGAACATGGATCAGAGCAGTGAAATGCTTTTTACTACAGTTGCTCTTCCTTAATTTTATGTAATGTATGTTAAGGATGACATCTAGACCAAAGATCAAGGCTGCCAATAAAAAGGTAATTGAAACTACTTAGTTTTGAAAAGTGGAATCTTCTAACAGAGATAATAGAGTTTCATAAAGTCTATAGAGGAGAGAAGTTCAAAGAGTGGGTAAACTATTGCCAGAGAGAGCTGATGGGGAAGAGCAATGAAGTTATTCCTTAATCTGGTGGAAGATTATTAATAATGCTGACGGGGAGAAAAGAATGAATTAAATGAATTTTAGGTTGCAGAGGGCTGCAAGAAGTAGGCAAGGGAAAGAGAATTGAAGTTAGTAGGAACAGAAAGTAAAGAAGTTGAGGATGATGTGATGTGATATGGGCAGAGGCAAATAAGAAAGAGATGAGCAAGAATAAATGTGAACAAGCAGAACTAGATTTGGGAGTAAATAGAAAACATATGAACATTTAATTTGTAGTCAGCTGGAAAGTCAACGGTAAAAAAATGCAGGGCAAATAGGAGAAATTATTGTGAAGAGAAAGACATGGGTAAAGCTTAAGATTCAGAGAGTGTTAATTTTCTCCTTAAATATGCTTGAATGAAGCAGAAGAGAAAATGAGATACAGAGAATGCTGACTGCAATGGGGAGTGCAGAGCAGAACTAAAAGTGACAGCAAGCAAGGTGCTGCAGTTAAGGGGATTTTTTAAAAATGCACCTTAAGTTAAATACAGCCCCTTCTGGACAGCCTTTTTGTCTTTTTTTTCCCCCCTCAGACTTCTAAGAGTTGTTATAAAGCGCTTTGTATAGTGTCATCACTACACTTTGACCTTGCTCTCATGAACTAACCATTTAGTCTGTGTTGTAGATAGGTACCAGCCTGCTTTTGCTGCATTCCCATGCACATAAAACAGGGAGCTTATAATGCAATACCGTAGTCCATGAAAATATGATTTATTGTTAAATTAAATATGGATGTCATAATGTGAGCCCCTGGGGTCAACTATAAGCTTGAATGTTATTGAAAGAGCTGCAGCAGCAGCTCTGTTTCTTCATTGCCGCTGACAAAAATGCCTCTACAAATAGAATACAACAATGCAGACGTCTTAAGGAGTCTCTGAGATGTGCTGTCCCTGGCATAACATTGCCATGTGACATTTTCAAGAACTATAAATACATTGACTGCATTATAGTGTAAAAGTTAAGAAGCTTTGCAGTAGTCACCGCAGAAGCACTGAAATCAAGCCGAACTTGTTGTGAATACTATGAGGGATTCAAAGCTTTAAAAAACACTCAACCCAAACCAAACCAAACCAAACCAAAACAGAAAAAAAAAAACCCGCAAACCCCCAAAATCATAAAGATATAGCTAGCGTATGTCTTTGTCAGATTTTTAATACCATTTTTAAATGTTCAGAATACGTAAGTATGATTCTATAAACTTCCAGTTAAATGTCAGTTTTATACCTTCACATCATGACAAGAACAGCCACACATAATTTCTTAGGAAAGATGTCTGGGACCACCTCTAAACAATAGAAATTACCACTTTGTAGCAATAGTTTCTTGTTACTGAAAGTTTATACCTAATTTTTCCACATAAATCCTCTACCCTGAATATTTTAATCTGCAAAAATGAGCACCTTTTTTTTTCTTTCTTTTTTTTTTGTTCCTAACCCTTAACCAGCAGTTTTCTAATGCAAAACTATGAAGGAACATTTCATTCCTCTAAAAGGTTCTATAATCTGCCTTTGAAATATCTTCAGCAAAGATAACAAAACACAGCTGTGTGTTCATGTTGGGAAAATTGCTACTGGAGCCAGGGTAATAGGAGACTGGTTGGTAAACTGACAGAAGAGGATCATTTCTCTGAAACGAAGCTATGTGAGTGGATTTCTTGCTTGGCAGTGTCTTTGTTTGGAGTGAAAAGATGAAGTTATAAGCAGGATTATGAAATGGCTGCTAGATGTCTTACAGAGGAACCAGGACAGGTTGGATGGGTGGGCCAAGGCCAATGGGATGAGGTTTAATAGGGCCAAGTGCTAAGTCCTGCACAACAACTCCAGGCAGCGCCACAGGCTTGGGGAAGAGTGGCTGGAGGACTGCCTAGAAGAAGAGGACATAGAGGTATTGGTGGACAGCCAGCTTCACATGAATCAGTAGTGTGCCCAGGTGGCCAAGAAGCCCAACAGCATCCTGGCCAGGCCAGCAGGAGTAGGGAAGTGATGGTGCCTCTGTCCTCGACACTGATGAGGTCTCACCTTGAGTGCTGTGTTCAGTTCTGGGCTCCTCACTACATGAAGGTCATTGAAGTGCTGGACCATGAACAGAGGAGAACCATGAAGCTGGTGAAGGGTCTGGAGAACAAGTCCTATGAGGAGAGGCTGAGGGAAGTGGGTATGTCAAGTTTGGAGAAGAGGAGTCTGAGGGGAGACCTCATTGTCCTCTACAGCTCCCTGAAAGGAGGTTGTAGAGAGGTGGGCAAGAGGTGGGCATTGGCCTGTTCTCCCAAGTGAATAATGACAGGACCAGAGAAAATGGTCTGAAGTTGCAGCAGGGGAGGTTTAGATTAGACATTATGAAGAATTACTTTACTGAGAGGGTGGTCAGGCACTGGAACAGCCTGCCCAGAGAGGTGGTGAGGTCACCATCCATGGAGGTATTTCAGGAACGTGTAGATGGGGCACTTCAGAGTATCCTCTAGTGACCAAGATTGTTGGGTTGAGTGATTTGTTTTGTGGGGTTCGGGTTTTTGTGTTTGGTGGGGTTTTTTGTGGGGTTGGAGTTTTGTATTTTGGGATTTTTTGGTGTGTGTATGGTTGGACTCGATGATCTCAGAGGTCCCTTCCAACCGTGATAATTCTGTGATTCTGTGGGCTGATCTGATGGTCTGCGGGGAAAGGGCTGGAGGAGACAGAGGAGCTTTGTGTGCGCTGTTGTAAGGAGGGTAGGTAGACTGAGCCATGCAGCAGTTGGAGTTGTTGGGAATCCAGATGTAACCAACATTCCAGATACTCATGCACTACCCGGGATGTGCTTTCGCTCAGAAGTAACCACCCCCAAGCCCCTGGTGAACTGTTAGTTTTCCAAAGCGTTAGAGACTGCAGCACTTGAATAGTTCCTAACCCTGTAGAGGTGAGATACTGTGTGGGAGGTTTTTTGACTCCAACTTACCTCAGAGAGGATAATCTAAATATTTAGGCGCAGTGGATGTTGTCCTGCTGCTGGCTAGCTCATGATTAGATCCCTACTAGAACCCTCTTTGGGGTGTTACTTTCATTATAGGCAGAGGATTTACTTTGCTTAGGTAGAAGTATTGCTGTATTAACGAAACAAAATCCAGGGCTCCTCAGCGTTGCTGCCGGTTGCCTCAGTTGTGCAAGAGGAGACTGGGGATCTCAACCACCAACTGGTCTCCAATCTCCAAATCATATCTGCGTGGCTAGAAAGTTAGAGGCAACAATTACTCGCCTGCACATGAGAGATTTGCCTTAGGAAATTATTTGTACATAAAAAAAACGTAATCCCCACATCAGAAGTAGCTACTGTAGGTTTTTTATTCTGCTTTTTTATTGTGCAAGATGAAAGATAATGGAAACTCCACTGGAAAAAAAAAAAGAAGAAAAAAACAACAAAAACCCACCCTCACGAATAAAAAGCAGGGATTTCGGCCTTTGTGATGAATAAACAGACTTTTATGAGAATTGCAAGTTTGAATTCATCAGATCTGGATTGCACATAACATCATTGGGTTTGATATCAGTTCTAAGCCACATGTTTCATTTGGAGTTACCCTTCAGGAGAAAAAAGTACTGAACCCATAGAGGCACATCATAAAAAAACCTGCTCTGCTAATGTTGTATCTTTGAGACAGTTTTTAATTTAAACCCCCTCCTTTTCAAGATAATTCAGTTTTAAATAACTCAGCCAGTATGTGCATTCTAAATGCCTTTCCTAGGAAAATATACAGGATCGTTCACAGGAGTAACTAAGTTAATAGGTCACAGTTTGGCTAAGCTTTTCCACATAGGTGTACGTCTTTCCTGCAGTTGAGAGATAAGTCCAGTTTATTAGAATAAACATCTCTGTTTAGATAACTATCACTTCTTAGTCATAGATTTCTATTCCAGAAAATGAGATTTTTGCATTTTAATATACAACAGGAAACATATTTCTTCTTAGGGCAGAGCTCATTACCAAAAATATTATGAAAATTGGTTCAAGAGGTATTAGAGAATTAAGCGAGAAAGCTATTAAATGTAGTAGTGCTGGTATGAGTTTTATCTCACGATGTTCCTAAATGAGGATTCCTGAGTATTTTCCATGGGAGGTATTCATGCCCTGTTTCTCATCATTCTGTCTAAATATCTGCTGTTGACCATTTAAATAGATGGGCCTGTGATATGACTGTCCTTATGTTCATTTTACAACTACTGAAGAATGGATCTTTTCCAAGACACGTTTTCAGCAGTGCAAATAGGAGAATGAATGAGAAGAGAACCTTAGTTAGACTCTACTATATTAAAAATACCAACCTGTGTTTTGAAGTGCTTGAATAGCTAATATATTGCTATCCAACTTTCAAAGTAGTTATTTTTCATGATGTTTCTGTGATAATAACAGCTCATCATTTGATTTCATGGGAGTTATTGTCATTCTAAAGGGCTGAAAATGATGTAAATGCCGCTGTACAGGGAATATTACAATGTCAAGTGAAGTGGTGTCATTGCAGTTCTACGTATGTGCTGCTACAATGTCAAGATAAAAGGAAAGAAACCATATTGATCAATAGAGCAGCGTATCAGAAGTGATTGGATAAAATGCAAACAACGCATTATCTGTTTTAAAGTCTTATTAAATGAAAATGCAACTTTCAGGCTGTAATAGCGCATTGAATTTGAACTCACATTTGTCTGAGTGTTTAAAGCCACTGCAATTTCTACTCAGCAAGTATATGTTCCTTCAATGCATTAACACATACATTCAATATGACCTACTTTATAATTGCTGTGGGAGTTTGCCTTTGCATTTTTTTGATAGCTCTCTGTTCGGATTCTCAACCATGGCATTGCATTAGTTTATTTGCATTGAATCAATTTTGCCAAAGGATCTCCCATTCTTATATAAAGAAATACTTAGCTTTGTTACACAGGGAGTGAAGTATCTCAATCTCAATTTTAAAGTAGGGAAATTGAGGTAGCACAAGTTCAGTGTAATTTAGCTAAGGTCAAAAAGCAGATGGGGTAATAATAGGTATAGTACCTGGATGTTTCTGCTCTCCTGTTCCCATTCTGTGTGTGCAATGTCACATTCCTGCTGCTAACAATCACATTTTGAAATAAACATTCATATCAGAGAATGTGAGGATCTACATGAATGCACAGTATACATCTATCAAAAACACTAATGGGAAATTCATCTACTGAACTCACATGGTAGCTGGAAATTAAATGGAAAATGTTACTGTTTCAAATATATTAAAGACGCTTATCCTTAGCGAGGCAAGTCTGATGTTTGAACAGATGATTTTTGGGGAGTTAATAATTCTATTATATGGTGGAATAATTTGCCCAGGAAAAAGGTGGACAATTATATTTCTGGGAAATGAAAAATCAAACCATCAAAGAGTAAAACAAGTGCAAGGCATTATTTCTTTATAAGAATGCTGCATCTATCTGGACACAACACACTTTAGAATATATATATTGGGGAAAAAAAACATGTCTTTTACTTCTTCATGCTAGGGTAACAAAAAAAACAGCTACGGGAATTTTTCTAGACTTTTCTTACAATTTCCCTTCAGAAAGAATTAACTGTAAGGAAAAGCAGGAGAATTAGTTTTATCATGTCCATGAATGCTTGAAAAGAATTTACTTTTACATTTAGTTCTCTTATAATAGTGTTGGAGTTAAATTTATTTTCCCTGTTATTCCCTGAGAAGATTCCCTGTTGGTGTCACTATTTTATTTTGGAAAAGTAACACCTGAACGTAAAGACCTTCTTAATATTTATAGCCATTCCACCTTCTGCTCCCCAGTTGCGCATCCTGGCACAGTTACACACTGCAAAAGTGATTTGGACCCATCAGAATACAGGGCTTTTATTTTTTTACCATCTTGCATGGGAGATAAAATCTGGAGTGAATTGGACTTGCTAAATGACAAGTCTTTGCTAGTGTTTGGCTCAAGGTTTTAATTGCCATTTAAAGGATGGAAGAAAATGTCCTGCAATGGCTGCTTGCAAAGGGATGGCTGGAAAAGTTCCTTTTGCTGCACCCCACACCAGATCCCCACTGTGTTTCAGTTATCAAGAAACTTTTAGGATACTTCCCTGTCGGGCTTCTTTTGTGTTTATTCCCTTGTTGACACCAGTAGGTGAGCCATGGCAGACTCAGAATTCTCAGAAACACTGACTGTCTCCCCAGCTTAAGTGTAATTTTTTCTGTTGATGTTCTTTGTGTTGCCCAATTTATTGGAATTCAAGCAACGGAATGGTGAAGTTTATATGGATATTGGCAGGGGCTATGGGAGCTTTAGTAGAAGGCTTAAGCGAAACAGATAAGCTTTGATTTTTCAGAAGGGATCAAGTGTAGTCCATACGTGCCTTAGGTATTTGAATGTTCCTAAAAAATAGTCAGGTGGTCAAAAACCCATCAACAATACTTTGTGCTTTCCTTTCTTGGAAGCGTAAGAAGTTTGTATGAAGCTGAAGTTTACAAACAGTGTTCAAAATTATATGGTTTTAAATACCTTGTGTCTGTTAAAATTAATTCTTATGGATTGCTTGGGTGATAAAGGATAAAAAGAGAGGCAAAACAACACTTATGCTGCAGTGAATACAGGGTCAGCACTTACAGTGAAGAACTCATGCAGAATATTTTCTGCCGGGGCTAATACCTTCACAGTAGAGAGCAGCCTCCTGCTGTAACAACTGAAACTGCCACACACTTTTCAAGTTTACTCCTCAGCCACCACGCAACATGGAAATCCAATCTAAAGATCATAAAGGAACGAATAAGCATGGATGAGTGCAGAGCCAGAGACAAGTGCTTCAGTCCTTGCTGAAGCTGGGAAGAGACTGCTTTTGGCTTCTGCCGCTTCTGAAAGAGTCTCTCGCCAGCTCTTTCGGACTTGCATGCCTTTTGTATCTGCAACTCAGACTGTCTCCTCTGATCTCAGCAACCAGCTCTATGCGTGCTGCCTGGCAGCCTTTTTCTCTTGAGCTACCCCAGCAGTGACAATCTGCTGGGTGCAGGAGTAAACAGTCCCCAGGTTTGACATCCTGCCCTTTACTCAACATCTCTGTCAGCTTCTGAAAAAAGGGACCTTTTGCTAAGAAATACAATTTGCAGAGCCAGAGTGGGGCAAAATCATCAGTCTCCTCTCCCAGGTGTTGGCTCTGCAGGGCAGGCATTGACTTGAACGCTGGACCTGCATCCTGAGACTTCAGTAATTCAATGCTTTTTAAATATAGGTTATGACATCAATTAGGATAATGAAATCCGCTTTCCTTTTGTATTCTTTTGACTATTGTGGATTTATATTTTTTTTTGCTGGTCTTATTTGACTGTCATGGCATTTCTCTTCTCTTTTATTCCCCGCTTGCCTTAGTCCTGTGTTTTCCAGCAGGCAGATGCTGATTCTCCTCATCCATGTGTAATCCCAATGAAACTTTAATTTTCCATATTTTATAGTCTGCCGCTATTCACCTTTCTAAACACAGGCAATAGGAGTCCAAGGGAGAGGAATTCACTAACCTCCTGGGGAAACTAAAAATGATCATAGTCTGGCAAGTCAAGTCTTTAAATGTCCTTTGCCCATTCCACCCTCCTCTCTGCAACTCTTTAAGTATTTAAATCTGCCCCCTACTAGTCAGACTTCCTCACCAGATGGTGCCTCCTGACTAGCTCTGCCTCTCTTCAGAGGATGAATAAGTACAGCGAAGAGCATAAGGAACTGGTGAGGCAGCTACTGGAATATTTCATCAGTGCTAGTGTCCACTTTTTATAAAAGGATGGTGAAAAATGGGAGAGAGTTCAGGAAGGAGCCGCAAAAATGATTTGAGGGCTGGAGAAAATGCCGTACTGTGGGACTCTAAAAGAGCTCAATCTGCCTGCCTTATCAAAGAAGAAGATTGAGAGGTGACTTGATTACAGTGTACAGGTACCTTCATGGGGAAGATATACTAGCTTCTAAAGGGCTCTTTAATCTGGTGGAGAAAAGCGCAAAAAGAGCCGGACAAATTCAAATGAGAAATCAGACACTTTTTTGTTTAACGATGCAATCAATTAAACGTCGGCCTAAGTTATCAGAAGGACTGGATTCTGCACCTTTTGCCTTCACATCCATGCTGTGCGTAGTTGGGAAGGTACCTCTTGGCCAAACACAGGTTTCAGTACATTCCAGAGAAACTGGTGGAATTTAAGAGCCTGTGATTCACTGGGCGTCAGACTAGATGGTCTTATGATCTGTCAGTTTTTAATTTTATAACTTTTAAAGTGCCAACTACAATGACTGTCCATACATCATGAAAAGTAAGCTGGTATGAAGTGTACCCTTGGAATATTAGACACTACATTGTTTTTGTGGAAGTATATCTATGCAGATAATTATTTTATTGGCCAAGAGACAAATCTAAAACAAAACAAAAAACCCCAACCAAATGAATATACATTTAATATTTAGATTATTTTAAATTAATACAGTTGTTTTACGCCAGGATAATTTGAAAATGTAGAAGGAAAAGTCAAGCTGTTTCTTCTGGGAGATTTTTAATTTGAATAGTTATACTTTCTCCAAATCCTTTTTCATTGCTTTTTTTTTCTGGCTGAAAGAGTTCTACCCATCTCACACCATAATTGCATTTACAGTATGCTTATTTTAAATGAGAAAACCACCCAAGGTTTGTTCAGAAAAACAGGGGAACACATTCCATACTAATATTCATTGGTGGTTCTCACTTGCTCTCCTCTCTGAGAATCATTATCATTTACGCAGGCAGTGATAGGTTTTTAAATGATGTAATCATGTATAGGTGTGAAACAGTAATGGCTTTATCTTTAAAGATAAAGATTTTTTAAAAGGTTAATTATATTCCACAAATTGTTTTAAAAGTAGCATGTTAATATTATTGTAAGACTCAGACTTGGAAGGCAATTCCCCTGTTGAATATATGTCATTTAATCCCAATATGCTTCCTTCTTTTCTTCCCATTATTGCTACCGTTTCCAAGTCCTGAGTTAGGTAATTTCTCTCTTGTTTTTGTGTGTGTTCAAACACATGCCGGTTTTTCTTCTACTCTAGCCATAGACATCACTTAGACAAGCTATGCCTGCCTGTCTTTTCTCTTGGTCTTAACTCATAATTCTTTTTTTTCTATCTCTTGATGGCTTTTGTTTTTTTTTCAACTTCTCAACATCTCCCCCAACAAATTGTACCCGAAACATGAGACCATGCCAACAACCATTGCTTGCACGGTTATGATTGAGGATCTGATAGGCAATCTGTGTTTCCAGGAAACTCCAGTGCAGCTTCAGCCAAGGAAAAGCCAAAGAGCAGTCTTAGGTCTAAGGCTGGGGAAAGGACAAAGGAAAAAACCACCGGCTTGGTATGGAAAGCCAGAGTTGTGTGTAGCACGGCTCAATGGCTCAAGCAGGAAGACAGAGTTCTCAGGAGTGTGGTCAACAGAGGCTGGAAAAGGTGGCACCAGTGAACCTTGGCTACGTAAAAACTGGAAACTCTGCCTTATCCATAATGAAATACTAGGTAATGAAATGTTATGACATGAATTTTCACACTTCTCCACATGTTTTACTATATTATCTCCTCTCTTTTCACCACCCATATAAATGATGGTGATAGCAGCCATAGTCATCCTCTTTATCACACCAGCTGCAATTCTGCCCTCCTTGCTTCATGCTTATTTGGATAATGCTTCTCTGTATATTGGCCAAAAAAAAAAGCCCCTCATGAATGCAGTCTCTCAGTCTGAACCACCACTTGTATTTTCTGTGGGTCACAGACCCTCATGCTTTGGCCTGACATCTCCTCCCTCTGTGGCATTTTCCCATGTCATAGGCTCCCCCTCTGAATTTTATAAATATTCAAGACAATTCATCCTAGACAGCTAAACAACCATGACATATGGAAAATGGGAAGGCAGATTCCGTTTCCACATACCGCATGTAAGTAAGCCGAGTGGGGAAAGCATTGAAGTTAGAGATTAGAGTACTTAATTGAACAGTCCCCAGTCACAAGAATTTGGTTAACATGGCAACGTGCTGTTACAAGTAAGTGGGGAGCGATGGTGTACTTGTTTCTGTGGTATCAATTTTTGTGTTTTTTTCTCTTCTTTTTTAAGTCAGCTGTGATCAAAGGCTCAAACGTGTATGTGCCTCTTCACTGGCTGTCAGTCTGAGCCTACTGCCAGGACTTGTGCCTGGTTTTCTTTTCTTCTGAGTAAGTGTCTGAGCAATGCAGGCAGGCTGTTCTGTGCGTGATCTGTAACTGGAGGTGGCAGTGTTCTGCTACATCCTTTCATAGTGAGTTTTAGTCGTGGAAAGTCAATTTTAATTCTCTCAGTCTTAATCTATTGCTTTTAAATAAGCAAAGCGTGCACACCTGTTTGAAAGTTGTAACAGAGAAGATTAATACGATATGAAAAATGTCTTTACTTAAACAAAAAGCTTTTCCAGAACCTCAGTTTCATTAATTTATAAGCAGTGTTTATAAATTACATACAAAACATACCGTGGGGTAGCATCACTTCTGTGTGCAACAAAGGCAACCGGTGTTCCAACACGGGGAGACATCCCTCTTTGTCATGGTTAGCTGCTAGTATGAAGACGCAGTGTGGCTTCTCGAGTCATGCAAAAGATTTCAGAAGAAATAAGGGCAACTAGACACCGTGAAACCAGACCCTTGCTTTAACCCCCTGTAAGTAATAACCACAGCCCTGCTCTTGAAGTGAGATTTTGTGCTCCCTGTGGGGTTCACCAATGAGGGCTTGGCTGGCCCTGAGGAACGTGAAGGATGGGGACAGAATTTGGAGGAGCAGGGGACCTGCTGGAGATGAGCTGAAGGAGAGACTGCTGCTGCATCCTGCCGCCCTGCTCTGGTCCCAGCTGCACAAATGACACGGTGTCTCTGTATTGATTTTTTTACCAGCCAAACCACTGAGTGTACCTGAATCTGTAAAACAATAGAATATTGATCCATTAAAGAAAATGATCTATTTAAAGTATCTCTTCTCTTTACTAGTCCGGGGTGCAGAGAGACATCTATTTGCTAGTGCAGCCTGGCATGTCTGCACTGCAGCCACCAGCCTGCATCATCTGGCTGTAAATCTAGCCCACAGCTCCTCGTTAAAATTACCTAAATACTGGTTAAATCTCCCACTCTCCATTCCCAGATATGCCAAGTGGGTTGTATGAAGCCATTTGAAACAGAAGAGCTATTAACAGGCAGAGTTGGATTTTTTTTTTTTCCCAACTATCAATTTGTTTAACAGGTTTCCACTGCAACTCCTAAATGATTTCACTTAAAAGGACACTGTGAATGTTAATTAAAAACATTCATTAGGGTTTTAATAATTCCTTAGAGGCTTTAAACACAAATCTGTTTCTCTACCAAAAATGTTTTTCTTCTTGTCTTCATCCATCTATTTTGGGAAAGCCAGTGTGTGTTGCTGGACTGTTAATACTGCTCCTCCTCCTGCCCCCACCTCCCTTTGAGAAAAAATAGTGTACATTTGATTGGTGATGGAGAAAAATCACACTCAAATTTAAATTGCTTCTTTTACAATGAGAAATTGGGAACCTGAAATGAAACCCAGCCTTGGTGTCAGTTCAGAGAGTGGTTTGTGTTAGGTATGTAAGCACCATGTGCTAAATCTGTTCCTTCTCTTACACCAATACAACCCTGAAGAGTCCATTAGGATGATGCCAGTATAACTTGGGAGAAAAAATTCAGATTTACCTGAGTCAGTATTGATCATTTTTGTCCCTTCAACATTCACAAAAGGGAACAGATATCTTTTGAATTTCAGTGGATGTACAGATTTTGAAAACTTCTTTAGGTATTTTTTGACAGCATTTCCTGATTCTTCCCGCATATTTCCATACAAAGAAATATAATTCAAATATTTAGACTTCCGTACAGTATGACAGTTGGGATGCTGCATAGCTGTCTTTGTGTCATACTTCTATGTTAACAACCCAGATTGTCACTTGTCTTGCTGGAATTTTTATTTCCTCTTTTGGTCTTTCTCTTGTGGTGTTTTAGTTCATGCTGTTGAAGTCTAAGCCTCAGACTAATCTCATTCCATTGTTCAGGTCAATCTTTTCCCCTTTGTGTTTCTGTCGAATTTGCTAACTCTGTCCAGGTAAGAGGCATAGTAATACACATGGTACTAAATTCATCTTCTCTTTTATTCTCTTGATTATTAAACATCTATTTAAACCCATATATATCATTTGCCTGTACATTTCACTTGCATGATTGAATGCTTTTTGGTAGTGAGATAGATTCTGTATAGTGCAATATGCCAGTTCCAGAAGTTTTCAGAGAGAAGTGTATTTCATAGTTTTCACTTTGTGGTCTGTGAGGAATCTTATTTTTTGAATAAGTATTGATTGCATAGTACAAATGTACAAGCCTTCCTTTTATTCAGAAAGAATGAGCTTGGTTGATGATGAACTAGAGCATTCATGGCAACCTAATAGGAAAAAAGTACCTTGACACCTGCAACTCAGTAATTTTACTGACTGTAAAATTCGGTAAGTGCAAATGTTGATGTGCAATGACTTCTGTAAAATCAGTACGAAAACCAAGGTTTGACATTTTCATTTTAAGTGTGGGACACTGCTTATGGGTTTCTAGTTCTCACAAGTTTGGGTGAAACAATTCAGTTTTGCCAGCTGTATTAGTAAAGAATAGCCAATCTCTCCCTAAAAGGAGCCCAAAGGGGCAAGAAGAGATTAACAGAGAACAAGGATTCTCACAGCAGGGGCTATATCCTACCTTTTTTGTCAGTATATTAAAGGCAGAGTAAACAAGGGAGATATAACTGCCTCTCAGACTAAATACTTAATGCAGATGATCTCAATTTGGGCTCCATCCAATGATTTTTAATAGTAGCATCTTAAAAAGCCAGCAGAATTTCTAAAGACACTCTAAGGTAGGGAGAGCAGAATATGCTTCATACAGAAAAATGACCGCCAGGTTGTCATGGCAGGACACAGTTCAACTACCCCTTCCTCTAGAAATTAACCCTCCGTGCTAGTACTCACTGACAAAAATTTCAAGGTTTTGTTGTTTTTTTACACAATTATAAGCTCCACTGTAGATTCCTGCACAGCCAGAGCTTGAGGTCAGTCCCTTTATCCCATGCCTGGTTAAGTGCTTGCTCCATATATGCAATTCTATCCATATCTAATATCCAATAGATTGGATATTAGGAACAAGTTCTTTCCTCTGAGGATGGTGGAACACTGGGACAGGTTGCCCAGGGAGGTGGTTGAGACCCCTTCCCTGGAGATATTAAAGGTGAGGTTTCGATGAGGCCCTGGGCAAGATGGTCTAGTTGGGGGTGTCCCTGTGACTGTGGGGAGGTTGGACTAGATGACCTTTGGAGGTGCCTTCCAGGCTGGACAATTCTATGACTCTATGGTTCCTCAGCTGTTGCGAACATTCATGGTCCTGGCCATACCTGGAGTACTTTCCAGTTAAGATTCTAAACAGATAAAGTCTGCAGGATTGCAATAAACAGGTTTATTGCATTACATCCAGGGTTTCCCCCTATCCTTTTCCTTATTAATGTGCCAAGTGGTTCATTGAAAATGTTTACTTTGATACTTACAAATCTGCTTGCCCCGCAGACATTAGGTGCTGTGAAGTTGTCACTCTCACAGCAGCACTTTGAAAATGCTGTTCTCAGGAAATTTTTGCTATTTCTCATTACCCCTCTTGGCTGATCTTTGGTGTTTAAATTTACAGTGCAGCTTGTAATATGAAAGCGAAAAGAGAGGGAAGTGGGAAATACTCAGCAGCACTGCTGGTTAAAATCTCTGAGTGGTCACCAGGAGACTTTGGGTATTTCATACCTGCAAACCATGTCAGCTGGTTGCTGAGCGAACTACTAAGATGATGATTCAAATCTGACTCAAGATGATGATTCAAATCTGACTCAACGTGCTTAAAATGACCTAACATTTATTCGGCATCACCAACTGCAAAACTCCCTGTTACATGCCTAGATGCCTTTGTTGTTCCTCAGGTAAGTTATTTCATCAACTGTTTCCATTCCTACACAGAATGAAAGAATTAAATAGAGTTTTCTCTGCCCATTTTATGCCGTGACTTTTGCCATTTGCAAAATGAAATGTTCCCCTATATCTACCATCACAGAAGCAGAGAGAGTCTCGTCAGATGGGGCCTGTGGGAATATTTGCCTCCACTGTGCAGCACTCGAGTTGAAAATTCATCTCTGGTCTCTCCTCAGTTTTGGGAGACAAGACAGAGATATCAACTTTGCTGAAATTTCAGGCTGGAAGAATGAAATGACGGGTTTCTACAGCTCTAAATTTCAGATGAGAAGAGTTAGAAATTGTAAAACACACTGCAGTGGAAAATCTTATGCCAAGTTTGTAAAAATATGAACCCTACTATCACAGAAACATAGTTTACCACTGTGGTATAAACCAAATGTTTTTGATAGTGTTACATGTGTTCATCGTTTTGATCATAATGGCTTTAAAATAGCCTATATTCTGAATAAAAAACTCTTCTACATTTTTAAAATTGTCTCAAAAGGCTTCAGCATATACATACACAAAATTTGCTGATTTTTAAAGGAGGTAAGGAATAGCCTTGATGAACAAGTTGTATAACAAATAGAACAGAAGACAATGCCAAAGGAGATTAAAGGTCAGAGAAATTTCAATTGAGAAGGAACTTGGATAAAATTTAGGCCTAGGAAATGGAAGAAGAGTGATGGGAGGTAACAATATCTTAGAGGGAAATGATTGCAAGAAGTAGCCAGAACAACCATGAGAGGTGCATAAACTGGTGATGAAGAGGACAGTTGCCATGGATAAGGCACCACATTCATCCTTAGTCATGCAACATCCAAGGAAGCTGTGGAGAGGTGCCACAGAATGAAGGCTGGACAGGCTGAAGAGCAAATTTAAAAGTCATTAGCCCTGGGAAATGAGTGGGTCCAGGACAGCTGGCAAAGACACCCAGGCAGTGGCTGGGAGGAGGGAATGATGACAGAGCCTTGAGAGGTAGGTGCCAGCAGAGATGAGGGGGAGAAATAAGGGATCCATCAGCGCTAACTCTCTAATGCTGGCAGCCAGACCAAGAGACAATAAGTTGGTGTCACATAAACCTAAGGGTGGGAGTTTCTTGTGGAGCAGTAAGTGGCCTGCGGTGTCAAAGGTAGCAGAGCTATCAAGGAAGAATGAGCACAGAGAAATGACCCTACAAGAAACAGGCACTTAATGTGAAGGATGACAAGACAAATTAGATACTTGGCAGTCTACCTAAAGCAACTCCTTCAGCTACTGCGACCACCTACAACGGCAGAGTAATTAGAAGATCTCCCAAACACAGTGATAAATGGTGTGATAGGGGCAGGAAGATCTATGCCTATTTATAAAGTGCCTGTCATCATAGTATCCAGATATCACAGCAGCCAGTTAAAGAAAGGCAGTGGCTATCTGGTAGAGGAATATTTTCTTTAGTTTCAGTTAGGTGGTTTTGGTATAAAAAGATATCCCAAATAAGCACAATTTTGTCAAGCACGTCAAAAGCAGGGAAAGCCTCTATGGTGATGTACTGTGTACATCTTCAGGAATAGGAAGTGTTCATGGTTTGAAGCTGAAATAAAAGCATACTTTATAAAATTTTGTAACGGTGACCCTCTTCTTCAAGGCAAAAAAAAAAAAAGAAATCTTGACTAACCTACGCAGGCAAGAACTGCTGCACAATTTAACTACCAGTGTTAGAAAATCGTGCTTAGGGCTTAGAAATAATGAGCTCCTAATGTGTTTTTCTAATCAAAGTATCAGCATGAAATTCACTGTATTTGGAGACCATCCTATTACCAAGACAGCAGTGTATCAAAAGTTCACCGTGGATATTATTTTTTTATGTCTCATCTTTGAGTTAGATTTGCCTTTACCCCTCCCTTTTTATAGTTTTATGTCAAAAGCAGTAGAAACAAGAGAAAAGTAGTGCTTATCACATCTGTTCCAACTTCCTTGGACCAACAGACATCCCTGTCAGTCTCAGTTATCTTTCCATGCAACACTGTTTTGAACAGAGGTTTGATAGGCAAAAGTTTTTCCCCCAAGATTTAGGTACATCATAAATCAAACAGACAAGTCACATGATGGGACTTCTTCTCCTGTTTAGTCTGTTGGACACAGACAGGCGCGTACTGTAGGTTCCTCAGAGGCTTATTTTCTAGCAAAAGCATAACGTTGTGCAGTTCACATACAACAGCAAGCTTTTTGTGGGTTTGCCCAGGCAATATTTTCCTGTCACAAAACCAGAGCCATATTTGCACTACTGAATCCACACAATTGCAGCAATCATAGACTTGTGGTCCATACATAGTGCTGCTTGGAAGGACTAATTTTTCCTGTTTCTCCCTTTGCCTTATATTAGCAACATCCTTCACTCTTGGGAGATCGATCTTCTGCATCACATTTTTTTTAAAAATTATGCATATGTGTAATTAGTGACATGTGTTATTATGTTTCTAGGAATATGGAAGAGAGAAGCAGATTAGGCTTTTTCTATTTTCTTTGTTAAAATAGTCAAATGAATCCAGGTTGTCTTCACTTTATTTTCGCTTGGTTTTGATTATCCAATTTAAATGAGCACAGTAAAATTTCATGAGATTTTCTCATGCAAGAACATCTCCCAACAGCTATCCAGGCAACTGTTACTTGGTCATTTTTCTTAGCCTTGTCTCATATCCATCCTGATGTTTATACAAACGGACAAACACAGACATGGCCAAACCTCTGACATATGGAATCATAGAATCATAGAATGATTAGAGTTGGAAGGGAGCTTCAAGATCATCAAGTTCCAAGCTCCCTGCCATGGGCAGGGACACCTCCCACCAGACCAGGTTACTCAAAGCCCCATCCAGCCTGGCCTTGAACACTTCCAGGGATGGAGCATCCACAACTTCTCTGGGCAACCTGTTCCAGAGTCTCACCACCCTCACGGCAAAGAATTTCTTTCTGGTATCTAATCTAAATCTCCCCTCTTCCAATTTAAACCATTACCCCTTGTCCTATCACTCCACTTCTTGACAAAGAGTCCCTCTCCAGCTCTTCTGGAGCTTCCTTCAGATACTGGAAGGCTGCTACATGGTCTTCCTGGAGCCTTCTCTTCTCCAGGCTCAACAGTCCCAGTTCTCTCAGCCTGTCTTCACAGGAGAGGTGCTCCAGCCCTCTGATCATTTTCGTGGCCCTCCGCTAGACCCTTTCCCACAGTTCTATGTCCTTTCTGTGTTGAGGACTCCCAGAGCTGGACACAGGGGACATGATACAGGGGTGTGCAATACAGTTTGGTGTTAATGAAAGAATGAAGATCTAGAGTGTTGCTGGAAGTTCTTTAAACCCTGCCTTAGTTATCTAAGAAAATCTGCACCAAAACATATATAAGCAGAGAGAAATCAAACAATAATATGGTTATACGGATTTGCTTCACTGCACATGCATTACTTAAACAGCAATTTGATAAGTAGAGGTTGTATGAAGGCTATGTCATACATGCTGCTTGTCCACCATGATGCAGAAAGTAACTAGAACTTTGTGTGCAGCTTTGTCCTTAATATACACACAGTGCACTTCATATGGGGATCCCATAAAAGCTATCATGTTGAGAGGAAGGTTTTAAAGGTTCCATTAAAATAACTCTGAACTCAACTTGAATTTCACATCACTAAACCATTGCCCAAATTAGGCTCCCAAACCAAGCCATCCTTGAAAAAATTGGAGCTAGTAACAGGAGGAAATACTGTCCTGTAGTCATTAGCTTATGGGACAGAAATAGAAGGATGCTGTAGAGATTAGTTGTAGTAGACACAGGTGAAGGAAAGGGAGAAAAGCTTAATGCCCTACTATAGTCCTCCAACCCACTCTACACCAGAGCACGCGTAAGTGTAGAGAAAGGGAGTTAAACAACCTCTGTGAGTACAACAACATTGTGTTCAGATCTGCCAACTTTACTGCCAAGAATTCTTTATGAACAGCAGGGAAAGACTAATCCTCTGGATAGGATTCACAGAAAGGTTATAAATAGTAAGTGTTGTATTTTGGGGCATCAACTACTTTAAAACTGGAATATAAAAATGTGACCCTACATACACTCCACATTTGCAGTTAATTCCAGTCATTTCTCTTGAAGTTGTCCAACTTACAGTATGTTTTGTGTGATCCCTCTGATAACTTTGACAACATCCTTCGCCTTCAGCAGAAGAAAGAACAGCAAGTAACTGGAACAAACCCTCACCTCTTCAAAATGTCGCTACTCATGTGAGGTCTCATCGCACCAGCATCAAGTCACCGCCCTTGATCCTCACTTTCATTGAAGGAGAGGGAAGAAACAAGGGAAACATCTCTCAGATTAGTATCTCAGGAGCATTTAATTTCACAGAGCACCAGCCTAGTTTAGGGCCACCCCAAATTAACCCCAATTTAGGAAAGCACAATCTAAGGTGGAGTAGGTGAACAGTTTTCAGATAGAAGCAATGCAGAAAAAGTTGATGTTCCATCCATGTAAAAGATATTAAAGTAGATTAAAATTTTATGTTAGTGACCCCTTGCTTTATCACTTTGCTCATGGTAAGAGGTTCATTTCACTGCTGCCTTCTGACGACAGAAAGAAAAAGAGTTGAACATTTTTTTTAATGAAAAGGACCTCCAATAAGAAAAAGTAATGTGAAAAGATTTTAACTTCCTAGGGAAAAAAAAAAAAAAATCACCTAGCTCTGATGCTAAGATTAAAAACAAGTTGTTTTACCTTTATAACACAATACTTGCAATCTGCAGCTGTTCACAAAAGACCAGAAAATATATAAGCAAGGAAGGTTGTTGGCTTTGTTCCCTTCTTTAGTGACAAAGGACACGAATACTTCACCTGCTCTAGTGTTACTTCAAGGTGATCTTGAATCAAGACTTTCTTTTTCTCCTTTCGGCATTTGGGAGGGAGGGGACCAGGGAAAAATAATAATATTTTTCTTTCACTTTGAGAAGAATCTTACATGCTTCATCTTTAAAGTTCTTTTCTAAGACTTAGAGGGCTGAGTATCCTGCATTTTACAGATGGGGAAGGAACTAGATGAAAAATAAGTGCTTTACATTCAGATCTTGCACTGATGGTTAATCTTACAATTGCTCTTTCTTTTCCAGTAGCTGGCACATGTCACCTCTATGCAGCTCAGTTTCTCAGGATCTAGGAATCAAATGAGCTACAAGCTGCAGTAATATTTCAATATTTGGCCAGCTTCTGTCATAATGTTAGCTTTCTGACCCTTGATACAACTGATGGCAAGTTGATTTTACCACCTACAGCTTGAGGTTTCTTGGCAATCATTACAGTGGTGCTGGGATCAAGCCTAGACTATGAAACTGTGGTTTCCTCATCTCATCGTAAAATCTTCTCTTCTCCCTCCTACATTTTTTGTCTTGTTCTTTGCTTCCTCACTTCCCACACCCCTTTTTAAGGCACATTGCTTCCCTGAATGTCATTAAAAATATACCTTTTTCTGTTTAATTTTATGCTATTGTTTAAATTCGGCTCTCTTGCTGATTTCAGCATTAGGAGACCTACAGTGGACCATGTAGCCCACGCTGTCAATGTTACAGGAGACCATTGTACTCTAGGTACAAAGGACTGAGTTGTGCTAAAAGCACAATTGTTGTTAATGTGAATATCACTTATTTGCAGTTATATTGATCCCTTAAGGCCACCATTATCCTGCACTTCAGAGAAGCTCCACTTACTAAAAGGCTAAAAGTTCTTACCAGATATCCAAAGCCCACAGCAGTAATACTGCATGAGAAATCCACCCCCAGAACTACTGAGGGAGCTCAGTGTATTTTCATGTTCACATGTTACAATGATAATATAATGGTACTATGACAGAGAATGGTGATTCTTATTTGTGTACATTGTAATGTGATCACTAAACATTCCCAACTTTGCTCTTGAATCAAAGTCACCTTGAGACTTTGGTAATTTTCTGGCAAAGAAACTACCTTAAGTGTCTTGGTTTAGGGAGGAAAAATGGCCATACCAGGGAGTTACACTGTGAGGATGGTGAGGCACTGGAAGAGGTTGCCCAGAGAAGTTGTGGATGCCCCATCCCTGGAGGTGTTCAAGGCCAGCCTGGATGGGGATTGGAGCAACCTGGTCTGGTGGGAGGTGTCCCTGCCCTTGGAAGGGGGGTTGGAACTGGGTGATCTCGAAGGTCCCTTCCAACTCTAACCAATTCTATGATTCTATGAGCTTCATAGAAAAGATGGTTAAGGTAAATAGTCATATTGTTTTAACTAGTACTTGACGGTTTTGAACTTTACTTTTTGTTCTTTCAAATTTTTAACTTTGCAGCAAAAAGTTTTCAATTATGCTTTTTAAAGAAAGATTATGTGTTACATGGTTTTGTAGGTTGTTTTGTTCAGTTTTATAAGATTGTCCATTTACCTTTTCTTCCTGTGTTTGGTATGAGGCAGTTAGTTGTACTTTTTCTTCTGGTTAGGATAACTGGGCATAGTATCATCTATCCTATAAAGGATATTTGCATGTTTTGCAACAGGACAAATAGGCAATGCATTTTTCTTTGCAGAAATTAATATTCTTTGTTGTAAACAATATAATCCATCATGTTTGGTCTACGTGGTGGAGTGAATATCCTGATAGTTAGCATGAAAGCTTACTGAAAGTACAGTGACCATCTGCACCTCTCTGCTGGGCTTTAAAGGCCAGTTCTCCCTTCTAAAGATTTATAATACAAAGGGCAATTCACTAATTAGTACTGTAAATTAGTGTTGCCATGAGGTTAAAAAAAAACCTAACAGCCCCTGCAGTATTTCAATTAATGTTATTTTTAATTGCTTGTATTAGCATTTGAGAACAAGATTGATTAGCTTTTGACTGTCAAAGAAACAGAACTTGAAGCTCTTAAATACTGAAATGGAAGTTGTTAATTATACTTAAAAATCCATAGATACTATACAAGGAAATCTGGAAGGTCATCTGAGTACCAAAGAGGGCATGTTTCATTTCTGTTCTGTTTAAATAAAAATTAAAAATATTTGCATAGAGCCACATGTATTTCTCATGCTCTCTACTAATTGATCACGCAAATTAAGATCTCCAAAATCACTCTAAAAACAAAACAGCTTTAATAGTGCATCTGTTTATAGAAAGTAATTTTAGAAGTTGTTTAACTTTAAAATGATCAGTTAATTCTCAATTTGTGATTAAAGTGGCAAGACCTGAACATTCTCCTAAAGCTGCCATGAGTTTTCCTTTGTAGACCCCAATTGAACAAATAACAGCTCTCCGCTAGGACTCGAAGGCTATCTCCAAGACAGGACTTGTGCTTTCTCCTCCCTGAGTTCAGACCCTGGATTCATGTCCTTCCTCAACCTGAAAGGATTTAAATACATCACCCATCTGAGATACATGTTTATAGCCAGACCGTTAAGGAGAGGGGAAAGAAGAAAAGACAGTAGATTTTTCTTCTAAGCAGGTCACTGAAGCTGTGCTGCGTTGCAACAGAGCATGAGCAATTAACTAAATCTAACTATTTAGCTCCATTTAGTTCTGTAGCTGCAGAGTCCTGATTGGATTTTGGAAGAAAAAAAGATATCTTGTCAAAGTATAAGATTTTTGGCTGTAGCCCTATAAGCACTTGCTTAAGTCCTTTGTCATTAGTGGGGCGGAATCTCAGTTGACATGCAACATTAGACTTCTGTGCTCCTTTGATGAAGGTTTACTTCCTTAATGACTCCTGGATGTGAGTTTACATGCTTTGCTTATCCGAAACCTTCAGCCCAGTTCACAAGTGGAGTGGAGCCTGCAGTTCCACATTTGTTTTGTCAGCAGCTGGGCTGGTCTAAGCAGGTGTTCTGTCCTCAGTGCATCATACCCACCACTCGACTCCTCAGGTGCATGCTTTGATCAACATGATTGTGGAACTAATGTGGCTTTAAGAAACCTTTTTTTCCACTAGCCCAATCATTTTTCAGCCAGATTATCTGTGGTGAGGATTGTAATCATCAAACTATGGATATGCCAAGCATATCACTTACTTCAGCTTCTTCTCTTAAAGGCCGTGGGACTTGATACTCTGACCTTGGACCCTTTGCTGCATTCAGGCTCTGAGGTAAGTTTGCTGGAAGAACATCTAACTGTAGATTCTTGTTAGCCTTAAGTGCAGGGGAGGTACCAGAGAGAACTGGTGTCCACTGGGCTACAGAACAAAGTACAGCTGTCAAGGGAAACTTCAATGACTACCAAAAATTCTGGCACTTAGGAAATTCATGTCTCTAGCTTAAGTAGCAGCCAAGTGGCAAACTTGAAAGCTGGCTGGTACTTCAGCTCTTTTTTAAGTCCTGCTTTTTATATATCTTAAATATAACACATGGAGGACCTGACCTCTACTACTACAGAAGCAAAGAATACAGATATTACCTTCATAGCAAAGACCACAGTACTTTGGTACTTCCCATTACCAACCTGACTCCCCATCTCATACCCTTATAGGAAAAAAATCACTGCAGATTTAAAGTAATCATATACTAGTTATTCGACAATAATTGTAATACGAGGGAACTGCTGCCTGGCTTCTTACTGCTTTATACCTTCTAACTTTATAAAAGTAAAAAGTGATGGACACAATAGAAAGGGAGATTAAGACAAATTAAAACAAAATGTAAAAATTGGACAAGATAAATAAATATGAAATCTGATATTTTTCACTGTTAGGAAAGCAAAACAAACCCAGACTTTAAGGTGAAGACTAAAAAACTGATCATTTTCATTTTGGAAGAGGATTTTTGAGCTGAAAAAGCTTTCATACAAAAGAGTTTCAGCTACATGTGTCAAAATAGTATGTCAACTCATCAGAGGACCAGGATTTTTTTAGAGGCAATTAGAAGGTATATTTTAGAGCTAATTTGACTATCTAATGAGAATATCGCAAATGAAGTGATTCAAGATAGCTCAAGTACTAGTTATCAGAGTTTGTCAAGGTCAAAAGTTTCAGTTATTAATATTTATATATATATAAGTGGGCAAATAGTTTATTCACAGCTAATACTTTAAAAAAATTCTGCATTGTAGTGACCAAAAAGGAATGATCATACCATTCTCTTCTAACGTGCTGTTGAATTCCTAACTGCAGTACACATGTCAGATAAAACACTATATTTAATTCCTGTAGAAACAGATAATAAATCAAACTAAATAGAATTAATAGTGCCTAATTACTAGTTATATACTTCACCTGGAGTATCGTATTTCAGTAGTGATCACCATACTTTAGGATATAATTGCCCTTTGTGGCTTATAATAGAGAGCCTGAAGTACAATAAACTTCAGAGAAAAACATTAAAAAGAGAGAGAATAAAAACAGCACTTTATTTTTAATATTTGAATAAAAATCCTAAGGTTCAAGGAAATCATCATGAATAGCGTTTTTAGTAAGTCATAATACAGTGAATGGTGTGAGTGGCGCAAACACATATCGCTGATCTATGAAAAGCAAAAGTAGCCTTAAAATGTTTTACTATCGTTTTTCCTTCAACACTGTGACTTTCTGGGAATATGGTACTAAGTCTGCAAGAAGAATTAGTTTATTTAAAAAAAAAAAATACCTCACTCTATGGCATCTTTAACTTGACTTATTTGTGTTGTGACACGACTGTTGTCTGAAAAGGAAGAAATATAAAAGCTTTCCTTCCATATAAAACTGCTCTAGGTGCACACAATCTGTTTCTTCTTAACCTGTCATATAAATCAACTTAGAACAACCTAATGTTGAGGAATTCTACAATCTTACAAATGGACATTGCCAAATGCTGGATACATCATGCATTGTCTTAAAATAGAGCTGGAGACACCAGGCTCCTGAAGAGTTTACAAAAGACGCATGCTACTTAGTTTAAAATATTTTTTTTCTCCAAGAGTGCCTCTTGAGGGTTTGATAAGTTATTTCCTAATATAGTGTGCCAGTGAGGAGAGTCAGCTAACATCTGTGTCTTATTTTATCTCTTTGTGCAGGGAGAGAATGTCTTCCTACTTAGATGTGTAATCAAGATCTATTTCTGTATGGCCTACACTTAATACGTAAGTACCAACTTATTGTTTTACAAGTGGACAAAATGAGAGAGAGGACATTAGTTATAATACTAAACATTTTTCTGCTTTCTCTTCATTAAAATTAAGCACATAAAAATGCTTCCTCAGGCTAGACGTAGAGATTAATTTCTAAAGGGCTTTCTAAAAGCATTGTTATGTTAGGGAAAGATGGTTCAGCAGTTAAGGATGTGATTAGCTCTCTAATTACTGAAATTTTGATATGTATTCAGACTTAATTTTTGCAGACATCTACGTCTTTTTGGCTAGTAAGAGGTGATCTTCTCTTTGTTGGCTGCCCCACTAAGTGCAATGGTCCCAGCATGGCTACATAGGTGGGGTTTTTTTCCATTTCAGAAAGAATGACAACAACCCAAAGCAAGAGAGGAAGCTTAACTCACTCTCAGTGAAACTACGGAAGGACGGTGACAGATAAGGAGGGCACTTTTACTTCTACAAATGAAGCAAAAGCCAGACCTTTCCTCTAGGAGAATTTGGCTGATGTTTTTTCCCTACCAGTGTTTGAACAGCCTGACATTTCTCTGCCGAGAAGCTATTACCCTCCAGATTTTGCCTTGCCATCTGAGAGAATGCTGTTCTAAAGAATGGCCATCTCACCAGTTCTGCTGAACATAAAGAGAGAGAGTCAGACGTGAGGAAGATCTCTACTGAATATTACCTCTAGCAGAGTTAGGAGCTCGTAGCTCGTTCTAGGAATCCAGCCTCAGGTCTTTTCACGCAGCAGGTTTTACACGCCTTTGTATATTTAACGTAGTGTCAGACAGAACTGAAAACCTTTTTTTTTTTTACTACTACACCAGCAATAAATAGGTCTGTGATGGGAACTCTATATTATATTTCCAGTTTCTTGTAAGTGTATTATTACGATACACAGTTCTTATTACTATAATGGAATGTGAATTGATTTGCTTGCACTATAGAAATAGTGAGAGCACAGCTCTGAGAATGACATCTTTCTTGCAATTTTATTTTTTACAATACAATAGGTTACTGAAACACTGCAATCCTATAAGTTTTGACGAACCGTGCTCCTATAATCCTTCCTAATGTCAATCTTTACCTTATTGTCCATAAATTTCATTTAACCCTGTTAGGACTGTCTTTATTGAAAGACAAAGATGCGCTTATCTGAAGACACCGAAAGCCTTCACACACTGAAATGCCATGCTCAGCAAAAGACAAATCCATTTTTAAACTTTTTCACACAAGACGTTTGCCATATTAGCTTGCTGTGTGAGTCCTGGCTAGAAATACTGGGTTCTTCTGTACAAGTAATTCTGATCTACTGGAAACATGTTCTGCACCGTGCAGGATGAGACCTGGTAAGTCCAATGGGAACCCATCCATGAGCCATTCTTCCAGAAATGACATGATTCTGTTTGAAAGGATACCTCATGGGAGGGAAAAGATTATTAGATTCAATACACACATTCAAGTAGCACAGCCACAGGAAAAATACCTACAGAGAAGATTTTACGGCAAGAACGCATGACAACAGCCTTATTTGGGCAATGAGAGATACAGGAGTCTTTTACTGAAGTTTACAGATCTTCCGTAGTAAACTTCTGTGTTGGCAGTAAATTCTGGTTTGGATAGTAATTTGATACATTAAGGAACTATTCCAAAGCGCACTTTTGTTCTTGTCGTGGAAATACAGCGAATAAGGTCTACATATCACGGCTGTGGCAAGTTGACATCCAACAAGATTCATGCTATTTGAAAACCCTATTCTTGCTAAATGCGTTGCATATGTAAGTTCAGTGTAATTTACTTGGAACTTTGCTGCTACAAATAATGTTAATATCTCTGGTTTGATATGACATGAAATTTATTTAATCTGGTACCTCATTTTGAAATATATTCATTAAAAGTGTTGAATGGAGGAAAAATCTGTCAGCGCAAATGGTGTTCATTTTCAATGTGACAGTATTCACAAGTCCCAAGAAATAGAACAGTTGAATAGATAATGTCACATATCATAGCATTATTCGGATGGTGTGATCTTCTTATTGATTGGACAGCGGTTGCAAATTTAAAGCTTATGCTACATTTCACTAATACCATGACAATGAAGAACATGAGCAATGGTCTGTCAAATGTGTGAAAAATGTGCCATGCAAGTAAATAAAGACACAGTTCGCAATTCTCTGGAAGGAAGAGGATAACATTTGTTCTGGAATTAAGCAATAATGAAACAGAGGCTCTGCTTTGTGCTTTATACATAAAATGGGGTTATAATGGAAGAGCAATTCTTTCATTACTGATATTATGAAATAGCTGAAATGGTTAGCTTCCCTATGGTGTAAAAAGGCTACTTCTCAAGCAGACAGAGACAACTCTATTGAAACTGCAGTTTGTAATCTCTGTATCATTATCAGCCTCTAAGACAGCAGGCATTCTATCCTGTTTTTATTGTTGTAAATAATACTGAAAGCTTTTTTAATAGAGTTCTTTCCTCGTAAAAAAATAAAATCGACTTTGTTTCCTATGTGAGCCCCTCATTGCAGCTTGAATCCAAAGTGCCAAACTAAAAAATTGACTAGAATTCTTAAACCACCTTTCACCAAATTGCACAGGGAGCCCCAAGATGTGGAACAAATTAAATGAATAATGTCTCCTATCACAGCATTATTTGGATGGCACGAATAATGACACATGAAGCAACATAACTAGAATTTGTTGCATATATTTGTATCCCATCCCTCCACTAAAAGGGGCAGATAAGGGAGTAATTCAGATGTATGAACACATGTGCTCAGTGGCATTTTTAATGTTATAGGGTATCCCACCAGGCTTCAAACTGTCACTCTAGAAAGGCAGAGATCTTTCACAGATCCTCTATCGTTTTTGCCTGCCCCATGGAGAAGACTAGGACACTGTAGGTCTTTGCATCCTCCCTTCAGCTTTTGATGTACATTGATGAGATCTTCTCCCCTCAAGCCTTCTCTTCTCCAGGCAGAAGAGTCCAGCTCTCATTCTCTCCTCACAGGAAAGGCGCTCCAGTTCCTTTGTTGTTTCCATGGCCCTTCACTGGACAGTTGCCAGTATGTCCATCTCCCTGCTGTGTTGAGGAGAGAACAATGCCCAGTGCTCTCTCCTCATCTACCAGGTCAAATATAGGACTCATGGTGGATGAGACGCTCCTGAACAAACTTCTGTTAATGCCAGACAATCTGTCTGCCCACAACACAGAGTTGCCTACAAGAGAGGGGAGCATTGACTTTGGGTAAGCTAGGTTGCCCTGGGAGAATAAATGTGGTCTACGGACCCCAACCACAATGATCAAAAACATACAGATAATCAGGATGAAGTTTAATCAGAAACAGTCTTTTACTCCCATGAACCTTTACAACCATATGCCAGTTATTCCAGCACAAGAAATAAGGCTGAAGAAAGGTTTTGTATATATAATTTCGGGGACGGTGCTTCCTTCTAGAATGCCGAACTGCTGCACAAGGAAAACAGATGAAATTATATGGCATAAATTTGTGGTTTACAGAAAACCAAAACAAGCAATTTAAGTCAATTAGGTATGTGCTACAAGTCATTCTACTCTGTGTTTTACAAGTGAAATTTTCAGTCTCCCAACACAGCCTATATATTCTGCTGTAACTACTCCAATCAGTTATGACTTCCTATTCGAAAAGAGTAAAATAAGCACCCCTGAGTCCCTGGCAGCAGCCCGGTGTTTCTGCTGCTATCTGCCACCCAATGTGATCCATCCTGAGCACAAGCAGGGCCCTGACGATGCTGAGTAGTAGCTTCACAAGAGGCAGGAAAAAAAAAAGTCTTCAGGAGAAGACTCCAAACCTCAGCAAAACCATTAAGCTGTGTGTGCCCTGGAGTCACAGCTGTGGAACATGTCAGGAGAGCAGCAAAACATTGCAATTCCTCTATGGGATATCAAGGGATCCTTTATCTTGCTACAACCATTCATAGGCCCCTATCACTTTCAGATGATGGCAGAAAATCGTTGGTGCTAAAGTCCCTACTGTCCAGCAATGACAAAGAAAACATCACCGTCTATCAATTGTCTCGGAACAATTGTCACTGAGCCCTGACAACATGCAAAGTGCACCACGGTTCCAATTATTAAAAGGTCTTTTAGTCCAACCTGGTTTTCCCAAAGGTAATTGATATCAATTTATTTATCTAGTTTTTCCTAATTACACGAAGAAGGAAAAAAAAGGGCTTAGTGAAATGCATTGGCATTTCATGGTGTTTTCAGGGGAAAAAATCCCCAGCAAAGTAGACCAAATATGCTTCTGTAGGATAATGTGATAAGTCATTCTCTATTGATTTTAAAACTTCGCACAAGGAAAGTTTTGCAGTGCTTAAAATGAGATTGAAAAGTGAACGCATTGGATTTTTTTTATCTGTATTATCAAAGTCTAGAGTTGGTTTTGATTCAGTCTTTTTTTTTTCCTGATGAAATGTTTCATGTTGTAATGTAATAGAATTAATAAGATCTGATACACCGACTTTTAATGAAATTTCATTTTTCAAAAATAGGCACATAAAAATGTCTCTATAATAAACTTAATTAGAGAAAATAGAAGATTGTATTATTTCATCATTAATACAAAGAGATGGATAATTAGGAGGATGCGATATGCATATTGAGTGAAATCAACCCTCCTGCAGGAGGCTGGAGTACACAGGCCCTTTGTGGGAAGTTATTTAAGCCAAGGAATGGGACTCCAAGCCTCATCATTAGCAGGCTTGCTAAGGATGTAGTACTCAGTACTCTTAAAAATTATTTTTCAAACTCAATGTCCTAGTCCCTCTCTCCTGAGCTTTTTTCATTTTTATCTTTTTGGTGGACTGGTGCAGTTTCTCTCTAGCCTAAATATCTTTGTATTGGACGTCTTGTTCCAATTCTTACTGAATAAAGGCCCCAAAACATGCTGCATTTTCCATATTCATTCAGTTTCCCTTCCTGCTCCTTAGCTAAAGCTCTGCTGTCTTGGTTTCAGTAATTTTCCTGACATTTTTCTTCATTTTCTTCCATACTAGTATATCTTCATGTGCCTCAACAATGTTATTGTCAAGGTCTTATTTCATTATATAACTCCTGCTTACATCAGTTGATACACTGCACATGTCAATATTTTTATTAACCAGATTTTGCCAAGGAAACAGCAGAAAGACCCCTCTGTTTAGCCTGAAACCACTTTATTTGTGAATGTATTATAAACTGTGTTATTCAAAACGCTGCGTTGATGACTGAACCAGTCTCACTTTCGCTGGAGCATGGAGCGAATTAATTTTCTGATGCAATCAGAACAAAAGGTAGTTTTTCAGCTGTTGGGGGTGAAATTCACTCCTGTTCACAGGGTCTGTACAAGGACCTTATTTAAGTTTAGCTGATGCATGAGACCTTGTATGGGTACTCTACACTGACGGAAATTTATAGAGCTGATTTGTTCAGTCTGTTATATTAGTACTGTTCTGACTAAGCTAAAGCTCTCATTGGTGGATTTTCCCCTGTAATTCCTTTTTTTTTTTCACCCCGTTACCAATTTTATGATGGGTATTAAATTAGTCCTGTCAAGGATGGTATCTTCCCAACCTGTCCTAAAGTATCACTAACTTGTTTTAAAAAGTACAGCCAATATATTTTAGAATTAATGTTCTCAGTGATGCTCATATTGAAAATTAAGATTCTCAATGACCAACACTTGTAAGAAATTACACAATAATAAAATAGTGTGACAAGATTTAGAGGAAAAGTAGGTAGTAAAACATTTGCATTTCAAGCCTACAAACAATAATATTTGGAGAAGTATTACTCTCTGTTCTTCCAATTAAGGTGTCCAAGGTGACTTCTAAAATCACTTAAAATCAGTTTTTCTGATGGGTATGGGGCAGTTTGGTTTTCCACTGTGAAATGTCTATCAGGGAGTGGAAGTTTTTGGTGTGTATTTGGGTTATTATCAGCTAATTATCAGCTAGGTCTTCACTCAGTGTTAATGGCTGGTCTGTTACAGAAGGAGGGAGAGGCAGATGTGAGATAGCTCCTGGTCCTCATCAGCTACCTTGCTCTAACCACTCACCAGGGCAGAACTGCATCCGATGTGGGTGAGCTGCCCAAGTTAGGACCACTGCAGTGGTAGCAGGACCCTCTTATTTTCAAAGCATGCCAGTCATTTCTTAATTGTAATCTCTTGTTCCTCCATTGATGTGGTGCTTGGTTTCTACCTCAACATTGGTAGTAGCCTCCAGACTGTAACCACCCCAAAACAGAAACAAAAGACGGAAAGGCTAAATAATGCTTTAAGAAGTGCCCCCAGATTTCTCCTTTAACCTTAGAAGGGCTCTAGATGAGCAGCTTTCATTAGATGCCTGATTTTAGGTGCTGAGATTTAGATGAGTCACACACTGTGAAAAGACAACATTTTCTCTCTCCATGTGTGGCAGTTTTCTTCACAGCTTCTGGAGTTGGCCTCATGTGATTTCCTACTCTGAGCATGGTCTAATTGCCCATCTTTTTAGAGACCCACTTATAGCTCCCTTGCATCTGAAGTGGAACAAGTGTGTCCGAACAGCCATTAACAACTGATTTTATGCAAATTTGGGATGCCTGGGGGAAGGCTGGGGTAACAGAGGATACTCCTGCAGACCAAGATGCCCTAGCTCTTCTTCAGCATTTAGAAGCACCAGTCTGTCCTACCTGGTTACAATGCATAATTCAATTAGCATTATCCTTTAAATGCCTGTCTCCTGTTATCCAAACTTATTCCCTGTTTACTCCTGTGATCCCCTTTATAGATGCATTTCCTATTGCCATCAGTCTCTATCTTTGTATGTCATTTTACTTCGCTGCTAGAAGCCATAGAATTCTTATCAGCTCCCACAGTACATCATCCAATCCTCCTTTACTTTATATTGTATGTTGCTATCAATATTCCATTCTTATATATTTTTTAATCTCAGACAAGAATATTGTATCATCTTTACTTTGCTCTGATAAAAGAAATGTAATATTTTGGTATGGAAACTACTCTGTAAACCACATGAATATACAAGAGATTTGTTTTCTGTATTGAAAAGAGGTCTTTTTTTACAGTATCTGTAAATCAGAAAAGACATTACTTTTTTTTTTTTTTTTTTTAACAGGTTTTCTCCTTAAAGGATGAATTTAGTGCTCATGAAAGCTGCCACATTGACAGCTCTGAGAAAAGAAGGCTATTTAATTGGCCATGGAAAAAGATAAGTAGCAGCAGTGCAAGCTTCCTAGACCGCTTATGCATTCACCTGGAAAAATCTATGATCCTGCTCCCATTCAAATCAATGGCAAAATTTTCTCTATTTTGGTATCCTTTGGCTTCCAAGTCTGCCCATGGAAATGGTCCTTATGGCAATGGTAGACATGTTCTGTTTTAACATTCTTCTCCAACTGGAGGTACTGTGAATTTGTTCTGAGAACCGAGCGCCTTTCTCTGACTGCTGTCGGTCAGTGCCACATTCATATCAGTGACATAGAAAAGAGAAGGGGTAGAGATCTTCTCCGCTGTTCTCTCAACCAGCCCCCCTGATGATATGAGAACTGCGATGGTATTAACTGTGTGTGATATATTACGAATCTCCCTCAAAGTCACATTTCAGCTCTAAAAGAAGTGAGAGACTTTATCAATAAATAGATGGCATGGTGTCTGCCACCGCGGTTTGTAAATGTTATGCCCAGAAGAAATCTTATTTTATAAACAGATGGATCCTTTTGACTTGATTCACTAATGCTTTACAATTAACTAATTAACAGGTTTATTGCCAAAATTAGCAATAAAAAGTGTTCAGGAGTTTTGACCAAAGCAATCTTTGGCAATTACATAGATACAAAACAATCTGCATGATAGTTTGAGGCTAAACGTTCCTCTGATCAGAATATAACCTGCTGTTTTCAAATAAAAGTTGACAAATAGGAAACCAAACCCTGCAGATTTTCTCAACTATTTCATATTTGAGAGCATCAGCCTTAATTAGTATTAATTGCAGGTAACAAACAAGTTTGAAGGGCTTATTATGCGCTTTCTAGACAAATAAACTAGTTTAATATCTTACACTTTGATGGACTAGCTTCTTTCAGGCTCTTCTAATGATATAGTTCTGGGTCAGGAATCATTGTGCTTTTCATGCTATAAATAATATTTGGATTTAAAGGGCAGCCTATCACATAGAAACATATAGCATAAAGGACATTTAAAATCTGATTAGATAATAGTACTGCAGGTCAGGAAGAAAAGGGTGAATTTTCATAAAAATAGACCTCTGATTTTTGAGTAATCGAACACACAATTCCTGTGTAAATTGTGTCCCTTTCAAATTGACACCCAAAAATGCAAACAAATGAAACCCATAGGATCAGAGTTTTAAAAAAATCTTACAGATTCATTTTATAGATTTTTCTCTAGAATTGCTTAATAGATGGGGACCAGCAATTCCCTCACTCCTGACCATGAAGTTTCAAATGAAAACATACACGAAAATGCAAGACATAATCAAGGTAAGTCATAATCAAGTCAGGAAGAGAGTAGTTTGCAAGTATATCCAGATGGTGTGTGACCTTGGATGTCTCCGGGAATGGGGCATCTACCACACCTCCGGCCAACCTGTTCCAGTGTTTCACCACCTTCAGCATAAAAATTTTCTTCCTTATATCTAGTTTAAATCTACCTTTTAGCTTAAAACCATTATTCCTTGTGCTACTGCTACAGGGCCTGCTAAAAAGTTTGTCCCCATCTTTCTTATAAGCACCAGGACTTAAATCCTGAAATACGGTCTGCCTGGAGCCTTCTTTTCTCCAGGCTGAACAGCACCAACTCCCTCAGCCTGTCTTCATAGGAGAGGTGCTCCATCCCTCTGACCATCTTTGTGGCCCTCCGCTGGACCCATTCCAACAGGTCCATGTCCTTCCTGTACTGAAGACTCCAGAGCTGGACACAGGACTCCAGGTGGGGGTCTCAGCAGAGTAGAGTAGAGGGGCAGAATCACATCCCTCGCCCTGCTGGCCACGATGCTTTTGATGCAGCCCAGGAAAGGGTTGGCTTTCTGGGCTGCCAGCCCACATTGCCGGCTCCTGTCCAGCTTCTCATCCACCATTCAGTATTGATTTATTACACTATCCAGTGTGACCCATTATGCTTTCTTCTTGACATTGCATCTTGCAAACTGTTTATATTTTTCTTTTTGGACACAATCTGTCTGCTGAAGGTAACACTTAAACTGACATTGTATTTTACAGAGCACTCAATTTTTAGAAGAATGGACAGAGAATTAAGTGCATAACTCTGTTACCAAGAAAGGACGTTTTTGAATTCCATTTAGTAAAGACTCCAAAAAAAAAATATTATTATTTCCTCTCAGTTTCTAACCAAGACTTACTGGACTGTTAAAATTCCTGGTAACAAAAACTGCCCTATAAGTGACCAGAAGAATAAAATATTATTTTTCTTTTGGAATAATGATATAAAGACTGCTTCATATGGATTTATTAAGACTTGACTGGTTATTTATAAGAATAAGATATCAATGCTGTAAAGTTTGTTTGGACTGGGAAGTTTGTTAAACTTAGCTATTGTCTCAAAAGAATGTTAATGGCACTGTCTCTGATGACTGCATTTTATTTGATTGTTATGTTAATTTTTAGTCATTTCAAAAGGGCTGCTCCTTTTCTGACTCATAGTTATGTGAATTAAATATACACATACGTTCAGATTGGGTTTGAAGATAGTCCTTAATTTCATATTTAACAGTGTTAATATATTTGTTTATCTTACTGTGTATGGTACGTTGCACTTTTTAAGAAGTACATTGTGTTATGGATTCATTTAATGAACTGAAGCATATTTGCAGTAATTTATTCACAATGGGCCTCTTGTGTTTGTGCGAATTTGAGAAGGACTCTGCATGAGAGGTCATAAAGATTGGGGAAGTTTGGAATTGCTTCAGATTGCTGGAAGTCTGCTTCTTTAATGTTCCTAGCATATACACTGTCCAGAATATTTTATGAAGAGCATATGTAGTAAAAGACAAAATTTCAACTTGTAATACTTTTCTTTGAACTGGTGGATGTTATCGTCCCCTTAGAAAGGAGTGTTATAATAATAGAAACACTGAAAGATTTAAATATAGGCGAGCTAGTGGACAGTGCTATAATATACAATTTATCCTATTTGATACTTCTTAACAAGGGCAGTGATCCGTGAAGAAGATTCTTCTTTGAGTTTTTGTGTCTGGGTTTAAATTAATGGTTTGGGAGTAGAGTCTATTACTCTGTGCTGTATAGCTAGCAATCGTTTAAATTCAACACAAACTACACGCAGACTGGGGTTCTCAAGGTGCTAGTTATGGTTGTGATTGGCAACCAATCATTTCCTTCTCATTTTCATTACAATATATCATCAGAAATACAAGTTTGTAAGATGCTTCTTCTGTTTACCATATGTTTGATATTCATGTCTTCAACTGCAGGGAGGAAAAAAAAAAAAAAAGAAAAAGAAAGTAACTCAGCAATATTACTACGTTTTTCAAATATGAAGTAAGTACATACATTAGTTTCCAATCTGCCTGACCTTTAAGGATTAGTAAAGGAGAAACAGAGATCAGCAAACAGCACCTGAACCTTTAGGGACAGTTGATGTAATCATACGCCAATGTGGCCTACACAGCAGCACAGTGATTCCCGAGAATAATAGAGATATTATGCCAGTGAAACAGAAATTGTCGAACGATGATCTGAGGATCAGCAAGAAGGAAGGTTTTGACCTTGGAGAGGTTTAAGAGTGCATGCTGAACAACTATCTGGGACATAATTAAAGGCATTTTAACACGATAAGCCCTGAAGAGTGCAAACCATCATCCGCGCACGCTGAAGAGTAAAAGATATTGCATTTGTAGCTGTGGAGCTTATGGACAGAAGTGATATGAAATATTAGAAATGTGACAGTTTTATAATAATTTTACACTCATTGTAATAATTTTCATTTGCAGCTTTTTGCCAGTGAATCTCCGGAATAGCATTAAGTATTTCTCATTCCAGCTTGCCCTGTTATATTGGAGTGTCTCTCTTGTCTTTCTTTTTTTTCTCCACATAACTGTGTGTTTACACGTTGCAAGCAAACAGGCGTTAAGATAAGGTCTGTTATTCAAATTACTGAAAGACTAAGGAAGGAGAGATCCCAAAGTCTTTATGTTAGGTTTCTATGTGAAGAATGCACTCCCGGATCTCACGAAGTCTGTTATAAAAATGCAAGTGTGGTATTTCAAGGAAGAAAATAAGTAAGTCTCGTTGACTTCTGCAACCTAATTATTGTCAGAAAGCGGGAAGATGAAAAGAAAATATGTAGATGAGGGAACTCAGTATATTTTCTTTTTTCTCCTCTGAAGCAGTCTAATCAATATCCCCCGGACCACATAAAGGGCACGGTGTAATTTCGCTTTTCTCTGAAACAAAGGCTGGACTATGTAATCCACCCTGTGGGTTCATCACAATGAAATTGAAAACCAGTGATACATTACATGTGAATTTATCTTTTCCTGAGAAGTATGCATGGGTCCAGAGCAAAAAGAAGTCCACGTAGTTGAAACGGTGGTAAGTGCTTTTATTATTACTGGGGAAGTGCCATAGTTTGCCTTCCTATTTATGATTGATAGCTTTGGCTCCTAAAGTGACTCCCCGGATGCCTCTCTTTCTTTAAACAGGGAATTACTTCTCTCAAGCTATTGTAGTATCTCATTTCTGTATTTAAATTTCACCAGCCAGTCTCATATCTGAGTGTGGGGCTAAATCTTAGGCAAAACATTGTAAACTAAGCAATTAAAGCGTTTGCATTGTTTCCTTAGATGGTGGCCTCTTCCTCTAGACACCTTAACTTGACAGAAAATTCATCTTCCACATACTCAAGCTAACTATCCATCTCATAATCATCCTGATTATTTATCTTAATAATCATTACAGCACATTTAGTCTAGATCTGATCCTCATTGAGGCTTGTCTGCTGGGAAAGATTACATTTATAAATGTCACGTTTTGGAGTATACATGGGCAAAGGTGTCCTAAAGTCTGCCTACAGCACAATAAATATGGTATTCTCACCATCACTGATCTTGTACCTAATGAACGGGTTTTACTTAAGCTTCTAGGGACGTTGGGTTTTGGGCTAAGAGCAAACATGGTAAAGTTAATTTCAAAAGTTCAAAAGAAAGAGGTATAAACGGATAACTTTAGGATGGATTTCTGTGTTTCAGCTGTGAACTACGGTGTTTGATAAGAAACCAAAGCAGTACACAATGTCTTAAAAGGACTTATTGTGGATCAGAAGGGGAAGCAATGGCAGCCATGTGTAAGATGTACTCGTAGTGTTGTGTTCAGAGACTTGCCAAGGGCCTTGATGCCAAAAAACCCAGGCTGTGTTCGGAGCAGGAAAGCCCTGCTCTCTCAGCCTGGCAGGAGCTGCTGCCTCACCCTGTTCTGGTACAATCACTGCACCCTGTGCGACAGACTTCAGAGGTGGTGGGACTGAACCCCATCTGAGGTGTGAGGTGGCCTCCCTGTGCCTGGGTCTGTGGCAATAGGAGCCACCTAAAGGGCTTTCAGTAAAAAGAGAGCTATTCTCAATCCTTCGCTTCGTCCCCAAACATGAAAGTCAACCCTTGTATGTTTTTAATTTTTTGATTAGATTTTTTTTTAATCAAAATCATATTGGAGATCTATACAAGTGCTGCTGTCAAGTATTTGTAAGAGCCTCACATCTGCACGACATCATTCAAACGTTCACTGTGTTCAGGCTGCTCCAAAAGGAAAGCTGCTGCGTTCCTTTACACCCACCAGGAATCTCCAAATTGAGTCACTTCCCCAAAAGGTATAATGGATTCCTAAGATGCTAAATTAATCGGAAAGGTACTGTAGAGTCTTGCATATAGATAAACTGCCACAAGTGTAATGTAACAACTACAGTAGTCCCTCTGAGATGAGAAAGATTACTTCTCTCCATCAGTTTTTTATTGTTCTCTGCTGATAAGGCCCTCATCTACCCTTAGGGTGCTTCTCTTCTGTTTAACCAAGAATGAAGAAAGCTATTTTTATCACTGAACAATACTTAGTTCTGTATGAAAATCTTTCATTTTTTGACATGTTTGTAATGCTTTGAGCTTAATGCCTCGGAGAAAGACTAGCTGTTCTCAGCGTATCCATTTGTGGCACTCAACAGAAACTTTTTGATTTCCTTTGTTTATTAATCTTTACATCTATACTCTGCTTTATACTGAGTGTATAACAGCATTCATAGCTTTTATTTATATCTGAGTTAGCCTCAACGCTGATATACATTGCTAATTAAAGATGTACAGCTTTTACTTGATGCCATGAAAAATGCCCTGACGGTTTCCTGCCTTGTAAACTGGAAGGCGAGAAAACATTTAATCACATTAAAGGGTGACAGGAAGAGTTTGCCTCCTTCACACGGGTTTTCAGTAGCCACAGAGAAGTAAGAGGAAAGTGCAGTGTTTATATTCGGCACAAACATGTTTCAGAAATTAAACTCCATTCAGAGTGGGAAAATATTCTGAGAAAAAAATAAAAATCTTCAACTACCAGTGCTGTTTCATGCTTGCAAGTTCACTCAGAAACCTCACTCCCTCAGAAAAAAGCTAGCAGTTTCAGACTGCCTACTGATGCGATTCAACCAAATTAAATAAATATTAGTTCAAACGTTGTGCAGCTAAAGAACAGTAGATTTTATGCCTGTATAGTGCTGCTTACATAAGCACAATGCTAACTACCTCACAGGCATTGATTTGCATGGTATCTGTGTAAAACGCTCCAGACGCAGACAGATTAATGAGCTCCTCTGCCTTTAACCACCTTCGCCATCAGTTCTGAGACTGGGAGGAAAGGAGAGGAGAAGTATCCTCTGATACAAATCTACGCGTTCTCTCAACTCTTTCAAAAATTCCAGGCTTTTATATTAAGATCATTATGTACCAACGGCAAGCAAACAGCAATGGCCTCGCTTTACTGAATATTATTCTGCATTTCATTTATTTTTACTATACTACATCTCTATTGAGGCTTTTAGTAAAATGGAGTCTGAGGCTTCTAGGCCCCGGCTACATCAGTGAAAAGATGGCAGGCATTATTATAGGTTATAATAAAAATAATGTTTCTAATATTTTTGCTCCCTTCTACCAATTTCCAGGGTCTTCTTGATTTGTGGTTTTCTGGTTTATTTTTGTTCTGCCAGGAAATTAGTGCTAAAACTCAAATCTATTCTTTGCATAATCTCGTTTACTTAGCCCTACTCACCCTCAAAAAAATGTATAACCCATCTCTTTTCCAGGAATGGAATGAAAGACATCGCAAGCACTTTCCTTGATCAGAAACCTGTGGCTTGACCTCACTTTGTACCCAATAAGCTCAGTCATACCTCTTCCATCTCACAACTTCTTTTTTCTAAGCTTTTCACTTGCAGTAGGAGCATCTTAGTTTCCAGGCCTCTTCTTTTGTTCCCAGGTAGTTTCCTTGTAGTTTTACTTTGAACTACTTAGATGCCCACCACTTTCAGTTGCTAGTCCAGCAACTGGAGCAAGCTCCTTATTTATAAAGCAGGTTGATTGATCCCTGTGTGGGTAGGAGGGTAGGCATCTAAGCAACCACAATCAAAAATATCAAACATTAATTATGTGGGGAAAAGGTGATTTGATTTATTGTGATCGTAATGACAAAGTACTGTAAGTTTCAGTATCCATACAGGTAAACAATTTAAAAATGACAGGTAACTGATTCTAAGCATGATATGAAAAAACAGAAATCAGTCATTGAGTTGTATTCTGTAGATGATGTCATCTGATTTGGCATCCCTGGGTGTTTCAGAGAGAGCATCTGAATATTTGAAAAGATTAGCTTGTTTCTTTTAAATGGCATTACAGTAAGTTACAAGCACAGTAACAACTTCACTTTTGAACAATGAAGAAAGAGCTCCTAAATCATTTAGATTCTGAAAATGAAAGTGGGATCCAGAAAATAATTTTGGAAACTATGTACAGGAAAGCTTTCTATTTTTCTACACCAAAAGAAGAAGCAGGTGATTACATTTAACTACATGCCTGCCTAAATCTCCTTGACAGAGAAAACTATCAGTCTTTTGGAAAGCAGATGCCTCGTTAATATTGACTGCATTTCTGGTCTGGTTTCTTGGCTGAACCTTTTGCACACATGACATGACGAAACAGCCCAGTTCCTGTGCTCCTTGTAACACTTTATACAGAACAAGATGCTTATCAGACCAGTCTAGGAGCACTATGCACTCTGGTGAGAAAGGTTTGACTTCCACTTTGTTGACCAAGTTTGTGTTCACTGGTAGATGCAAATAACAACTTCTCCATCCTTGAATCAACAATATTCATTAATCTGAAAAAATTTAGGCAATGCAGAACCGAAGAAATAAATGTTAAAAATGTAACATTTTAATGATAAAATTAAAACATTGAGGGTTTATTTATATTTGTTTTGTTTTTATTTACAACCATATTTATTAAGAGTAACACCACGACCCCAAACCTTCCAAGAGCAAAATCCACGAAAGGAATTGTTATGATCAGTAAAATAATGTCTTAAAACTAGCATGAAAGGGTGTTGTTTTGAATCATAATCAAGGTTTTAAGAAGAGTCTCAGACGAAGGGTGCCAAGGCATTTCATCTTTTGAAATGAAATGGGAAAGAAATTGGCCTTCTACATTATAGAGAAGATGGAAGGCAAAATAAAATATCATTCTTTATTCTTAAATTGCAGTGCAAGACTGAGATATTGTTCTTGATGTTCCGCCCCACTCAATGAACCTTCTGGGCAGCATTTGTTATGCTTAATAATGACAAGGAACAAGGAAATTTTAGCTGTAGTAACCATAATAATGTCTCATGTTCCTCCAAGAATAGTCTTTTGGCTTGGGGCTTGCAATCCTCCGGTCTGATCTGAACTTTTGGGCCCAAATTATGCTAAATAGAGCTTTTTGTCAAACAGAATGAACCTGATACACCTGCTGTCCTGGATAAGTGAGGGAAGTGTGAAGGCTGCATGCCTGAAGCCATCACACCGTGTCTGAAAGGAGAAAAGAAGACAACAGGGATTGAGTTAAGCAAATTAAGGTAGCTGGATGTGACTGCATTACGCAAATTGCAGATCAGCGCTGAACTGATATTATTCAATTGTCTTTTAACTCCTCCCTTTGATTACTTGCTCCTAAACTAGTGGCCTGGAGGGAGTGGAAGGGAAGTCTGTAGATACTTCAAATGTCCTCCTAAACGTGCAACTCTGCCAAATAGAGATGGCAACTACAAAGATCAAGTGCAACACAGCTAGCTGAAAGAGAAAATAACAGCAAGGCTCCCTCCTTGCCCCCCTTCCCTTATACATGTCATGCTCTTATTTAAGATCTGGCAAAATAAAATAACTGCCCTGGCACCCTTAGCATCTGCTTCCCACCCATAATGGCTCTTAAGTCTGTTTTGAGAATGAACAGATGATAGACATTTCTTTCAATGAGGGGATTGTGTGGGGCAAAGAAGAAAGAAAGGCATTAAAGCCATTCAGGGAGAGATCAGAGTAAGTATAAATGCAACGTTGCCAAATCTACAGAAAAGGGAGTAGTTTCCTCCCTCTTCTCCATGAGAAGTTGCAGTCAAGTATATCTACGCCTGAGCTTGCTCATGACTAGGTCTGAGCCAGGGGCTTTGGCCCTGTGAGCCTCCCACTGTATCCAAATTAGGACAGAGGCATTCACTCCCCTCAGAGAGGGAAGCTCCAGAATATGCAGCACAGATTTCTTTGCTGATCAGTGGTGCTGTTCCTCTCAAAGCTGCTCCACCAGGTCACCTGCCTCTTCTCTGAGTCTGTTGTCCAAAGCTGATGAGGTAGGAATCCAAAAAAGTAAATGTGCACCGTCTCTTCTTATTTCAGAGAAGCTGATTCCAGTACTAAGGAATGCACATCCTCACATTGTGGCCAAAGCAGTACTTGTCAGATTCCTGCTTTCTGCAGTCAATATTATCTTGGAGTAGTCACAGAATCACAAAATGATATGGGACCTTTGGAGATCATCTAGTCCAGCCCCTCCTGGCTGTCCTTTCAGGATTCACTCACTCCTCTATATCCAGTTCTCACAGACTTCATTTCAGACACTAAAAGCAAACCATCTCTCAGACTCCTGCTTCTCTACCAGGAGAAACACATTTCCCTCATTCTTCTTGCTATGTCCAAGCTCCCTTATGTACCAGTAACACCCACCTTCCCTCAGAGAACCTGTAAGAAGTGTTCTGCCTTGTTTCCCAACAGAACTACAGTACCCTGCACAGAAAATTTGAATAAAAAACAAATAAATGTAAATGATACTAACTGAGCTGGTTTTACCCCAGTGCTGTGTGCCTGGCCCTGTGTAACAGAGGGGGCAACATGATCAGTCCTTCTTGGTCCTTGGATGCTCTGGCAGTGGGATGCACTGGCCTAATAATGTGGAGACATCAAAATACAGGAAGAGAGATATCATGATTCTGACTCAAACCAGGCCAAGAGGATACAAAAACAGTGGGAAAGAAATGAAAGCTGAAAAATTAGAGTGTGAGACCTCTTGGGCTTGCGATGTGTCGGTGCAGTGCGTAATAGTATTGGGGCACTCAGGATGCAAACAATAATAATGAGAGTTTAGGTGATGAGTTGCGCAATGGTTAGCTGAAGTAGTACCTTTATTGATTCTGCAAACTATTTAATTCTTTCTTTCTAGCTTACTCAGATATCTATTTAGTTGGCATCTGTCTTAACTTCATATATCATTGTAACTGTTTTCTTCCCAGACTGACTGCTACTTAAGGGATAATAGGAGGGATGCTCTCTTTTACTAGACAATAATATGGTTCCTGCTTGAATCAATTACAAGGCTGAAGGGAATCTGATTATTGCCAGAGAAAATGGGGCATCCCTCCTATTGTGCTTAATATACTAGAAGTGAACCAATAAAGTTGATTTTTGGATACAAAGTTAATTACATTGAAAAATCAGCTGTAATCCAGCTGATGAATACTGCTTTTAAACACCCAGAAGTATACTCATTTAGACCTATTATTTCCTATTTGTAGGAATTAGGGTCTCTATAAAGTTAGCTGATCAATTTCATTTTAATTGTTCCCTTATTATGGAAAGAAGTATGGAATGAAGATAATACTCATATGCCCACCTCTCAAGGGTGTCCTGAGAATTAACCAGTTAATGCTTTTACTGCACTTTTAACATTTACAAGGAAATATAAATGCTATGCATTATTAAGTAATAATTAGTATTAAGCAGGAATACCTAAAGAGAGGTTACAGATTGCTTTCTCATGCCCTTTCCAATCCCTGCTACTTATTAGGAGGAATCCCACCTAGGGTGCAGAGAATGCACTGCCTTAGGAAGACAATTTACATCTGCCTCCACTTGTTTCAGTAAATCAAGCCTTCTGGTTCTCCCTTTTTCCTCTCACAAGTGAGAGGGACGGGTTTACAGGCAATGCAAAATTGCACCTTTAAGCAAGGCCGGGTGTAGGCAAAACATATGCCCATAAGCCACTAGAGGAGATGGAACACATTGGAAAATAGGCCAGATGGCTCTTCATTTTATCTTTATGGACTTTCTCCCTTGCAGAGTTGGGCCCTTGATAAGGCTGAGGTTTTCTGTGCCAGCCTCGACCAATAAAAGAGGAAAGGCTGAGAGCTGTGCTGAAAATCTGCTGGTGATGGGAAGGACACACTATTAATACCTGACTTACTCAGCTCTCAGGTCCTCCGTGTAATGCAGAAGAAAAAAATACATAAGAAAAAAGAGGTTTGTGTGCTGCAGGTATTTAGACATTCTTAAACTTGCATCTCTGAGGGATGGCAAGGTCCCTGAACTCCATCTAGGGATCACCTTGGCAGGTAGCATGGAGATGTGTGTCCATCCTGCTGACTTATATCTGGGTTTGCAAGAAAGGGTAAAGATGGACTCATGGGAATTTCATTGCCAATAATCAGATTTTTAAACTGTACACATATGAAATAGGGAGGTTTCAGGGTGACAAGGATTAGCAGGGAGCCACGATGGTATTTGTTATATCATTCTGTTCACAAAAGTCCTCATTTTTTAAGATGCAGTGTGACAGTAACTCTGCGCTGTTTTCTCTGGCTGAGAGTCTGCATTTTTACCATAATTTTATGCAATCTTCCCAGCAATTCAAAGGAAAATACTGCAGACTCTTATGCCACATTTGTTTATATCACAGGAATCAGTCACCTAAGCTTTCAATTTGAAGTTAATAAATTCTGTAAGCAGCTACACGATGCTAGAATTGGCAGATAAAGTCATCTCGCCCACAGAAAATACCCACTGTCCCCTCCCAGGGAAGAGCTGTCCTGTTTCAAAGCCTCGTGTAAACTAACACGTAGGTTTACATTATTCAGCAAGCTGAGAGCCAAATTCCAACCCTAACAAATAGGGAGTAGACAGTCCTTGCTGCAGCTGGGGAGGAAGGATGGTCCTTTCCAGGCTACGAAACACCCACATTTCACTGAGTGAGACCTTCCTGTCCCCAGGACAGACCTTATTGGACTTATTCTGCACTGAGATGGTAGAGTTTAGAGTTGCTGTGCTGCATAGCCAAACCCTACCTGGCTATTTAACTGCCAGAGGAATGAGACAACACCTTTATGCAGGTTATTTTTGACATGATCTGGTTTCCTCAAAAAAAAAAAAAGTAAATACCCTTGTATGCTGAACTGTGGGTTAATTATATCTGCATTTTTAACCAGGGTTTATCCCACCTGCATTATATTTCTGTAACATGTTTTATATGAGTTTTCAATCCTGCCACATCAAGTGCTCCTTTAATGCAATTCTTCTGCTAGTCAGAAATATTAGTAATTAAATTCTCTCAAATACGCCAGTGTAAAGCAGAGGGAGAACATCCCAATTCTATCAGCACTGGTGTTAATTATTTTAGGCAAGCTGTCATTTATGTTTTCTAAAGTGGATTTTGTTCTTGCAGTCAGGAACATTGCTTAGTGCAGAATTAATTAATCATTATAAATATAAAACCTGCAGTATCAGCTTCTGCGTTCAGTAAGGTTTCAAGAGGCAAGGTTGAAGGAGTCAATAGGCTGCTGTGGGGAATCATGGTTTTTTTTCATCTGATACAAGGACAATTAAATTATACACTTAATCTTTACAGGAATATGTATTTAAAGCATCATTGCAAAATAATAAAAAAGAAAATTTGATAATTTATTGTGACTGGCAGCTTTTACTAACACAGTGTTGTTTAAAAAAACACTGGATAAAACAAGATTAGTGAGGAGGAAACCGGAAAGCTAAGTTTAGTATAAATCTGAAGAGTTGTTTTTAAAGGTGTCTTTCTCATCTCAGCTCTTTGGAAAATGGTCGGGTCATTAATTTGCTCACCATAGTACAAACACCAGCACAAAGCACTAGAAGCCCACAAGAATAAACAGATACTAATCCAACCTTGCCTAGAGCACGCTGTGTAAGAACCGAGTGCCAGCACTTGAAACTATGGGGGTGGCTTCGCTTGAAGAGGCTAAGCAAGGCTGGCAACTCAGGAAAACTGGAATTAATGACGAAACAAACTAAAAATGTAATCTTGATATTTGGCACAAGTGATGTAGGCTTTTTTTTCTTTTTTTTTTTCTTTTTTATTTTTTTTAAACCTGAACTCTTAATTTCTGGTCCAAAAGCAATTAAAGCACTTTCATTCTCAGCATAAAGGGGCACAATTTCATTGTCTAAAACATGCACTGACTTTACACCAGCAGAAAACTGGCTGATTATTTTCTCATCCAGGGATCAAAAACATGATGGATGGCCACCAACTGCCTTACTGAATTGACTGCCACCATTGTGCTGCATGTCTCATTGTTTTACGATCTAGATTTGTTGGCATTTAACCTCCAAAAGCAATGTATGATCTGGAGCTATGAGAAGAGAGGGGAAATCAAAGAAACAAACTTGAATCCTATGGCATGTGTGTTGAACTCCTGTTGAAACTGCACTCTCTACTTTTCAAAGGCATTCTCTTGACATGTAGGTTGTACGTGATTGAAAGGTGTGGGTCTATCTGTGCTACAGATAGTATTAATTACGTAAGCTTCCTCAGTTTTATAGTTTATTGTAAAAGATATTATTTTATGATTTGTATCACTACAATTATGTTTCTAATGGGATTTTAATTGATTTTGAATCCAATTAAAAAAATCCCTATTTTTAAAGCACACCTCAGCTGCTGCCACTTTGAATCCGTGCCAGGCTGGCAGACTGTAACTCATTGTGTCATCATTTAAATGTCTTGCTGCAGTGCTGGCTTTAGGGATTTGGAAGTGACCTGCATTTAATACAGTCTCTTCACTTGTAGCAGTTTCAGAACGCGGGGATGCTGAAATCTTCAATAAGCGTGCTACCGACAGTCAGTAGGTACCAGGTAGGATTGCGTTACTTCACTTATTCTTGAGACTTGTTGAGCTCATAATCATTTAAAGATGCTTTTATTGAGTAAGTAGTGCAATTACTTTCACATTACAAGCTTCGAGTTTGGTCTCGCTTACCCAGAAAACCCAGGATTTGGTAGGCATTCAATTATTCAAGTACAACCCACAAACATCTTTCTTTATATTTTTCACAGCTGATATTGACCTTCAAACATCCACAAGGCTTGAGGTGAGTAGAAATATGGATCATCATTTCTTCACTTGGACTCCTTTTTGTCATTCTATATATCTCTCATGTAATAATATCCCAGCTTTTTTATACCTGTGTTGATTGAAAACACACAGAATTTAAGCGGAGTCAGTTTTAGATGATTATCAGTTATAAGATAAACAGTGGTGATTCTATACATGCAAAAATCTTTCTTAGTAGTTGAGATAACGTCCCATAACCTCATTTGACTACAAGGAGGGCACATTACTGCCCTTAGGCTGAAGCAACAGCCTAAAAACCCCATTGAAAACAGTGGTTCATCTACCAACACCATATGTATTCTGCTATTGCTGATGATGATCTCAGTTCATGTTTCAATCTGTGGAGCTTTCCAGCGCAAGCTTTCCATTAACCCAGAAGATTCTAAAAGGTTAATTAATCACTGACTGGGTCTGAGGTAAATTGCAGTAAACTATTGCCCAAAGGTATTAAAGCGCTCCTTTCGATTGGCTTCAGGCAATATTACCTAATCCTAGGAATGGCTTTAACCCTCAGGCAGTAGTTCATTGCGGTTGGCCTCAAGTGCAGTCAATAATCTGTGTTTGCTATTAGGGCTCTGCTGGTAATTGAATTTTGGTTTAGTGGAAGAACCAAGAATTTTAAAGAACAAAAAAACCCCAAAACACAACCCACACCACTCTCTCATTCTCTTTATTTCAGGTTCTACAAAGGATATCTTTTGAGAGCATTCTTGATAGCTGTGAAAAAACAAACTTAGAATCAGAAGGGAGAGTTACCTACACCTGTTTGTGAAAACAAGGATTTGACTGGCTTTCCTCCTTCTTTCTAGATGAGTGCTCTAACCACTAAGCTTTGGGACATTGATTTTATTTTAATTTTTTTTTCCGCCCCTTGAAATTGTTCCACATTTTATAAAATGTTCAAATACTAATTAGTGCAGAAGCTAGTACCTAACTACCAGGACACACTTTTCTTCAGAGCTGTGTGAGTACCCACATTAGTGAAAGAAGAGGATATCAAGCCAGCTAATGAGTCAGCTCCAGGACTGGTATGGTTGTGTCAGTGCAGGGCTGTGCTCAGGCTAATTAGCTCATTTGAAGAGAAGAGCTAATTAACTCTGGAAAGAGCAGTGAGCGGCTGCTTCTCATACGCAGCTACTATTCCTGCCATACACCTCTGCAGTGTCTGTGTCGCTCTGACTCTGCTGTGTAGACCTCTGGATGCAGCATTCCTCGGTGCAGACCATCCCTACACGCTGAAAATATAATATGTGAATGGGCTTAACTGCAGTCAGCCTGTGGTTGGTCTTTTTTTGGTTCATCCCTTTCATCATTTTACCTCTGTTCATCATACATACTACACTATTTGAAAAAGTGTTTAGCAGCACAGTTTCTTACTGTAAAATAAACAAAAAAATATTTGGGGTGTCAGAAGCAGGTTATAGAAGCCACATAACTACACAGACAGGCACAACTTCTAATGACCCTTCTATTTTGAATCAATGGTATCAGGAAGGCAACGTACCCGAACCACATGGCCGGGCAGACAGGCACGTGGGCAAATGTAGATGTGACTTTTCCAGCAGATACTGCTTAGAATTTCTCCATTTAAAACTTGTCCTTCTGTTTTCAAACAGCAGCACTAGTATAAAAGATGTAATTCTATTACCCTACAGTTTCAGGTTTTTTAACACAAACTCTGAATACAGGCTAATACATCTCCTCTCCTCGTGATAGACTAGTGTATAACCCACTGAATAAAGAATAGCTCCCTAAGCAACTGATCTTTATATTATAATGAAGAGACTCAGTTATCAGCTTGTTAATATTTCTAAATGAAACAATCATTCTGAAACAAGAAAAATAAAGAAATATTTCTGCCTATTTTGTATTTGAATTAGGGTGTTTTCAGTCCCATTATTGTAAATTAGTTCAATAGAGCCAGTACAAAGTAGGTCCACATAATAAAAAAAAAAGTTGAATTATTACATACGTTAAGTTTCTGGGTACCATTGTTTGCCATAACTCAACTAAGCAGGCAAGTGAGACATTTAGACACCTGATGGCAATCTTTCATTAAATTTGATTAAATATGATTTGTGCTTCTTTCTGTATGAGAATGTCTCTGGCATAACAATACAATTAGTTTTGTATAGCACTCTGGCCAAAAAAAAAACCCCACAAAATATCTTACAATGAGACAGAGAAGGGAGAGAGAACACTTCTTGGATGTGGATGCAATGGTTCCCAGAAAAACAGCATAGGGAAAAAAAAATAAAATTACATGAGCTGAAGAAGTCAGAGGAAAAAAAAAAAGGCAGGAAATTTGAAGCAGCAAAGACACTTAAGCATTTTTGCAGCCACTTATAGTGAGAACAAACTGGAAGAAAGTAGCAGTTGAAGGGAGGAAAAGGTGAGTGAGGTTTATGTTGTGTTAAATGATGCAACATAACCTAATGCCATGCATGGATTGTGTTACTTCAGAGACTTAAACAGATGCTGCTCACTTTTTCTTAGGGCTGACTGGCCAGCTAGCTACGCTTTCTTATCACTATGCCAAGTACCATAAATTTATTTTTGCAAAATGAATGTGATCATCTGCGACAAATTCTACCCTTCCTCACCATCCACAGTCATCTTAAATGTACTAAACTTTGCAGCAGCCCCATCTTCAGGGCTGAGAGGAAGACACGCTGAAGGAAACGTGCATTCAAACCCATTTGGTAGCTGATGTAATAAATAGCAGGCTTGGTGTTTGTCAGCCTGTCCAAGCCAAAGACTGTGAAACACACAGCTTGACAGGAACCCCAAAGAGGGTATCATAGTTGTCAGACTCCTTTGGCTCCTGGTACAGTTTCGTAGGAGCCAAGGAAGGTCCCAGGGTATGGAGTCTCTAGCTTTTCCTTCTGCATTTGAGGAGCCTTGATGGGGGATAGCCAAGTAGTGCATCTCTCTTCCTTCTCAGTCTCCTAGAGAACCCAAACCCAATTATTTGCATTGGCCATACTGAAGAAATACTTTCTGTGCATCCAATTCTTCTGTCCCTGCCCGAGGGGTCCAAGGCACAGCTGGTGAGCAGAACCAGATGGAGGACACGTAAATCCTGAGACAGTCACAGTGGGCTCACCAGACAGTGGTTTCATCTTGCCGATTGCCCAACTGTGGAAGCATATTGTGAGTGCCAGGGGCTGTGGTCACTGAGAAAGAGACTTTGATTATTTTTCAAGGGGTGTAACAAGAACCTGGCACTCTTTTCTTCCTGAAAATACAGTGCCATCCTAGCAACAGCTTAAATAACACCCACAAATAGGTGCTTAGTCCTGGACAAACCTTAGAATAACTCGGAGGAACCACTCTAGCATGTTACTCGACACAAGAGAGAGATTCAGTCAAAAGTACTGCTTTCTTAAAAATTTCTTGGTTTTAAGAAATAACGTGCTTCTTGGATTGAGTTAAAACTTCTAATTCTGGAAACCTTAAAAAACAAACACCCTGACAGACAGGAGCAAAGGCATGCACCAGCAATTGGCATTTTCTTCATAAAATATGAAATATATATTCCTCATTGGAGTGAACAAAACATCTCATTTGGTTTTGTACATCTCCCTGAAGGGAAGAAATGGAAGCCTATTTAAAACCAAGGTAAATTTTACCCTTGTTTCCCAGTTCACAGAGCATTATGTTGACATTCAAGCATAACAAGACACCTGATAATTTGGGAACTGGGGAGAGGATGTGAGATGCCACCTCTTCTCCAGTGGTGGAAGTTGAGGCTTTGAGCAACCTGCCGTAGTCGAAAGTGTCCCTGCCCATGGCAGAGGGGGTTGGAACTCTATGATCTTTGAGGTCCCTTCCAACTCTGATGATTCTATGACTCATCCCTACCAGCTGGTGGCTCATCAAAACTCAGGCAGACAGCCTTGTGTTTGAATCTTTTTGAGGGTTTATCTCTCAGATATAACATACACATCCATCTTACCTTCCCAAGATCTCTTTTTTATCAGCATGCTACTTCCTCATGAAATAGTCATTTTGTTTTACAGAAGATAAATGGACTCTGTTGAAGAGACAAGCAAACAAACAAATCGGATACTGACTTTTGCTTTGACCTTTTGCCTCAGCAAAAAGGTTTCTTACAGTCGTGGTATAAAAATATGCTAATCTCACATTAACAGTTCTACAGACAAATTCTATTTAGCTCTAGAAAAATCAAAAAGAAAACATAAAACTCCTAAACCTGTGTTAATAATTGAAATAGGAGATTCAGTTTCTGCTGCTAGAAGGGTCACTTGAGCAGTGAGTACACTGTGATCTGAGGATAAGTGCTGCAATATATGTTTAACTCTTAAAAGACTAGAAACTCCCACTTAGAAGCCCATAGAAATTAAATAAAACTATGGGTTTTATTATTTACTTATGCAAGTAATACTTCCCCTTGCAAGGGGTGGCTATATTATCCCCATCCCCTTGCTCTCCAAAAGGTTATAATCAGCCCTTATACCAAATAAATTGCAAACATCAGGCTGGACAAGATGTCAAAGGAAATACTACAGCTTGGGAAAGTAATACTAATGAGTCATCACCTCATGCACATATTTTAGTCTCCCAGCCCCGCTGTGTTGTAGACCTCTAACAAACTTTTACTGCATAGGCCACTTCCCACTCATCTGCTCATGATATTTACTGGCTCCCAATTAGCCACTTTTCTTGGAATAATATCAGCTGCAATTTCTTTATCATGGAAAAAAAAACAATAAAAAAAATATATGTTTCACTCCAAGCATAACTTTTAATGGCAAGGAAAAATTTTCAAATATTCAAAGTGCAAGCAAGACCTGCCCTATTTAATCTTTTCTCTTGTTCTCCAATAGTATGATCCCCCATTTCATCTTGGTACTGTCAGAAATCTCTCACCTTTATTTATCTGGAGATTTAAAGCAGCTCTGGACCCATCTTCTCCTTGCTTAACACCAAGTGTCAACTGGGAACACCTTTTCACCACCGCAAGCTACAGGGATTAGATAAGCAACAAACAGAGTCATTAGAAGCATTATGTAATTGCATATACCAGTTATGGGTCTATGGATGAATGGCTATTATATTAAAATACTCTTGGCAGACCGCCTGAGCGGACATATGCATCAGAGACTGTAGCAGAGATCTAATTTAATTTGCCTTTTTAAACCTACCTTTGTTTTTTTGGGTTGTTGTTGTTTTTCCCCAACAGACTTCATATATATGAAACTGAAAAGCTATTATAAAGATTTAGAAACCTAGATCTACCTCTTCCAGGAAATTTTTTCTTGTAGAGTTTTGAAGGATAAGATGATTGAGTTACCATTTTTGTAAAGTTTGATAAGGGTTTGAAACCTGGGCTAAAGTGACCCATATAAAAAGAAAGAATATAGGTACACTAGATCTCTTCTAGAAAAACTGGGACATCTGGTCACCTCATTTCTTACCAAAAGAATATTTTCAAAGTATGATATCTATAGATACAGGGGATTGGATCCTTTCCAATAATTTCTTTGGAATGAGAGGAAGACAGAGATTCTGTTAGTTAAAAGTTGATCTAAATCCTCCACTGCAGTTATGAATTTTTAAATGAAAAAAATTTATTTCTTAAATGTACAATAATAACAGATCCCTATGCTTAATGGCATAAACACATTCATTTATCTAACATCATAATAAATACAGTTACACTGAGTTTCTCCACCATTAACGTGATCCACTCCCCAGTTAACTATCTACCTTCTTCAAACCTGTTCAAAACCCTCCATAAGAGGTTTATTTTACAGTCTGCTGGAATGGAGCATTTCACAGGGAGAGAGGAAATCCTTTGGATAGGCCATACATAATCAGGCAGAGATATGTTAATGACAAGAACATGAAACATAACCATACAAACTCTGAAGGAGAAAGTCATTGCAATCAAATATATCACAGTGAACAAGATTCACAAGTACTACAGATGCTTGAAAGATAAAGCTGGAATCTGAACTCTTTCTGAATTTCAGTGTGTGGAGATAGAAGATTCTTTTACATTCTAACTATTCAAAAACTCTGGAACACACGTATAGAAAGAAAGTAATTTTTCATGAAAATGATGTTGTTTTGAGCTGGCTTAGTTACCGTTGGCAAAGATTCCAAATTTAGATAATTTTTAAGCATTTTCACTGTGCTGTCAGAAGTAACATCTCATCCCTGCATCTCCAAACACTTGACTGCAAGGTGACAACCCACACAACATTATTTCACAGCCTGAACATGACATGGTACTTAACATGGCGCTTCACAAGCTCCATAATGTTGGGCGTGAGGCCCAAAATTTATTCTTCCTGAAGTTCTGTTTTCGTGAGAACACCTTGGATTCAGCCAACTATAAATGCCGTCAGATTTCATGAATGATCAGCTTGACAGTTCCTTGATCAGGTTTACTGCTCCATGAGACCAACACCATTTTGCAACTTGCCAGTGAAACAGCAATAGTTACCAAGGTACCTTACCTTCTTTGCCAACTTCCAGCTCTCGTGGTAGTGTAGAAAATACACCCAGAATACCTTCCTAAGGACATTCCTTTGTTGATGCTATGGTTAAGGTCAGGCTGGCCAATGACAAATCAACAGATGTTCTCCCTACCACTTGCTCCAAGGAGAGGAAGAATAGAGAGAGAGAGTTATGAGCTTAGGAAAAAAGTTAAACTAGATTAATGACTGGTTTTGACCAGTCAGAAAGACAGATAGTAGCCTCTCTCTAAGAAAAAGAGAGGGGAAGAAGAAAGTAAAATTGTAAAACAAAAAATTCACTTGTTTTACCTCAAATCAGGACACTTAATGAAATATTAATAATAAAATAAAAAGGAAATAATGAAATGGAAGCTAATATATATAAACCCATGTAAAGCTCCCAGGAAGATGTCATCAGTAGGCACTAGGAAAGGCCCAGAAAGATCTCGGTGACAAATGGGAACTGGATTTCAGAACACTCTAATAGGAATCCAAGGCTGAAAGAATGAAATGCTAAAGAAGGATCTCCAAAACCAAGCTAAATAAGACACTTCAGCTTTTATAGTGAGCATGGCAGATAGGATGGAATATCCTATTGGTCATTTTGAGTCACCTGACCTGCCCACTCCTCCCCATAGGTGCAACCCCTCCTTGAGGTAGACAACTAAGTGAGCTGACCCTGGTTGGCCCAGTAACAGCTGTAAAGAAGAGTCTCTGTCCCTGAATGGTAAGTTAGTTCTGCTCTACCCTAAACTAGGGTAGTTTTCTTAGTAGTTCCTGGCATTATTTTGTTTTTTCCTCTGCTGTTTTTGTGCTTCTCAAACCAACATCCAGCTCATCCTTTGTAACTTCCAGCTATATCTGTATTTCCTTTTCACCTGTAAGGCAGAATGTAAGTGATCCTTAACTGTAGATGGCTCTGAAGGGCATCCTTGACAGCATGCTACCTGTAAGCCTTGAGTCCTCAGGGAGGTTTAGGATTTCATTAGTGAATAATTTGGCACTTTTGTATTATCAAGACAGTAATGACTTCAGGTGATACTTTATCCAGTCTTTGATTAACTGCAATAGATGTGTCATACAGGTTTTGTAACTGACTTATTAAGCCTATTTTTTTTTTTCCAGTTGTTTTGGTTTTGGGTATTTTTTTGGGGTATACTGTCCATGGTTTGACTTCTCTCTCCACCGCTAATTTAGTTTGTGATCAGTTTGTTATATGTATTTCTTTCACGTCCATACTGATTATGATACTAATGTTGCAGACTGTGGGGATGAAAGTCAATAACTGAAGTTACCAAAGTAGTCTTGAGAAGGAAAATTTAATTTTATTAACTCGGGAGGAGCATGGAATTTGAGCCATGCTGGGATAACATCACACGGTAGGTCACACCCAAGGGCTGACATTATCTCTCAGGAACACACACTCCTGGGGTGTCTTATTAATTATATTTAATTGCATGAAAATTAATGATCTTTTTCAGTGACTACTGGGCTGCTCTACAGCTGCCAGACAAACTATATTAACTTTGGCTTTTATGTTTCTTGGTCTTTGAACAATTAGATGTTTCTACTTCATCTTAATTCAGTAAGAAATGTTTTTTCCTATTTTTATTGTATTTATCAGCTGTGGCTAAGACTGCAAATTTTTCACACTTACATTAAAATTACCCTTGTTTTGAGAAATGCTTAATAGATATTTGCTAACATATATATTTAAGGGACACAATCCATAACTCTCTTAGTCTCCTGCTTGTGTTGTAATTTAGGGAACATCAAGACAGCCAAAATGCCTGTTTCACTTTTTGGTTACAGACTAATGATGTTGCTGGAAACCAAACTTCAGAACTTGTGTTAAAAAGCTGTATTAAAAACCTACTACCTTCCCAAAACTAAAGCTCTAATATTAGAGAACACAGGCTACTGAAATGCCAGAAGTAAAAAACCCAAACAAGAATCTGTATCGCTGTGAGAGTTTCCTAGCTTGGGGACATCTATTTTGGTTTTCCATTTGACTTGACAGATCTTGGTCCCTTTTGGATATTTCTATACTCTATAAGATAAACTCACGTACTCCATATTCATAGACCTCAGATACTTACTAAACAAATTTAACATTCAAGACATTTCTATTTTTGATAACCTTTTTGTTGAATATGGAGTGTGGCTGATTTTATGGAGTAACTGTAGAAAGCTGGAAGAAATGATGAATGAATCAAGAAAAACTTGCACTGAAGGAATAAGGATGATGCTGTGCTATCACTGCTGAGTGTTATTCATTATACACTATAAGCACTGCTGCAGAATATTTAGTGATGAACACTTAGCAAGCTCAGTATATCTTAAGAGCCTAGAAGAATTAATTTGGGCCTTAAATAACATTCTGTTAATTTTTAGCACACATTAGACATCTTTTCACTGACAAGCTTTTACAAAAGTACCCTTTTCTCAAAGCTTCCAAGTATTTTCAACATCATAATGAACCCCGCTTTTAAAATCAGGTTCTCTTCAAGGTAAACACAATGAACACTCAAAAGGATCCAATGCAGCCTATATACTTCTAAAATTTACTCTTTGTAATAATATGTCCTTAAAGTTCTGACTCATAAGAGTATCATTTTATTGAAAATATAAAAAGTAAAAAGTTTTAAATGAGCATACAAAAATGAATTTAAGACACTAACTGCTTATTCTTTGCTGTATAACATTTGGTATGCTTTTTAAAAACAGTTATAGGCTTGATATTAAAGAATGAGAGAAAAGACCATAATAATTAGTTGCAACAAAGCTGAGGTTGCTTCTGAGTTACTGTTGGTGATTACATATAAAGGTACCTTTGATGTATTTGACTTTTCCAGTTTGAAACAACATAACCCTATCAAGAGCAAAAATTTGGGCAAAGCTTTCAGTTTATTACTCATTCACTTCAAAATGGCTTTTTAAAATTTCTCTCTTCAGTTGTTTAAAAGGGGACATAATCAAGTACCTGCATGAGGCAGACCTAGCTGTAGCAGACAGCACTTTAATCTAGCAGACAAAGACATAAACCAGTCAAATGCTTGGAAGCTGAATTTTGACAAAAATAAGCCAGGCACACTTTCTTAGGAACGAAAATAATTAACTTGTGCAACAACGTACCAAAAGATGTAGTAGATTCTCCACTCTAGAAGTCTTTAAATCAGTATAGAATATTTTTTATTTTTTTTTTTTATTATTTTTTTTTTAAAGAACTCCTGTAGTCAAAACAATTGCTGACTAAATGCAAGAATTTTGATGCTCCTTAGCCTATGTTACCTATAAAGTCAGGCTAGATTATCGTAATAGACCCTCCTGGGCTTAAAATCTATTAATTCATGTATCTTGGCCTACTACAGAGGGAAGTTTTATTAAATACAGCTTTTCTCTATTAATTTCTAATATTTAATTAGAACCCCATCATTCTAGGCCACTGGATACTGGTGAACTGGCTAGTGATAAATTACATCCTACTGACTAAATTAGACATGGCACTTGCTTCTGGAAGTCAATAAATTTACTGTGGGTCAAAAATGTCATGTCAAAGACTCCTTTCGCAAAACAGCAGCATGTCTAAGTACTTTGTGCAGATCTGGAACAGATAGACTTGAATTCTTTTATCTCAGTACCTAATTGTAGCACCTAAATTATGTGTGATGGTATATTTCTGTAGTCAGTGGTGGAAGATAAGATTTGAATGAACTTCAGTTTCTCTATCTCTATGAGTTTAGACCAATTTTAGATAGGCTTCTTATTGGATATATGAATTAGGATTAAATTAAGACTTCAAGATGAGCTACATCACTAGCTGTGGAACGGGAATCAAGAAGGAAATAAAGTGCTCCATCAAACAGTTTCTTAAGCATATACAGCTAGTCTTCCTTGTGCTTTTTCCTCTAACAAAATATAATCTGTGAAATGAGGGAGATGTTGCTTTCATATTTATTACAGAATAGTCTTTTATAGCTAAAATGATCACCAGGTCAAGCTGATGGCAAAGAAAGGTTCTTGATCTTTGCAAAATGTGCACACTTGATAAATACGATTACTGCATTTCAAACTAGGACTTCCAGTAGGAACAAGAGATTCTCACAGTTTTATACAGTCATCTCCAAGGTTTTGGCTGATGTTACTATATTTTTATTCCTTGAAAAGCTGTACAACTGTCTACGTGACAACCTCAAGATCAACCCTGTCTGGCTCAAAAATGATACTGAAAAAGTGATGCATAAAGAGGATCTTTGGTGCTTTTAGAAATAATGGGGAATGGAAACAGGACACAACCTCCTGGTTCATCAAGACCTTTCTACAGCAGGTAAAAAATTTATATAATGCATTCCAGAGACATGCTCCATCAGTTTATTGCCAGTTTCTGTCTGCAACTACTCCTTAGTAGCTTGATTTTTTCAGTCCTGTCTGATACATTCTCTCTGGTTATATCTTTAGGAGCTCCTGTGCATGTGTTCTACCACAACTTTCCCTCGCTGTTGAAGATTAATTGTTTTCCATTTTTACACAGAAAAACTCTCTTGAAGGTTATGAACTTCACAATCTTTTCCTCATCATGTCCAAGGATCTTTTCTGAACACTTCTCTACTCTCCTGCACAATACAGCTTCTATTACAAAGCATTACCTTTCTTAGCAGTTACTGCCTGTGTCTGCAGAGAAGGCGAGCTCTTCACCACAAAGAGTATGCCCGTTTTCACATCCTAAGTCTGAATTCCTGTCAGATTTCACAAAAGTCCTAGGTGAAGCTCTGCCACCTTAGCTGCTTTCCAGAAAGCTGCTGTTGTACTTCTAGAATGAAGAATTCAGAATGGAAGGCTTTAATTCTCCCTTCCCATTTTTATCTCCAACCTCAGTGATGAGTGCACTGTGTTTATTTTATCCCTTCCCTTTGATCAGGGCAAGTCCCATGTTTCAGGGTTATCAAAAGTACCCCGTGACTTGTCAGTCCATAAGGAATATCTTACACATCGCTTGAGCTGTATGGTCTATAACAGAAGCACGGGTCTTTTTTAATATGAATATTATCATTTTCAGTATTTCATTACTCTCATTTTCTTGGAAACACTCACAATTTTTAAATCTTGGCTACCCAGTATATATGATGTACTCAAGAGTGGTGATACTCAGATCCCATTCCTTGTAATTTCCCCCTACATGTTTTTTGCCAGGACACTCTCTGGCCTGTCTCGGCTGCCAGGGTGTGGTGGTCAGTGCTGGAGCTAGTGACATTTTTCCCATTGGGCAAGAAAAATGGGTTTTCACTGAGTAATACAGGTTTGTTTTGTTTTGTTTTTGATTGCCAAAGCCTGTGATCAAATAAAGTCCCAATCCTGAGCATCTTGCAGAACAGAGCAGTGCTTTGAATGCTTTTGTACCATTAGGCATAAAACCCAGTCAAAGGTGTTTTATTGCCTCCTTTTTATTCTCATTCTAAAACGGGAGAATTCTAAACATTATATTTTTGGAATGGACGCAACTAATTTGTCATACAGTGTGCCAGAGAGAGCATCTTCAGTGCAAGTTACAAGTTGTATTTTGAATTAAAGCTGCAGCAAAGTATCAAGAATTCCATCCATAAGAAGATGTTAATTAGGTTGGTTATTTCTTAAAACTCATCTGTTAAGTGAAAGTGTACATGAACATGAAAAGAACCTTCAAGAGGAAGTTTGCCATGTTGCAGGACTTTTAGATTAAAAGATATAGTAAAAGAAACACTTGCAGGCAATATGAAAGATAAATCCTAAGCCCATTCATCACAAATCATTTTCATGTATTGCTGATTCCATTGGTACATGATAGAAAGATCCCTTTATGGAGAAGTAACTCATATTGGAGATAGTATTTATAACTGCCTATTGACGACATACTGTGTTCTATAATGACGGTGCTAAAATTGGCTTTTACTTCCTTAAAGCATCATTGTATTGAACCATGTAACCAGAAAATCACAATGCAGTGATCCTTCTGTACGCTAATCCTTCTATGAGAGCTTAATGACTTGTCTGCTCATCTTGGAGATAATAAACTCCACAATGGAAGCAATAGGTGTCTTGGTGACTTTGCATAAATCATTATTTGTAAAAGTGAAAGAAAACCTATACACAGAAGGTAAGCAATAAGATTGCTCACCTTTTTGGTATTAACTCTGATAATTGGCTTCAAAGCATCTGTAATGCAGTGAATAAATAGATAAAGCAAAAAATATAAATATTATCCCAAGGTATAATCAATAAGATCTCCTACCTAGTCAGTAAAATCATTGAATATCTTAGAATGATTGACCTTTCCTAAGAAAAAACTTAATATGGGCTTGTAAATACCAGCATCTTTTTCAAGGACCTGAGGTAACATAACACATGGAAGAAAAAACAGAAAAAAAGGAGTTTAATAGTTGAGTAACTGAAAACTGAGGTACTTGTTAAACTTTATTTTTACAGGAAAACATGAGAGCTCTGAGCCTTTTTAAGTAGTGGACTTGAGCACTGTGGGTTATAGGTTTGTGATTCAGAAACTGTCTGCAAAAAATAGTGTTTAGGATATTTCCCAGAGAAAACACATCTGTAATTAATTGAACAAATGCAGCAGAAAGAGCACCTACTCTGCCTGTTAGTAAGAAAGCACAGTCTGTAGAGAACTGCTCTGGCATGTCTGAGTTGCGAGTGCTTGAACACCCATTCAGCCTGAATTGGAACAGCAGAATAAATAAAATTAGGCTGTAACTTTATTTCCAAACCCAAGAATGAGAAGAAGAGAGTGAAGGACTCTATTCTGCTGCTGCTGCTATCAGCTGATTTACTTTTGCATTCCTCTCATTGAATAAAGATATCCCAATTTTGCCCTGTGTATCTTTATTCTTTAAAAGGAGGGAGGGAGGTATCCATCAGCTTGTACACTGAGACGGGAATACACGGGTGTGTTTAGTCAGGGTCTTGCCTTAGTCTTCGGTTCCCTCTTGCTGTCTGCTGTTCTCTCGTTGGAGTTTATCTTAAATTAGTACATAAGCTCTTCAGGACTGGGGCTGTATCTTTATTAGTGACTGCACAGCTGAGGCTTTCACCAGAAGATGAAGGAACAGGAAATGCAGGCAAGAGTAGAAAAGCGCCAGGGGTCAAATAACAGAAAATGGGTCCTTTTGCTACTCTACTGGTTAGTGCTTTAGATAACTAAGCAGCAAATTTGATTTTTATTGACATATTTACAACTCTTTTGTCCTCTGTAGAAAATTTCAAGATGTCAAAGAAGATAGGTGGAGAAAGTATTAATATAATTCTAAATTATGCAATGAATTTACTTTGAATCCCTTTGTGAAACAGCCTCTCTTCCTATCCATCCCCACACATTCTTCTCTTGTGTAAAAATAATTAGGAAATCATTTTTTTCTCAGGCGCTGTAGATGATTTGCTTCACTTCATCTAAATGTTTAACTTACAGGCTGCTCCTTGTTAATAGCTTGAGCAAAATTACTTTCTTATTAAAAAATGGTGAGTTAGTCTTAAGCAGAGTCACTTGGCTGATGATGCAAAAATGATGCGGAGGAGCCGAGCTGCTGAAGTCAAGGCAGCTCCCTGGGTGTCTGAGTGCCTTGGGCTGTGTGGGAGGGCAGGGAGCCCTGCAGTAGGGTGAGCCAGCTCAGGTGAAGCACTTGGTAGAGGCAGATCATCCTTCCCACGTCTTTGAGCCACTACTTTGCTTTGAGCCACTAGTAGACCATAAGCAAATCGCTCTTTTCAGCCAAAGCTTCCATTAATATCTTGGTTCTCAGGATGTTATGGATGTTTTTCAGGATGTTTTGCCCAAATATGTTGTCGATGCACCATTCCTGGAAGTGTTCAAGGCCAGACTGGTTGGGGCTTTGAGCAACCTGATCTGGTGGGAGGTTTCCCTGCCCATGGCAGGGGGGGTGGAACTCAATGATCTTGAAGGTCCCTTCCAACTCTAACCATACTATGATTCCATGATGCTATAGGCAACACTCCAGCACACCCTTCTTCTGAAGGAATGTGCTCCAGGAAGCAAAAACCACACCATCTCAAAATGGAGAATACGTACCCTCACACAAAGACCTGAAATTTTCTTTTCTTATGTATCTGCTGTGCATGAAGCACCACAGCTTTAGTGGCAGAATGAAGTCTTACTGATGTATATTATTAAAAGGGAGAGGATCTCACCTGAATTCTGAAATAATGAATTAAAAGTCCTTATTTTCCTCTCAGTATATCTGCGTAGTTCCAATTCATGTTAATATACTTTACACGTAGACTGAACAAACTCCTTAGTGTACAAAGCACTTGCTCTTCTCTTCGGTAACAAGTTGTAATCCACGCTGTGACTGTTTCTGGAGAGCATGCTTAAAAAGGTGTGTATCACTCTGGACATTCTGTGTTTCCTTAGATTTTTATTACAGGTTATTTTACTCTTTGAGTAATGGTTAAAAAAAATGTTTGTTGCTTAACTAATTGCTGCGTGTGATGAATAATTTAAAGGTGGAATACTTCCTGTGGATACTCACACCACACTTCTTCTGGCATTTTACTTCTGTGTGCTTATAATATCCAAAGGCAAAATTTATACTCAAAGAACTTAGTTTCCCAAAATGCCTTTGATTTATTTTCCTCATTTATATTGCCATAACGTTTGAAGTGTGCCAGGCTGTTATCAAAGTGCTATGGAGGAAATATTCTCTCTATAAAATGCACAATCAAAAGCATCTATCCTGCAAGCTGCTCTTCATGGGAGGACCTTTGTCCCTGAGTGAGCTCTTTTCAAACACATCCCAGGAATAAGGAACCGTCTCTGCAGGACTGTGGGGTGTTTATTTTAAATGAAGAAGTCTGGGGGAGCAGGCAACATAAATAGGAAAGATTTTATAATTCAGCGATCCTCTACAATTCATCACTATGCTATGAAATGCAAGACGGATGACAAATGGCTTCAGATAGTTGATAAATGCACATAAAGGCAACCACCTAGTTCTAATTATAATAATTACCACAAAAATCCTAGATACTTCTATAAACAAATAACAGTATTCTAACAGTCTTCTACTCTGCGCTTGTGGGACCCCACCTGGAGTACTGTGTACAGTTCTGGAGTCCTCAACATAGAAAGGACATTGAACTGTTGGAACAGGTCCAGCGTAGGGCCACCAAGATGATTAGAGGGATGGAGCACCTCTCCTATGAGGACAGGGTGAGAAAGCTGGGGCTGTTCAGCTTGGAGAAGAGAAGGCTTCGGGGAGATCTGATAGCGGCCTTCCAGTATCTGAAGGGAGCCTACAGGAGAGCTGGAGAGGGACTCTTGTCAGGGAGTGAAGTGACAGGACAAGGGGTAATGGTTTTAAATTGGAAGAGGGGAGATTTAGATTAGATATTAGGAAGAAGTTCTTTGGTGTGAGGGTGGTGAGGCACTGGAACAGGTTGCCCAGAGAAGTTGTGGCTGCCCCATCCCTGGAGGGGTTCAAGGCCAGGCTGGATGGGGCTTGGAGCAACCTGCTCTGGTGGGAGGTGTCCATGGCAGGGGCGTTGGAACTTGATGATCTTTAAGGTCCCTTCCAACTCTAACCATTCTGTGTCACTTTGCATTTTGGAAAAAAAAATGAGGCTTAGAGAAAAGCAGCTAGAGCAAAGCCTGAATTATGATTGCCATTGGAAATAAACCCAACTGTTTTTCTACTATTGTATAAATCACGCAGCTTCTAGAATTCATGTCTTAATAGACGGATGCTGTGAATACGTTGTAAAACACAAAACCAAAGGTTAAGTATCTTCAGGTAGCTAAGAAACATGTGAATTGCCTACATTTTTACAAATCCTTATGTGACTGCTTAGTAAGGTTACCACAAAACCTCTATATTGAGAAAAGTGTTACCTGGGTTGGAAAGTCCAGTAGCTTTGAAAGACAGTAGTAACTCATATTTATTTCTCAGCATTTTTATTATAAAAGATTTTTGCTAAGAGAAAGAAGCTTTCTTAGGAAGTTATCACCTGTGTTGTTTGCCACAAGTATTTGAGATATAGCAATAAAAAAGTTCTTGAGCCATGGAATTGCCTTTATTTTTTTTCCTCTTAAAATTCCATTCATGTTTAGCTGAGGTATCAGTTTCCATTTTTTCATCACTTGTTTTTTAAGGGAAAAGTTAGCATTTTGCAAAAGCACTATTTGACGGTGAACATTTTAAAGGTCTAAGACCCAGAGTGTTACCAACACAACAGTAGATAAAATAGCAGGAGTGGTACTTAAAATGCTTAGAAATGAGCAGAAAGCACAGGACTTTCGGGGTTTTTTTCTGACAATCCACCTTATCTGACACCATTGTGACAGAAGTCACTTTCCACAGGCAACTGATTGACTTAACACCAACATAAGCTCCCATGCTTCAAATCTGCAGTGGCTAAGGACTAAAGGGGAAGAATATGTAATTATAACTAATGAGAATTTTAAAAAGTAATCTTTTTTGCAGTTAAATGAAAAAATTTTCATAGAATGAATCATAGAATTATAGAATGGCTAGAGTTGGAAGGGACCTTAAAGATGATCAAGTTCCAACCCCCTGCCATGGGCAGGGACACCTCTCACCAGACCAGGTTGCTCCAAGCCCCATCCAACCTGGCCTTAAACACTTCCAGGGATGGGGCATCAACAACTTCCCTGGGCAACCTGTCTCACCACCCTCACAGCAAAATAAGATAGTAAATATTTCTTTAGCAAAATGCCTTACCCTTTCACATAGCATTTTTTTTTTTTAATCTCCTGGCAAATTTCCATTACTACACGACCTCAAGTAGGAGCTATTCAAGATTTTCAAGTTAATATTTGGGGAAAAAAGAAAAAAAAGTTAATTCAGACTGAACATTGGTCACAAAGTGCTGCTCCACCAATGCCCTGCAGGCAATTCAGAGAGACCTTGTAGACAGTAGTGCACAGAGCAACTGATGCTTAATAAATTCAGCATAGACACCTTTTCAGCAACCATCTCCAGGAACCATGCTATAAACTGCATTTACCCTCATTTGCTTTTATACTAACAATTCCCTGAAACATTAGTGAGGTGGATTAAGAAAATATAAGTAAGTAATTTATTTTCTTGGGCCTTATTAGATCAATTGCAGAAACACTTTGTGAAGTATTTAATGCCTAAACTCACCGAGGCTCTTTTCCAAGCTATAATCCAGTGTTTCTTCACAACTTTCTGAGAGAGGCGAAACACATTGCTGGACCAGAGTGGCCTGGGGGCTGAGATGTTTTATGGCATTGTTCAGGGTCCCTCAGCTGGGGAGGGAAAATGATGGAGGCAGCTGAGGGTATATTCATTCCCAGTGCAGGTAGTTACATTTTCAAGGACTTCAGGTTACAGTGCCTAGCAATTATTCTCCAAAACTTGACAAAATATGGTAAAGGATGTGTATGTTGTACCTCCTCCAAAAGTAAGTTGGAAAGAGGTCTTAAAATGTATACTAGATGCCCTTTTCCACTCACCCCTAATAAAAAGGTTTGCATTTAAGTTTCACACATTCAGTTCCACATTCTAAAATGCCAATCGACTACTCTGAAAAGTTCCGCTCAAACCAATTATTTTGGGTGTTTTGATCACTGAATTTAATTTTTTTCCTAATGCCAAAAAATATCTATGTATGATTATTAAGAAATATAAAAGAAAGCATAAGTTACAGCAAGCCTGAATTCGGTCCACATTTTCCAAGATGAGCTTAAAACATAAGATTAATGGCTGTACAAATATGTTAAATTGTCCTTTGCATTTCTATATGGATCCCATTATTCCTAGCAAATTTTTCAGGATGTTTCAGTTTTTGTCGGAACTAACACAACCTCTCTTATCTACGAAGCTGGGGTTCCCAGCTGTTGGATGGAGGACGTGCTTTTCTTATTACTCTCATCTGGTACTAAATGATAAGAAGGACAACACCACTCCATTTTAAAACTAGCTGTTGCAAAGAAAAGCTCCTATTGTTATGTGGGGTGCTGTCAGTTGTTAATATTAATCTCTAAGAATCTAATAACCTAATGAAATCATTTGCATCATGGCTTATTTTGTATGCTGTTGCTTGCAGTACGTTGCCAGTAACATGAAGAAAGGGCTTATTTTTCACAATTTAAGCGTCTTGTAGCATGGGAGTATTCAGCACATGCAAATGAATTGCTTTAAACAATGAGAAATACCGTGCCTCCTGCAAATGAATTGATTCAAACAATGAGAAATACAGCACTTCTTGAATGAATCAATTTGTAGAGTACTGCAAAATCCTCAAACGCTAGTATTTTTAATGACTCCCACATTGTTTCTATAGGAATGTCTAGAAGATGAAGTAAACCAATCTCTGCAGCATTTTTTTCCTTTTTTTTGTCCCCCTCACTTTTTAATAAATACCCAATACTTCTTGTCAACCAAACTCTTGGATGATGAAAATCCAGTCCATCATTCTCAACGCTGATTTAGGAATGTGATGATTTTGATAAACCCAGACACTTAAAAAAATCTGTTATCCCTAATGCTGACTTTAGTCCTGTCCTCACTCCTCTCCATAAATAGTCCCACCTTCCACCTGAGGCAAGCGTGGCTATTTGCTAACCAGATGTTGTTAGTTCACAGTTCTTCTACAGACTTGGATGGATGTATTCTGCTCTCCAAGATACCACAGGCACATGTTGTTCCTGCAATCCGGTCAGCCAAGTCTTCCATTTAAATTTCTGGTAGTTTAACTGATTTAATCATGATAAAAATAGCAGTATCAGGAAAAAAAAATAAATTAGAAACTATCAGACATTTAAATATCAGTTTTGTCTCAATATTATAGTAAAACAACATGTTACAAAGCAATTGATTCTCAGATCCAATAGTTAAAAATATGTTTTTGGAACAAAAGTAGAATTGGAAAGTAGGTTTCCAAGAACCACACTATGAAGCCTTTTGCAACTGTTAGGGATAATGTAAGGTACAATCTTAGACTCATAGATTCGTAGAATAGTTTGGGTTGGAAGGGACCTTTAAAGGTCATCTAGTCCAAACCCCTGCAATAAGCAGGGACACCCTCAGCTATATCAGGTTGCTCAGAGCCCTGTCCAAACTGACCTTGAATGTTTTCAGAAATGGGACATCTACCACCCCTCTGGGCAATCTGTGCCACTGTTTCACCAACCTCAGCGTAAAAAATTTCTTCCTTACATCTAGTCTAAGTCTTCCTTCTTTTAGCTTAAAGCCATTGCCCCTTGACCTATTGCTACAAGGCCTTCAAAAAACTTTGTCCCCATCTTTCTTACAAAACTCCTTTAATTGTTGAAAGGCTCCAGTAAGGTCTCTCTGGAGCCTTCCTTGGGCTTATTCCAGAAAGGCAGCTCCTGGGTCCCCATATTGAGCAGTTAATGATGTTCGACTGAGAATTTCACAGTCATAGTTTTGCTGGGTTTTTTATAGCCCAAAACCCTTAAGCATTTTATTGCTTCTTTCCATTGGATCTCACTGTCACTCAGTGGAAATTCAACCTCTATCCGTACTCATCAATTAGTGCATCACCACGAGTCACTTCAAGTGCGGGTCTTGATCTTGAAAGAAAGGAAGTCCTGTCTTATCTTATCTGGTGAAGTATAATCTTTTGTATAAGTCACATGCATTGCCAGAAAAAGGAGGATTCCATCTCCCTCAGAATAAATAGATACAATATGTAGGTAAATATGATAAAACAGATGTGTGTTTGTAAGTACTGAAAAACCTATGGTTTCATTTCTGCTGAAGAAAGCTGGGTTTTAAATGTCTCCAAGGATAAAGAGTCAGGGCAACCTGTTCTGGTGCCTGAGCCCCACTGTAGTTAAAAAAAATAATATTTTATGTTCCAATAGGATTCCCTGGTCTTCAGTTTGTGCCCACTTCTCCTTGACCCCAGTCTCTGTCTTCTATACTTTCAGATATTTTTAAATGAGCCATCTCCTCTCAAGGAGTTCCAGCTCTTGCAGCCTCTCCCCATATGTCAGCAGCTCCAGTTTCTTGGTCATCTCTGCTACCCTTTGCAGGACTAGTTCAACCAAGCCCCTAGCTGTGGTGTAGTGAGGGATCCCAGAAGTGGATCCAGCTTTGCAGATGTGTCTCACCAATGCTGAGCAGAGGGGAAGGATCATCTCCCTCCCAGCTGGCAACACTCTGCCTAATGCAGCCCAGGAGGCTCTTGGCTGCCTTTGCCTCAAGGGCACATTGCTGGCTCAGGCTTCTGGAGTTGTTTTTTTTTCTGGTGTTTTGTTGGGTTTTTTTTGTTTGTTTGTTTGTTTTTTTCCTTTCTATATCCACAGAAATGCTTGCAAAAACTGGAACCTAAATACTGTAATAAAACATTTCTCTATAAAAACTATTCACTAGCACTAACTGCTATTCAAAGGTACCTGGAGGATTTCAGAGCATATGCTTTTTCTCTCTATTGATTCAACTGATCCAGACGAATGTTCGTGCACAGTAATTCCATGGTGAGCCTCATCCATGGCAAAATATCCAGCTGCTAGTGCAAAGGCTCTGGTGCAAGTACTAGATTTCAAGGACTATCCTCAGAGGCTGTGATTTAGAGGTTACCACACTGGCTTTAGCTCTTGGGTCGGTTCTCAGATCTGCTCTCCTTGACATCAGAATCAGGTGCTATGCATTTGTTGATATTGATAGATAATTTGTAAATTGTGTTGTCAACACAACATTTAATCTGCTCCAAACAGCTCATAAACAAACCTTTGATTAATTCTTCCAGTCTGTGTCTTCTGGACAGGATTTACAGCGTTCTACTTGTTTGGATGAAAAATAGAGAGAGACAAGCTGTCACCACTGCGAAAAAGAGTATTTTTTTCCTTCTCTTTGTAGCTTAAGAATCATTTTATCATGACTTTACTGTATGAAAATGGCAGAAGATTTAAATTTGTGACTGATGATGCAGAGGCAGTAAAACTTGATGGACTCAAGAGCGTTCATACCAAATTACCATAAGCTACACACATTTTAGGCCAGGAACATCCAGTTCACAATGCAATAGAAACTTGGAAGCATTATTCCATGATCAATGCATAGGATGATGTTAGCCAATGACATTTGAAAGAGCTGTTTATTTATAGCTTCAGCTGAACATTGCAACACAGCTGGAGGAAAAAAATGAGTAATTTCAAAGACAAATAATTCAGAAGGAGATCTGTTGGCGGTGGGGACACTGAGTTTATTGTGTCCAGATACTTAATAGCATTAAAACAAAGAATCTGAAGGAGTGAGGCTTACTTTACTGACCTTGTCTTTTGCTATCACATTAAATTTAACTCGTAGCTCAGAGGATCGCCGTTAGTTTGGCTTTGAAATATTTTTCATTTATGTGTGCCTTTGAATCAGAACACCACTACCTCTGTTGATTTAGTCCAGTCAAGATGTATGTATAATTCTGAAGCACTGTTTACGTAAGGTTCTTATATCACTCTCAAGCACAGCTACCATCCAAAAGCTTGGACTCGAAAATTAGAAACTGAATGCCACTGGAATACAATTCAATTCTTATCAAAATGATTATGATACAACACATACAAGCAGTTTGTGGCTGATATGAAAAGATTAAAGCAAATAGCTATCTATTAATTTCAGGAGTATCAGAAATGTAAATAAGAACCTGACACACCAATTCCTTTTTGAATGCTAGCTAGTTTCTGCCATCCAGCTCTCTCTTGGATAAAATACAGTTTTGCAATCTGCATTTCTGAGTTTGCATATTTGCAGCTTTAAAGACAGTTTTGCTCTGCTTTATTCTTTTTCTTTAGTTTTTATACTGCACCTTCTGGGCTTAAAAAAAAAAAAAAAGGACAAAACTTTTTTTTGGTAGTTTCTTATTTTGGCACACGCATTAAACTTCATAATGTGAAAGTGAAAAGTCTGTTCCTAAGGAAGGAGAGCAATAGATTGATGCTTGTAGATAGTTTGTATATAACACCCAGGGTAATACTAATCCAAATATAGAAAGTAATTACACTGACCTTGATATCTGTCATCATTATCTTGCTTATAGCAGAAATGTTTTGCTAAGAATGTCATCAAAACCATAGTTTTAGATCTATTTCCAGTATGAAACTCCTTCTAATCATTGCTCTACAAATATTGTGGTTCTAAGCACACAAAAGTATCAGTGTGTCTAATCGCCATAATTGCTCCAAGAGAGAATTAAGACAAACCTCCGTCATAGACTTCATTCCAATGGCTTTCATGTGCTTCTTGCAGTGTCAAAGCATTTCAAAACACTGTTTTGTTGAAGATTATGGTGTACCTGGGGAAAAAGAAAGGAGAACAAAAAGAATTATTTTAGGGAGTTAAAACACCTGAAGTGCGCTTCATTCTTTCAATAGGAAAAGATGTCAGAAATTGACAAAACACCTTAATGTTTCCCCAGCTTGTAGGAAACCTTGCTGGTATACAAGGTACATAGCAGCAGCATGGCTAAATGTAACACTAGCCCCTGAGAAACAAGAGGCTCATACATCCGCACAAAGAGAATAATACACAGTGATTTTCAATCTTCTGAGAACAGCAGTGGACTATTGGGCTTATTTCATGATTATAAAAGCCTCATAATCTATGATTGCTGCAAGCAGAAGTGATTTATTGGAGTACTCTCACATATATGAGATAAACCTATAACTTGCTGGCAGCTATTTTTTTTAAAGGAGGGTATTAAAGGAAAGGCCAACAGCTTGCTTACTTTGTAGCCTCAGAAGGCGATGATTTGCAGCTCCAAAATAGCAGTTTTGATGAATAGTTGTGGTGAAATTATAAACGCTGTTGTACAATGAGATAAACTTTCACCTCCATGAGGAAAATATAGATTACAAAAACTGATTGTAAACAATCAATGCTTTATATTCTTCTTCCCTAACTGAGCAATTTTTGAATTTACGCCAGTCCGATAAATGCATTAATAACGTTTAGCCACTAGGTATTTGTGAAAGAAATTGGAAATTGTTTTTAATTTGTTAGTCTGGTGAGCACACTGATTCAAGAAGCAGGAAGAAGTGGTAGTACGTGTTTGTTATTTTCATAGAAACACAAGTGTAATTGTATAAATGTGTGTTCTTTTACATATATACGTCCTCCCACACAAAAGAAGGTAAGTAAGGTAAGTATGGTGAATATAGAGAAGAAAAGCATCATCACTTTCTAAAAGAAAAGGGAAGGAGGGAAAGAAACACAAAAGCAGAAGAGTCTCCAATGAGTTGCAAAGCTCATTTTTTAAGTGTCATCACAGGCATTTTAAACATTCCTTTTATAAATGTTACATAATTTAAATTATTCTTATTTCATCAACTTATTGAGTTTTCTTCAGTTATCTCATCTGTTAAGTACCGCGTAAACCACACAGCCTATTTGCTCTGTATAATACACGGGATGAGGTCTGGAGAGGATATTAGTATAAATAACATAGAGAGCTGCTTTTTAAAAGCCTGAGGTTGTTCACTGTGATTTCAAAAGCAGTGAAAGGTTTACATGTCACAGGAATAAAGAAATGAGTAATAAAGAGAAGGAAAATCAAAAAAACTACAGGTAAGTGCTTGAACATGACTCAGTTTTACCAAACATGAACAGAAGACACAACGTGTTGGACTGCTCAGATGAGAGCCACAACAACTCTTCATGCAGAAAAAGTAAAATATTTTGAGGTGCCTTCTTTTAGTGTTAATAAATTTATGGCCTCATATGTTAAGTTCTTGTTGCAAATTCAAATTCCCCCATTAAAAAGGGAGGACACTGTATAGCTCTGGAGTATAGGTGACTGGGGACCAAAATTAAACAAGGCATGTATAAGTCCCCAAAGGTACTCTCTTTGAAAGAAAGAGTGGCGAGTAGTGAAGAAATCAAAAGCCAGGCAGGAGCCTTAGATAAAGTCTATGTATTGGGATGTAGTACTTAAAGGATCATATATATGGAGCAGAAGTGTTATATACACGGAAATATTAAAGTAGGATGTGAGCTAGCAACAAATTTTCTGTGTAGAAACAGTGCTCATTAGGTGTGAGACAGTTTTCACCAGTGCCAAGGCTGGAGAAGTTTTGCCATCTTGTTAATAGGAAAAGGGAAAATAAAAATCTTTGTTTCTCTCCCTTTCCCCTTCACCAGTGTCCTTCAAAATCTTTGTACCTTATAGAACATATGTTTGTTTGATATAAGATCTGTCACAACTGCTCTATAGACAAGCATAATGCAGAACAGCTGTTTATTCTTAGATGCTGTATTTCAAGCATATAGTGACTGGAAGTGATTCATAACCTAAAGAGAGGTGTCTAGTACCTTTTGACACATCCTAGGTTAGCTGTGATATCTTCATGGAGCTCGCAGGTAGGACCCAAGACTTATGGAAGACCTGCACCTTCCTGGACTGACTGTTAAAAGGCATCTTAAATGTTACTGTATGCCTATGATTGCGTGATTGGATTGTATCCTTAATTCTGAATTAATTTAATTTAAAAGAATAAACCTTTTTTTTTCAGGAGCGTTCAAGCTGACCTGAATTAACTGTCCTTTTTCTTCTAATTCATTGAGGAAAGTCTTGGTGCTGAAAGCCCAGTTTCTCCTACTACGTGACAGGTTTGAAATTCACCTCTTACTTCTCAGATGAGAACTTCTCAGCTACAGACCATAGGAGGAGACTTGCAAGGCTTCTTCCTCTTATGCACAGAGAAATGTTGATATTCAAAGTTTCCTGTTCTGAGAGAGAGCAGGGAGAGGGTAGCTGAAGGCTGCTGTCATGGTTTTGGCCAATCAGAAAGATAGATGGTAGTACCTCACTCCCTCCACCCTCTAGGAAAAAGAGAGGAGAGGAAGAGATTAAAGGGATTTGGGAGTTTAGAAAAAAAAATGAACTACTTTAATGAAAATATAAATAATAATAAAATAATAAATAATAATTTATACATATATATATACACACAGTATATACAAAACCATATCAAGCTCCCCGAATGATGATCACGTTGCCAGCCGGCATAGGGAAAAGTCCCAGAATGGTGATTGACAGGAGCTGGATTCCAGATCTGGAGCCAGGAATGCTCAGATTGGGATCAAAGGCAGACGAACAGACAGGGTCCTCCTTGGACATTGGCCATATAAGAAAGAAAGTTGACTCCTTGATCCCTCACCTTTTATACTGAGCATGATGTGGGAAGGATGGAATACCCTAGTTGGTCAGGTTTGGGTCACCTGTCCTGTCCACTCCCCACTACAGGTGTGACCCCTTAACACTTTCCTGCTTCTGACCCTCCAATGGGACAAATAACGAAATTCCCTGCCCTGCCATTGCTATAACAACCGTTCTAGCAATGAGTATAAGCAAGAGCCTCTCTGCACCATCCCTTGGGATAATCAGGTCTTATCACTGTGAGAGCGAACGGTTTTCTGAACAACATGCTCTTAATTTCAGAGTTTAGTTAGTTAGAAGAGGCCCAGCTAAAAAAAGTCAAATTGTGAAACAGAAAATTGTGAAACAGAAAATTACTTCTAACCAGGACACCTGCCAGTGCAAAACCTCTGTCGCTGCAAAATACAAAAATGGTCCCAGGAGCAAGATCCTTCTCCATAGAGTTTGAGGTCCTCTCTGCAAATCTGCTTCCAGTAGATACCACTCTCCAACTGCTCCCACTCACACAGCTGCTGTGACCCAAGGAGGAGAAAGCAGAACAGGTAGAATCAATATTAAAAGTTGCTTTTACCACCTTTTTGTGAATCCCCTGATTAATATTCTGTGTCAGAAAAGTTTATTTCAGCAAAAATGCAACTTTTACATGAATGTATTGGTTTCAGTCAAGCATTCTGTGCAAAAGATTTCCTCAGGCACAATTTCTGGTGTGAGCTAATGGGTCCTAGAATAGGCCATTACTCAGTGGAGACATAATTAACTCTTAATTTGTAATAATTGCAGGATGGATTGGAATCTCTGCATTGCTATATCCAGGAAAGTACCTTAACCACAAAGTTAGTAATTCTTCTGGTATTGGCATTTTCAACTTCTTCCAGCTGGCCCTGTTCCACTTGATATGATTACTGAGTTTTCATTGTGAAAGGATTGCCTCTAGGTTTCAGTGTACAAAACTCATTAAACTCATTAAACTTCCTTTTCCAGATCTGAAGAATTACCTGAAACTGAGATGTCCCATGTATGATTCAGTAGGTTATTTCAGGGCACCTTCGTCTTTGACATTTTGAAAGACACTTGTTATGTCTTTTGTTTCATCTGAATGGAGAATTTGACTATTTTTTCATTCTCATAGATTTTTGGAGGAGAAAAAAAAACCCCAACAAATAGGTACATCTCAAATGATTGACATAAATTAAAATTATTATCTTTCACACTTATACTAAAACTTTCATTTTGCTCTGAAAAGAATTTACAGAGCTCTGCCTAAAACAAAAGAATAATAAGGAAAACAGAAATTTGGAATCTTACATAATTTCATTTAAAGGTGAAAGTAAAAATTTGAGATCATTGAAGGCCTACTTCGCACATAAGCCAAAACAAAACAACCCATTTTACTGATAGGTCCAATTAAGCAAAGCATTAGACAAAAAAACAAGGTGAAAACTGAATAAAAAGTGGAGACTGACTGAATTATATGTTTTGTAAAGATGCCGTCAATTTTTATCTTCACCCTGATTTGCCATTTGATGTAATTTGTTTTTTTTGTAACTTTGTTTCTTACTGTAAATTGAATTGATCTTGCGTTTAATTTCAAAGCTTTTATGACTTCCAAATAAATTATTTTGAAATAATTTAAATCACAGGCAAGTTAAATAAAAAAAAATCTGCTAGCTCTTTCTTGCTTTGTGCTTGAATGCTTTGGCTGGATTTTTATCAAAGCAGAGGATCATATCCTATGAATAGACAATCCCTCACAGCCATCAACTGCCCTTTTTTTGGTCAGGAACCAAAAATACGATTAATTATGTAATCTTCCAAAGAGAGATTTCCAGTTACACTTTATATGAAATGCTCCCCCCTTAAAAGGATTTAACTCAGACTTAATGAGAAAGTTATTGTATGTTAATTAAATACACACTGATTACTATGAATATTTATCGAAGTGTAACAATAATTTGCATGAAGATAGATGTTGAACAACTGAATTTCAGTAAATATGTTCCTAATAATTATTTAACATTCAGTAAATTATGCAACTAAATGATTTTTTGGCAAAGATATTGAGTATTTATTATATATTATAGACCCAATTGTATCATTACCTACACAGGTGCAGTCCCTTTTAATTAAAGGGGAAGTTGTTGTCATGTAACTGAGGGCAAGATGCAATCATATATACCAACTGATTACTAAGCATATTTAATGACACTGAACAGCAGTTCAGAGATCTAAAGAAGCCAGTTTACTCAATTCTTTAAAAACTCCTTGAAAACTAAGCTGAATGATCTAACCAGAGTCTTCCCATTCTGATAGGTAAGGCATCCTTCAACTAGTTCCAGTCTTAGGATCATCACTGTCCATGGAGCTTCTTGCCTGGTCGTATTTGTAAGTTGTTTTTTGTATTTTTGACAACCTGTTTGGTTGTGCGTGTATCCCATCTGTACTCCAACACCAAGGCCTGATAACAAGTATAAGGGAAAATCACCCTAACTCAGTTCTTTTCTACTGCTGCTGCTCTATGAAGGAGGCTCTGTGTCCAAAGATAATCTAATTTTTTTATTGGAAGTAGTTCAATCTCATTTTGGATATTGCTAGTCTTCCCGCTTCTAGATGCTATATAGATTAGTAAAAAATATTGTGTGTGGTATCCTCAGTTTGGCTTTCTCTAGCATTTGGTATCTCACTCAGCTGGAGGAGTTTTGAGACAATTTCTACAATTTCTTAGGAGAAAGCCACAATCTTCAGGCTACTGTCAGGACTGGCGCTTTCTGTGCCTCTTGTTCAAATCAGTCTAGTGAATAGTTCAGGAACTAAGCATAAGGAAAGATTAAACATAAGAGACAACCTGTTTCTGTAGGTCAGTGATGACAATATTCATTTGGGACTGGAGAGCATCCTGCCCTCAATCTATTTTTGAAATTCTCCCTAGTCTTCCCTTAAATGCTTATTCAGTCCTCGAATCAATTATCAGAACAGAAATTCTCCATCCTTAGGCTTGCTTGTAAACAACAGAGAGAAGAAATGTCACAAATTTTGTACTAGGAATAGCTTAATTTAGAGCAATTTGGGAGCTTCCTGCATCCCACTAATAATAAAAGTCTGGAAGAGACAGGACAGGGAGAGTGGAGCCTGCAGTTATGCCTTTTGCACTTATTTGTCAGTCTGCTTCTATATTTACTTCTCATGCCAGGTCTTTTGAATCAGCACAATGTCACAAATTCTCTGCCTTACATGTGACAGTGAAGCATTGGAATGGGTATTGGGATTTCCATGCTCACTGCACATCCAGTGCACTTCAGCCAGAGGTGGGAAGGATACTGAAAGGGAAGATGTACTTCTAAAGGAAAAATCTGTCAGTCATGGTGCGATGGTCGTCCATCTCATTCCTTCCTGTCTGTCAGCACTACAAGATATGTGGAAATAGATTGTGTCTTTGAAATCTCAAGGTCTTTCTAAGAGCTATTGGAACACAAAAGGTTCCTATTCATAGCTGGAAAGTCCATCTGGAATTTTCTTCCCCATCCACTGCCAGATTCTTCAAACGACTTATTCTCTAAAAGGGAAAAATTCAATACCATCATGCAATCTTATTTTAGTGTTTATATATGTCATGAAATCGCCTTGATTTCTGGCCTTATCCTTAGTCTATTTTTTAGAAAGCTAAAAATGGGAAATGTAGCTGTAAGAAGTTTTCTTCCTACAACACTGGACTGTGGACATGTATAGGAATGACCCTGTTATTTAAAAAAGCTAATGGCATTATCAGCTGGATAGAAAGGAAAATAGAATTATGAAAAGGGTTGCATAAGAATATTACCTATGTTTAATAAGCCTTCTAGAAGGTTAAGATTTAATTGTAATATCACCGATGTAGATGGTAAATGCTGATATATCTGATGTATATTTAATAAGTGCCTTTTATAAGCACTCAAAATTAGAAATTCTGAAGTTAACCAAATCCAAGTTAGAACTGCTTTGGAAAAACGAGTATCTAAGGCAAAGAAAAGATAGAGCAAAATAAATTATACTTAAAGGGGTATCTCTTTGGAGTGTTCTTATTTTTGTTATCAGCATTAGGCTACTTTATTCTTCTCGGTAGTAATAAAAGCATAAACAAAATTTTAAGTATAAACACAGATAACAAGCTGAAGTAGGTCTTGTCTCCCACTGTGCTTTGATGAAAGATTTTAATAACAAAGAATGGTAACCGTAAGCCAAAGTCGGTGGCTGACTGCCTTCGACTTTTTTTAAATCAAATGGTTAGTTATAAACCTAGAAAAGTAACCAGTTTCTCCATTAGATACTACCTGATTGGGCAGGCAATGGCTTTTGCCAGAGCTGTGCAATGAATTTGAGGAAGGCACAAGAAAACTAGAAGCTCTGTTCGAGTCCATGCTGTTACCACCCCAACTCTATTTTCCACACGCCGTATCCTAACTCCAGGCATCATTGACAGCCTCTCTTCAGATTTTACACCGATCTTAGCACTTCTTTTGACACAAAACAAAACCTTTCAAGCAAAACCCTTGATTGTTTGCTTCCTAGCTCAGAAGATGAAAGGTGTCACAGTTTCTATCCAAGAGTTCTCAAAAGGGTTATTAGCTGATGTCCATCTCTATTATAACCCCCAGCACTCCAAATCCTGCAAGTGTGAAACCTCTTTCAAACCAAGCTCATGGAGCCTCTTTTGTCTTCATAAGAATATCCCTATTACTGATATACACTACAGTAAAGGGTTTTCAGCTATATCTTTTCTAAACTGCACAGGTACAGGACAGACATCTGCTGCAAATTTGAGCAACCTGCTTTAGTGGGAGGTGTCCCTGCCCATGGCGGGTGGGTTGGAACTCAGTGATCTTTAAGGTCCCTTCCAACCCAAACCATTCTATGATTCTATATCATTTCAGGAGGGAAGTATTACTGCTAGTGCTCCAGCAAGTCATTGCCTCCTGCAGTCTCCAGGTGGAGAATGCAGAGAGAAAACAGAAAAGGGGAAGGAAAGGTAACAGGACTGAAGGGTTTTGAGCTGTGCTGCCATCCTGCATGTCTTACCCTCTTTTTGCTTAAGATTCATAGACATAGTCGTCTCCTTGTACAACCTCTGCATGGTGAGCGGCAAAACGTCTCTTCTGGGAAACAGGCAGTCTTCTCAGAGATAAACAAAGTCCCAGTGTGAAGCAGTATGACCTCCTGCAGTGGGGCTTAGGATGAGCTCAGGCCTTCAAGCATAATTGCAGCAAAGGGCAGCCGCACACTCCTGATTTTCCTAGTTTCATGAGACACACGACTTTACAAGTGTTAAGGGGCATATTGGGTAGCTCCTGAATGGGTGCAAATGCAGCAACCTTAAATGGCGTCGTGTCATATCATACAGTGTCCATTGGTGGGTGAAGGAATGGAGGTGCTAAGGACTTCTTAGGACTTCTCAGGACTTCTCAGCAACAATTTTGCCACTTCAGTGGAACAGAAACAAAGTAAAAAGTAATGAAAAATTACAGAACTGGTGAACACAAGAGAGATTTAAACCTTTAAATACCATTTCCCTCTTCCCCTTTCCCCTCCCCCTCCCCTTCCCTTTTTAATCTTCTTGATTTATTAGAATGTGGAGAGGGAATGGGGAGAATATTTCTCTGTCAACACCAATTCTTACTCATGTTTTGGTTTGGGAAAGAAAACTGGGCTTTGAATCCCAGTAGGGAGATGTGATTCTCTGTGGCTCTAAGCAAGGTTTTTGTCAAGAGCTGACTTTCTCCCCCGTGTAGTGAAGTCTACTGAAGAGGATCCAGACACATAAATCCTTTTATGGATTTGGCCTTAACCTTGTCAAGTTCTGCGTCTTGTTTTTTTGTCAGCTCCCAGACAAAGAGGACATGTTTAGATATGTTTATTCACCTAATATCTTGTTTTCTCTCTAAGGTTTTGGTTCTAAATCAGAATGTTTCAGAGATCATTATTTTATGCTGTCATTTCCTGGAAGGAAGAGTGTAGGTGCTTACCTGACACTGGATTTGCTGAGTTGTCAAACTGAATGGAAAGATCCTGAGTACTTAGCAATTTTTGTCACTAGTCTGCAGAGAGGAGAGCGGAGATGTCTAGGGCAAGAGTGCTGGTCCCAGAAGGTTGATGGCCAGGTGTCTAAGACTGATTGGAAAACCCTTACTGCAGTCAAAAATGAGGCCAAAGGTGCAATTAACTCAGAAACTGCTGTAATTTGTGTTTCATTATTAGTTATAAATCAATACAAATAGTCTTGCCAGACACAGTCAATTGCTTTTTTAATAAAAGAAAATTAGTAATAAAATAAAATGCAGTGTGTGTGATAAATATACATTAGAGAAACTTTTTACACCATCTCATGAAACCTTAGTCTTACATGATTTACAGGGGAGGGGGAAAGAGCTTCCTTTACTTTTTCTATACTTTGTGAGAAGCTCTCATTGCAAGAAATTGATGTGTGTACTGATTAGTATGGTTTAATTGTAACAAGATATTCCTAGTGTGCATCAGACTTCGTGAACATCTGGAGCAGAAAAGAGTCTGTACTGAGAAGAGCTATTAATAACAGACCCCAGAAGAGTCAGATCATCGCAGGGATCTCCCAACCTCATAAAGTACACACTGAGGAAGAAGGAAGAAAAGGTAAGCAGCTGGAGGGACCATCCATTTAGACTCTGTTGGACATCCTGGATCAGAACCCCAGCACACAGGAATCACAGGGCACTTTTTCTAACGTTATGTGCTGTTATCAATCATTTTAGCCAAAAAGCTGCTGGTAGTCAACAAAATACTCATAACATTAGATCTAAATTTCCATGTTTATGAAGTAGCGTTACACAGTTTCTTCTCATAAAACATTCTGAGTTTCTAATCTTTTAAAATAGCCTTTTAAAAATTAAATGAAACAGATAAACATTTTCATCACTTGCCATTTAAAGTCCTTGTGACATCAATCTCCATTGCTACAGTACAGCATTGTTTCAAAATGCTGCCTGGGCTGTTATATAGCCCAAGGCAGGACTGAGGTAAGACTGTTCCTCTGGTGAACATAGGATTTGTGTCGCAGAGGGAGAAATCTCCCATTGACTGGGAGAAACCTTGATGTGGGTCCTTGATAAGCTGTGATCTGTAGGTTCTAGAAAGCCCCAAGACAGGGAACACGTAAGACCAATAGGAAAAAAGAGGTTAAGGATAAGATAGTGGAAGAGCCTGAGCTCTGGGTACTCTGTAAGGAGCCCTAACAGAGGCAGAGAAATTTGAAAGAGCTTCTTTGTCTTCAAAAATTACAGAAGACATTTTGTGTTCTTCTATCCCTTGAGTCTCCATGCATAAAAGTAATTAAAAGCTACACTTACCTTCTCTTTACCCTGCTCTACCTCTTTCTGAGGGATTTTTTTTTTTCTCTTTTAGTGTAGAAGGGATAAATTTCTAAGATGTTGAAATAATTTTGTGAATATAGTGTTGATATTCATAAACATTGAAAAACCACCCAGAGTTTGTTACTACCATTGTGAAAGATGTCTCGCTCTACTATTATCTTAGCTTTATGATACCATGTTTTGTGTGGGATGAGACTTTGTGCATATATTAAAAGAAACAAAGACAATAATTATCGAATCGGCACACCAAGAACAAGAGCGGTTCTTTAATCACACTGTATTCCATGAATACTGAGCAGAATACTACAGTAAAAAACCCTGATATTTTGACTGAGACATAGCAGAGCTTTAGTGCTCATAATACTCTATTTTTATAGGGTCATATTTCTGTCTAAGATATATTAGTAGATTGTGCCAAGATTTAGGCTGCGCAGCTGCAGGAACTTGAAAAGTTGCCTCTAGTGTATCAGATACAAAACATGCAACATTAAATTTTGTGAACTATAACAGTTAGCTAAGTGTGTGATGTCTCTTTAAGGAAGGAGATTGAAATCAGATTTCATCTAGGGCCCATTGAAACAAATGTGGATTTTGCTTGTAAAATGACCAGAGCTCCAAGTCTTTACCAGAAACATCACAGCAACTTAGATAATTTGATATCAGTTCCCAGCTGCTCCTTGGAGGAAGAGAGTGCCAGCAAAATGTTGACCTCTATCCAGAGGGAATTAACAGGATAGAAACCTATTAAGGTTCTAGATACCAGCTGTTGATATAAATTCCATGCCATATAGTAAAAGGGATTATTAAAGAAAGAAAAGGATTAGATGGGGTTTTAATGGGATATTTTTAAAAACTGTTTTAACTCAACTTTGCATTTGGTAGTTTTATTCCCGTATCTGTTGGTAGCTAATATGCGATCCCAACAGGCAGAAATGTGCTATGATGCAGAATTTAAAATGCTAATACACTTAATGTTTGCTTCTAAGTTGGGATCAAGGAGTTCAGAAATTATCTGGGTATACTACAGAATCATAGAGTCATTTAGGTTGGAAAAGACCTTTAAGATCATCGTGTTGAACCACAAATGTTCAGTCTAGAGGGCTATATAATTTTTCTTTCCTAGTGCAGGTTGTAGACTATATTAACTCCTTTTGCCTAGAATAACTTAGACAAAGCCTTCCTCTTGCATCCATAGCATGCACAAGATACAAGCACGTAGCATTTTACTATCCATGGGTTTGTTGTTTGTGAATTCCAATTAATTGCTAGGGCCAGAAAATCCTGAAAAGTGGAATAAAAAACCCTAAGAAACAGAACAAGATACAAAATCATTGATCAGGTAATAAGAAGATACATTGTGGGGAATAATAAATCATTTGGTCTAGATGCAACTCCATTCTCCAGAAAGTATATGTTAAATTTCTCAATAGAAGACATTATCTAGAAAACAGATCACCAGTGAAAATTGCCTTCTTGTGCTGTTAGTTGGATGGATTGTAACTGAAACTGAAGAGTTTAGAAGACACTATTTATCCAGGATAAATTCAAAAAAAGTAGTTAATATCATTTATGAAGGAGCCAAGAGCCAGAGGACAGATCTTATGCAAAACTTAAAGCTGAGCAGAAGGAGGAGGACAGAAAAAACTTTCAGTAGACTAGACAAACACACAAAAAGGTGGAGTTTTATTTTACGTTTTGTAGCCAATGAATGGCAGCACCTGGCTGCATCTGTAGATTTCAGAAGAAAGGTTGAGACGAGAGCATTAGGAGCCATGAAGCTTGAGGTGACCCTTCTGATAGGGTCCTGAGGAAGGAACTGACTTTGCTTCATTCTTCCCGTCTTTAGGGAAATCAGAGGGAACATAACTTGCTTGTAAAAAACAAGATCTATTTTTTATAAGTCCCGATTCTTCAATCCAGTTTCATTTTTTCTACCACAAACAGTTCATATACCTTCAAATTTTGGCTAACTATTCTGGGCACAAGCAGATAAAATGGTTGAGAACATACTACACAATTGCTGTGTGCTCCAGAGAGCAACGGTATCTCTGAACCTTGTAAATAATGCAGAAAGGGCATAAGATGTAGAAGGGAGGTAAATATTTAGTCTGAGATTGTCAAAGAAGCATGAGGGAATTAGACTCCTAAATCCTAATAAAATTCAACAGGAGCTGGAAACTGTAATTCCCTTAGGCTCTTTGAAAATCCCATCCGTAATTTCATATGAAGGTAGAACACTGATTCTACATAATATCAATTTCACTAAGAAGGCACCAGTCTATGTTCAACAGTTTTCATTTCAAAAGGCTTGATTTTCAGCACTGTAAACACATCCAAACCAGCTGGTCAGTGAGTCAAAATTAGACTCAGTATGTGGGGTTACTTTCTGTACTGATTTATACAGTGAATACTCACACTATTTTTCATTTTCCTTTCTTTAACTAACAGCTATACTACTGTATTTAGCCTATTCCCCTGGTGTTTCCTACTCGAGCACTTTAATTATGAGATAAGGACTTACTGTTTCCTGCTTTGATAGGAATTGCTCACCTCTCAAGTAAGTTGGATTTAACTGTAGTTTTCTCTTTTTTCTCATCAGACTTCCTTTATTAATTCCTTGTTTTAGTGCATTTCAGGATTTCAGCATTGGAAAAACTAAAATGAAATAAACAAAAAATTAACTATACTAAACCAAACTAAACCAAACCTGAAAAGCCTTCAGTATTACGTAGCAAGTCCATGGTATTTTCTATGCCTGAAATTTAACTGTAGTATTTGCTGTATTTCCCCTAACTTTTCAGATTTATCAAGTAAGCACTTAGGTTTGCTGTGTGAGCTGAAGATTTTAACAAATATTAATTCCTGTATAAAGGAGAACCAGGTCTTTCCCCTCCCACCTTCTAGGTTTGCTTTCATTTTAGTTCGCTGGGTTGTATCACTCAACATTGTGTACCAAACTGGGAAAGAAGTATTTTATACTTATTTGGCCCTGGTGTACACGAATACAACCCGTGAGGCTGTGGAGAATCAAGCCCTCTGGCTCTTCCTTTCTGTATGTTTTTGTACATTGCTGCGAGGCAAAACCCAGTTCTATTAGACAGTACTATTGGGGATGCAGCTGTGTACTAATTACCTTTCCAGCCTACCAGCAGAAAAAAATGAAAGCAATATAGTGTAGTCCATTAATTTTACAAAAATTGGGGCAGATCTTCAACTGATGTAAGTGGACAGAGCTGCAATGACTTTATCTGATGGATTTACTCCTGCTGGGGATAACACCTCCTTTATTGACTTTTCAAAAGCATTTCCAGATTTCAGGCCAAGCTTTGCAGTACGGTTTGATTAATTTCTCTTAGCCCATGTAGATCTTGCCCATCTTGTCTGCTGTGCAGATTATACTCGTCCTGTATCTGAAGCGTAAGGTTACTATTGTGTTTTATTTGCTGTGTTCTGTTAAAGCTCCTTGGATCATTCTTATTCAGCATTACAAGTAGATTTAGAGGATCTTAACACAGTAACTCAAAAAAAATGAACTGCTGTCAGCTGCAAGCTTTTCAGTTTAATAGTAAAATAATTCTATATTATTTGTATTTCAAACAATACTGAATAACCTTAGATTTTGTCATGATGGAAAGCATGCTATTCTTTTTAATGTCATTTTGGGGACTGCTGAGCATATCGAACAGTTATTGGATACATTCAAATAATTTCTTTTTCCTTTTCTCTTTCTCTTGGTTGTAATGAGCTAATCTACCTGCACTAAGGGCTGAATGCAAAGTATGAAGAGGAATGTCCATGGAAAGAAAAAGACCAATATTTATTGTTCATTGTATGAGCTGAAGATTTTAACAAATGTCAGTTCATGTATAAAGGAGAACCAGGTCTTTCCATGTCTGCTAATTTGGAATTGAATTAAATCCATAACGTGAAAGCACCTTTTAAACAATGTTAAATTGAATGTTTCGCACAAGGAAACTGAAATTAAAAGGATCCTAGACCAGTGGGGACCTTGCCTTGTGGAGAAGCATTTGATAAGCCCATCCTGAAAAAGCCCTGTTGTGAAACCCAAGGACAACATTTTTCATACACATAGTTCTACGTGAGCACCCCAACTGAATTTGAGTTAAAACAGAGAGGTGGGGGGTTTTGTATCAGGTCACATCAAGGATGATCTAGAAAGGAGTCTTCAGGCCCTGTCACCAGAAGAGGCAGTGACACAGCTGTAACGAGGTGATGGACAATGGCAGGCTGTATGCATGGCTGTCCATAAGCATTCTTTGCTCTAGAATGGAGGTGATCCAAAATGAAGAGGACTCCCAGAAAAATCACATGAACAATTCCCAAAGTGGCTGCAAGGGCATTTCTTTACGTTAGCGATATGGGCTGATATCTCATCTGGCCTAAAGAGCAGAATGGAAAAAATGGTAGAAAAATTCTTGATGAAGATAAGAACCACTAAAAGAAGTATAAAGTAACTGCTTCATTATAAAAAAAAAAAATAAAAATCTTCCATTTCATATCCCAACAGACAGAGAACAGGAGAATTTATGCCTAGTACAGATATTATTGAGTTTGTACCTGTAAGTGCCATAGAAATGGTGAAACTTAGTTCTTACATTGTTTTTAAATAAAATAAGAAAGAGAGATTCATTCAAACAGATAGCATTCATTAAATATCCGTGGAAATCCAAAACAAATACATTGCCTAAACAAGATAAAAGAACAAGATTACTTCTGATGTTTTAATCTGAAAATAAATAGTTCAGTATATTGATAGGACTTAATTATGTCCTTTCTTACTTAAATGACTTTCTGTAGATATTAAATTATGCTAAAGTAAAATATTCTTTATCGTTATTTAACATTTCTTTTATACTTCTGAAACTTTTGTGAGGTTAGTCCATAAATCCACATCAAGCATTTTAATACAAAGGATGTTGACTTAAACTCATCATCTGCTTAATCAACAGTTTTAGTTTATTATCAGAAAGCATCAGTAACCTTGATGCACTTTATCTTAATTTATGCTTTCATCAAATAGAGAGAGAACTAAATAATAAGTGATCACATTAGAAATGCATTGCAAAATGCTCACCAGGAAAATAATTCAACCCCATTTGGCAGCAAATATTATCTTCATGCAACTAAATACTGCCAATACAGTAACACATTCCTTATGAGAGCATATTTCTGTTGCAGGGCTATCTACTCCATCTCAAATAATGACTATAGTTGTACCTACAGTACTACCAGCTTATACTTTACTCTCAAAGTCAGTACTACCAACCTGAGGCATCTTTTCTTGAAGATATCCTTTCCAGATTCTTTCCTGAGTCCTTGTACATAGTGGCTGTGAGGCAGTCCTCGAGGTGTTCCCAAGCACTTCAATCAGATGAACTTGAGGGCAAATTCAAGTTTATATTGGTATGTCAAAAAAGAACACTCCTGTGCTAGCCGTGGGCAGATGCTGAGTGGAAAAAATGTGGGCTTTCCTACTACCATGCTCTCATGTGATAAATACTCACATGGGGTTTGTTTGGTTGTGGTTTTTTTTTTAAGCTTGACTCTTCTCTAACACTCCTGAAAGCTTTGGAGGGGGAAAACCACAACAAGCATTCACATAACTTCTTAAAAATGTCTTCTTTACAGTTAAAACATCTAAACCACTGATCTAAGTGTGAGATCTATGGGTTTCTTTTCCCCACTTACTTATGCACAACAGAAACACCGTGGACCATGGTAACTTGTTTGTCTGGTTATAACCATTATTCATCCAAATGAAATTAAATATATCATATTGAAATCCAGTATTGAAATATACTGCAAACACAAAGGATGTCATGACTGNTCAGGTCACATCAAGGATGATCTAGAAAGGAGTCTTCAGGCCCTGTCACCAGAAGAGGCAGTGACACAGCTGTAACGAGGTGATGGACAATGGCAGGCTGTATGCATGGCTGTCCATAAGCATTCTTTGCTCTAGAATGGAGGTGATCCAAAATGAAGAGGACTCCCAGAAAAATCACATGAACAATTCCCAAAGTGGCTGCAAGGGCATTTCTTTACGTTAGCGATATGGGCTGATATCTCATCTGGCCTAAAGAGCAGAATGGAAAAAATGGTAGAAAAATTCTTGATGAAGATAAGAACCACTAAAAGAAGTATAAAGTAACTGCTTCATTATAAAAAAAAAAAATAAAAATCTTCCATTTCATATCCCAACAGACAGAGAACAGGAGAATTTATGCCTAGTACAGATATTATTGAGTTTGTACCTGTAAGTGCCATAGAAATGGTGAAACTTAGTTCTTACATTGTTTTTAAATAAAATAAGAAAGAGAGATTCATTCAAACAGATAGCATTCATTAAATATCCGTGGAAATCCAAAACAAATACATTGCCTAAACAAGATAAAAGAACAAGATTACTTCTGATGTTTTAATCTGAAAATAAATAGTTCAGTATATTGATAGGACTTAATTATGTCCTTTCTTACTTAAATGACTTTCTGTAGATATTAAATTATGCTAAAGTAAAATATTCTTTATCGTTATTTAACATTTCTTTTATACTTCTGAAACTTTTGTGAGGTTAGTCCATAAATCCACATCAAGCATTTTAATACAAAGGATGTTGACTTAAACTCATCATCTGCTTAATCAACAGTTTTAGTTTATTATCAGAAAGCATCAGTAACCTTGATGCACTTTATCTTAATTTATGCTTTCATCAAATAGAGAGAGAACTAAATAATAAGTGATCACATTAGAAATGCATTGCAAAATGCTCACCAGGAAAATAATTCAACCCCATTTGGCAGCAAATATTATCTTCATGCAACTAAATGCTGCCAATACAGTAACACATTCCTTATGAGAGCATATTTCTGTTGCAGGGCTATCTACTCCATCTCAAATAATGACTATAGTTGTACCTACAGTACTACCAGCTTATACTTTACTCTCAAAGTCAGTACTACCAACCTGAGGCATCTTTTCTTGAAGATATCCTTTCCAGATTCTTTCCTGAGTCCTTGTACATAGTGGCTGTGAGGCAGTCCTCGAGGTGTTCCCAAGCACTTCAATCAGATGAACTTGAGGGCAAATTCAAGTTTATATTGGTATGTCAAAAAAGAACACTCCTGTGCTAGCCGTGGGCAGATGCTGAGTGGAAAAAATGTGGGCTTTCCTACTACCATGCTCTCATGTGATAAATACTCACATGGGGTTTGTTTGGTTGTGGTTTTTTTTTTAAGCTTGACTCTTCTCTAACACTCCTGAAAGCTTTGGAGGGGGAAAACCACAACAAGCATTCACATAACTTCTTAAAAATGTCTTCTTTACAGTTAAAACATCTAAACCACTGATCTAAGTGTGAGATCTATGGGTTTCTTTTCCCCACTTACTTATGCACAACAGAAACACCGTGGACCATGGTAACTTGTTTGTCTGGTTATAACCATTATTCATCCAAATGAAATTAAATATATCATATTGAAATCCAGTATTGAAATATACTGCAAACACAAAGGATGTCATGACTGAGCACCATGCTGGGTTTCTGTTCACTCTCCACCACAGGGCTTGTGACGGGAGCAAATCCTGGGGGTGTTGGGCTCTATTTGAGGTCTTTCAATGAGTTCACATGTTTTGAAAGCCAGTTATCGTACATGTGTTTCAGAGACTCACGTACTTCAAATAAAGCATTACAAACTCACATTTTCACTGTATCCTCAAAGCAATCCGTGATCATAGAACCAAGGAAACTTCCAAGGAAACAAAATCTTATTGCTCTCTCCAGCTCCCTGAAAGGAGATTGTAGAGAGCTGGGGGTCAGTCTTTTCTCCCAAGGAACAGGTGATAGGAGAAGTGGCCTCAAGCTGTACCAGGAGAGGTTCATATTGGATATTAGGAAAAATTTCTACACCAAAAGGGTTATCAAACACTGGAACAGGCTGCATAGTGAAGTGGTGGGATCACCATCCCTGGAGGCATTTGAAAGACAGATAGATGTGATATTGGGAGACATGGTTTAGTGATGGTTTTGTCAGTGTAAGGTTGGTGGTTGGACTCCATGATCTGAAGGGTCCCTTCCAACCTTGATAGTTCTATGATTTTAAGATTTAAATAAATATATGGAGAAAGGGTGTATTTTTCCAAAAGTATCAGATACTAATCAATTCTTCCAAGGCTGGATGTTTTCTAGAACTTGAGACTTTCTTTTTCCTGACATTTTAAAATTGGTTAAAATTCTTTACCGCAGGTAAATGTCCTTAGTTTTGTCTATCATGCTTCTTTCTGCTTTCTGTTTCCCTACTGTATTTCTGTTTTCCCTTATCAAATTCTGTGATGAAAAGCAAAGAGCTATTTACTGCAAATAAAATTTAAGAAAATCATTACTACGATTACAGAGTAGGAAGAAAGATCAGACCTTGTGCTGCACTCAAGGAAGCTAGACTAATAGTTCCTTTGTGAGAATCTGATATGATGTTTGCTTTGAGTAAAATCAATTTCCAGACACAGAAACGTAGCATATCCCTAATCTTTTAAGGCAAAAGTGGGCTTCTCAAGGTTTGTTTGGTAGAACTGCTTTTTGGGGACCATGGAAGTTTCTACTCATTTAAGCCAAAGTAAGGTATTATAAATTCATATTACCATTATATGGCAATAAATAATTAGATGCTTTCAAGAGCCTTCCAGAAAGACTACCTATGTTTTTTACAGGACAAAAGCCAGATGAAAAATTCAACCAAAAACAAGCACTAGATTTCAATTTAGCCCTGTGCAAGCCTTACAAAATCACAGCCAAGGGCTGAAAGGAGCAAAAGGAACAAAAAGGTAGACTGGAAAAAACAAATAGAAACATACATGTAGGTTGAACTTTTGGTTGTCCAGCTCCTTTAGAAGCAGGATGCTTCTGTTTTGAAGTTAAACTCAAATGAGAAAACTGATTATCTGCTGCTGTGAAGTGAATTGTATGGTCGCCTCCTGCATAATGTAGTCTTTGCCTTTACAGTACCTTTTGCATTCTTGGATGGTGAACTCCGTGGCTGGGAACAGATTATTAACTTTTTTGTGTCTTTCCCAGAAGAACAAGGTAAGGTCCTGGTTTTTGTGTGTTGTACTTGATGAATGTGTTTTTCTCCACGTTATTATCTTCTTGCACTGAGAACATTTTCAGTAAAAATCTTGTTTAGAAACCACATGAAACTGACACAAAGCATATGCATCCCCAGATTTATTTGTCTTTTTGCAAAGTGAGTTTCTATTACCATGTGTACCCTTTTAAAAGCCGCTGAAGTATAAAAGCTTTTACCATTTGGTGGGTAGCTATTTTGCATTACTACTTTATGGAGTCACATCATAATCTGTCAAACTCCCCTTTATAATTATTAGTGAATCCTAAATGGCGGAGTTCATTCCTTGACACCTTGTATGACAGTGAAAAATAAGATTTTTCATGTAAGTTGCTTGCAATATAGACTAATTGGCATACTAATTGACTTTTACTATAATTTAAGTTTATCGTTTATTGCTTTTAGATTGTTAGCTGACATTCATTTTTCCACTACAACACAGTAGATATTATTTTTGCAAAGATAAATGTGCTTTAGTTGTACTATACCGGTGAGAAGTCTGGGGTTTCTATTTCAACAACCTGGGTACCTAAGGTGATTTTTTTTTTTTCCCTATGGGTTTTATCTCCAGTAGAGATCAAATTGTATTTTAATCTGGTCTGTGAGCAACAGAACATATTGTCATTGTATAGGCAAAGAAATTAGTATAGAGCAAATCTTACACATTCTGCTGAGAGTCCAGTCTAACCTGAACTAGTGTTATTCAAGTGTCAGGAGCCTCTGCCTTCCAGCTACTTCAGGTCAGTGTGCTAAGATGGTTTATTGTCCTTCAGATCATATTTACCAGGTTGCTTAGGTCTAGTAGATACAAAAGTGGGTTTAAGTAACATTAAGGATCTGTTCTAGGCAAAGAGACAGAAAAAAAAAATCTAAATCAAGTTTGGTGCAGTCCTATGTAGACACACGCAGGAGAGAGACTTGATAGCATGACTTAGAGACACAGTCTCAAGCTTACATCTATATTTCCATGTTTTATAATACTGATGTCAGTCCCTGGCTGCTTTTTATTCAAATCAACTTAATAGTTGTGATTTATGCATATACTATGTCAAGGGATCTAGCTGATACATTCAAAAAAAGTAGCACAGATTTTTGGGTGACGTGTTAAATTTCAGGATAATCTGTTGACCATTGTCTGGGCTCTATTCAGATTTTTCATCAAGAAAGACATCCATTTCTTTGACACCATCAATAAAATCAGTCTATTTCATTTAAAGCGTGTTTTATTCTATAGTGGATACGAATATTACATCATCTTTATTTTTAAGCATCTATTTTACAGTAATGTTATTACCCATAATAAGTTTCATACTGATAGTGCTGACAGCACTGAAAATTGTCCTCTCTTCATGCACACAGGCAAGCAAAGTCAATTTTCTCATGCTGCAGTCCAATTTTAGTGCTATGCAGATAGGCATCATGATCTGTATCACGTTTATACATACATGTCTAGGTATCCAACACAGTAAATTACAGTGATTACTGTTATCTGGTACAAATAGCTCTCGTTCTAAGGTTCTGCTACAGCTGCTCTTAAACTTTGCTCAGGGAACTGGTTTGTCCTTATTATGGACTGGGGAGATGGATACTCTAATTCTTCCAGAAATAAAACTTCACTGCTTCTTGTAGAAAACACACACTTTCCACAAATGATTTCACAACTTGTGGAGGATTTAAGTGTGACAAATGAAAATGCACATGTAACCTCAGAGCATCACAAATAATAATAATAATAATAATAATAATAAAAAAAAAAAGCACATGTAACTTCTCTGTTTAGATTTTGAATATGGAACCAAAAAGATTCATTCCAACTTGGGAACATTTATCTTGCTATGCATTTTTTTGAGCACTGACATTCAAAGTTTTAAAATGGAAAGAGTCAAGGCATTGATAGGCAGAGTACTTTTTAGAGATGCTAAATGGATCGTCACTTGAAGAAACGATTGACATTGACAAAGAAATTAGATGCTCAGAACTAGACATTTTCTCTTCTAGTTAAATTTGGTAAAGCAGCAGGCAAAACTGTGTCACCAGGGAAATGTTGAAAATTAGTTATGATAAGACTACCATTAAAATTCCCCAAATTTTCAGTGAAGGAAGGAACAAAAAGAAAGCTCAGAACATGGTGAAAGCCCGGCTGAAGTGGCTGCATGAGGTACTGCATGTTTTTCAATGACAGGCAACGTTTTCTGTAGTTTCATATTAAGCAGAATAAAATATTTGACTGGGGAAAAATACAGGAGAGGTAGAACAAAGGTATGAACAATTCATTCAATAAAACTAATTCATAACCAATGCCGAGATTTGCAAAGGCTGTGCAAATACGTCTGCAAATGTCAAGTATCTGCCACAAGCACGTCATCAGATAGCTAGTGAACCAGGGAGCAACTTACTGAAAGAGTCAACCCACTGAATGGTTTTGAAAGCAAAGATGAGAGTGTAGTTTCTTAAGTACTCCTATTGAGAAGAGACATACACAGAAACCATTACTGAAATAATTCGATTCAACATCATCCTTGTGTCCATACCTTTGATTTTTTTATGGCACTCAAGATCTTTTACTAGCCTTATAAGCTCAAGAGGGATGGAAACCTCCCATTGTAGTTGAGTTCAGTGGACTGCCTTTCAAGAAGACATAAGAAAAACTGTGTTTGGAAAATACGGATTGTGGACATGTTCAAAGTTCAGTAAAGGTAATTCGCTTGGGGGTATCTGTGTAGGGTGGGTGGTGAAATTCCCCAGTTGTCTATGACCCTAACAAAATCAGAGCTGGACCCTCGTAAGAATTCCTTCCCTCCAAACTTCACATCTTAGTTCCTCACTTAAACTGATTATTCTTTACACTCCTAGTTTGTCCAGTTGCAGAAGCCTATGTCAGGATTTAAAATTCACCTCTTAAAACTGCATTTTGGTTTAATGACATAGGTCTTGTTAGTGTTAATTGAAGTTTTCTATCTGAGTTCTTGGAAAACCACTTCAAATTTTGCTCTCAGCTTTCAGTCTGTATCCCGACTTATCTTTAAACTCACTGTGAAAGGCACTTCTGGTTGTCAGGCAAATACTGTTTCAAATTAATTAATCTTTTAAAATTCTCTCTCCTTATATAAGCAGAGGAATATTTAGTTAGTGTAATGCCCCATTTTGTCTACAGTATACATGAATCATTGAGTATTAGCTACAGAATAACTCCATTCTGAGGTAATGTTCATGAGTGGTCTGTGTGTCAACTTACCTTTATTAATCCTTCATTAACCTTTTAGCATTCAGCTTTCAATTTCCAGTATCACAGGGCAGACATCAAGCTATGTGAACTCATCAATAGTTCCTCCTGCCACAGAACACTACTACAAAACAAGAGCACATGGAGGGTTTTGTCCTTCCTTTTAGACCACAGACATTTGGTTATGATGAGAACTGAAATTCTTTGAGAACTGAAATTCTTTGAGAACTGATCTGTTCTTTCGACATTAATTCTTCCCCCAAGCATAACACATGAATACTTTGCCAAGTATTTTTGACGTTAATTCTGTTTTCCTCAAGCAGAAGCCGTATGCCTGCAACCTTGCAACACTTTAAAACTCTTGTGACTTTGGATAATTTTTTTCTATCATTTTTCATCTGGCTCGTACAATTTCTCTCACATTCCTGTTTTTTGTTCCTACTCATGCTATCTTAAATTTTTAATTTTTCAGACCTTTTTACCCTTAACACCCTTACCACTGAACAAACTTCTTACAGGCTTTATGGAAGCCTCTATTGTCAGCTGAGAGACTTCTCTGAATTGACAGGTGCTGACTTGCTTTCAAAAATTGGTTTTAAGTTTCTTTTTGCTGCATTTATGTTTGCCCTCATTAGTCATAGCTCAGGAGTTTCATGTCCTCTCTTTGGAGCTGCAATCTCCTCTCTGGCACCCTCTCTCTCATCATGTCTCTGATTTCTGAATCATGTCCCTTAGTCTTAAATTTTTTGCACTTTTCATCCTAATCATGCTTCTTAAAAGAACAATTACTTAGCTGGGCCAACTCCTGCAGCAGAGATAACACACTTAGATAATATACTAAATTGATCACCTTTCAGATGTAATACTTTAGTGCCACGCTCTGAGTGGCTTACATTAACTGTATAAATGGTGTGCTTGCTCTCAAAAAATTTTGCGTGACTGCCAGGCTAGTCATGGCAGCATTTTAGTGGTCTCAAAAATGTATCAGAGTGTTCTGACAGAGTCTCTAATTTTACTAAAAATACTTACAGAATTAAATCGGTACAAATGTCTTCTGATTTTCACTGATTAAAAATGGTGAGCCATGTGTCACTAATGCCTATCCAGACATTTTGTAATCTGCTCGCATAAGGTGGTATGTAAAACAAGCGTTTCAAATACCTGACATACATAGCCCAAAAGCATAAGGCTAAAGAAAATAATAATACTATGATATCCAGCATAAAATTACTTCCTCATTGGTTCCATTATGCAATTAATCTTTCCAGCTGATATTCATGGCTTATTTTCTTCTTTATTGCTTTCCCTGCATTTCTTTATAGTCCACCTCAATGACATCCCCTTTCTGCAATACCCAAAGTCGTGAATATGCCAAATTCAAAACGTCTGCTCTTAGTTTTCAGGGTCCTGCCAACAAAATAATTTAACCTACACGTTCATTTCGCGCCGTTGAACCCTGGGTTTGCAGCTTCATTTGCAGTCACCCTTCTGTCTGAATACATCTCCTCAGTCCCACCATTTCATCATTTTCTTCTCCCTGTCCCACTTCATTTGTGCTCATTTCATGAGGCATAATGTATCTTGTAATGCGGTATATATTCTTCTGCCCTGACTTGTTTTGCGGTAAGCATGCAAATGCACTGGGTTTGGTGAGCCTTCTTGGTATCTTTTCGGAAGCGATCCTGGTAGTTGTAAATCCTAGGTGGTTTATATTTGCAGAAATTAAAATGTTAAAGAATGTAAAGCTTCCAGTTATTTTGTAATTTAATAGAAACCAGTGTTTTTTTAGAAACTGATATGTTTCCACACTAACACAAACACCCTTTTATTTCCTTAACAGAGGCAGTCATTTCTTACTAAGCTATATTTTCCAGTTATGATGATTTCGGCATACAAAGGCTTTCCTAATGCTTCAGAAAGTATTTGTAACAACCACTTTTTAAACAGCTATTAAATTATATGTATTTTAGTACATTTGCATAAAATTGCCTATTTTTTTTTGTCAGTGATGGGAAGGTGTGTGCATTTTCTTAATCTTAAGAATGTGAGTCCTTTAAAATCCCACTGATGTGATTCAGACGTACAGAGGCTCAATTATTAGCTGAGCACTGCCATTTGACTAAAGTATGGTAAGGGTTACATACAGAAAAGAGAGGGGTTTTTGCTCTCTTCCTTCTGTTCATATATGCGTTCTTCCGCATATTGTTACCTTTTGTTTTAATAGTTTATTTTTCACACTTATTTTTTTCTAGGCTAGAAGAGCATAGCAACCATCTTGCTTTCTGCCCAGGTTCTATTTCATTTCCTTGTCATCCCCACAAAGCTACAAACTTCCAGATCCTTTTTTTAACAAACCTGCAACAAACTTTTCTAAAGGTTTGCCTGTCCCACAGGAATTTAGCTTTCATTTTACTTTCTCTAATACACATTGCATACCTTGTCACTTCAGTTCCATTATGTCCTGTCATTTATATTATAATAAGTCATTCCTGAGTTAATCAACATCCCTACTTACAATGCTTATTAATGTGACACATTGTGGTGTTCCTTCTTCTGTGACCACTAAATTTTAAAAGCATATTCCTATTCCTCTCATACCTCTCCCTCTTCGATAGTGAGGTTTTAATTTCCTTTATTTTGCACACCCTTGTCAAATGATTTTAATATTATGGTACTTGTTTTCTATTTTTCTTTCTTTTATTTTTTCTTTCTTTCTTCGGAAATAATTTCCTCAAATGCCTTAAAGATCATTTATCCTAAAGGTACCAATAATTATTTGTATGAAGGTAAAGCCCATGGGACCCAATCAGGTGAGCTGCTATTATCCTGAATGTTGTACAAACACCCTCGTTGCCAGAGGTCAACAGGACACAAAGTTATGGGTTGGGTTGCATATTTAATTTAAGAAAAGGTGCAGCGAAGGATCACAACAAAGAGCAACATAAGATGAGTGAAGAATACCACTCCAGAGCAGAAGAAACACTTTGGCCTGAACTCATACTAATTTTGAACACCTGTCTGGGATACTTGGTTGAGCCTTGTTACCCCAAGCCTCTGCAGAGTCTACAAGGAAAAACATCTGGAATGAAGTGCTGTGGGAGGTAGCAGCCTCCACACCAGGCTCTTATCACCAACATTACTTGACTTGGGTCCCTCGGAAGACCCAAAGATCCTGGAAATTTACACTCAGACTTGTCATAACTTGGTGTATCTGTACAGGCAAATACTTACACTGAGCCAGTATCAAAATTTCCTTGCCATGGCTAGTGTCCATTGCCATTTGTAAAGCCTCTTTGTCTATATAGATCCAACAAATCTGGCATGAGAATGGGAAACTTCCAAACTCAACTGGGATATGAGATGAGAAGAGTAGGATTTGTTATGTTTTTCTTATCCTTCCAAGACACAATTGCATCCAAGTTATAGTCTAGACTTTAGTTTTAAAGGCAAATCATGGGTCTTTTTATCATTTCTTCTGAAGGCACATTGTCAGGTATATTGCCTGATACTGAGATGAAATGTTTGCCTGAATTATCTTGTGAACAATTATAATTATAGAGTTTACCACTTAAAATAAATCTTCCACCTTTTTCTTCTACCAGTGTTCTTCAAATATGGGCAGAAAGTCAACACATCTCTTACACTTTACTGCTGTAACTGAGTATGCAAAAGATATTTTATGAACTTTTTGGGCATAGAACTGCATGCACTTTTACCTTCTTCCCGCAGAAGTGGCATAAGAAGATTTTTTTGTTTGGGTTTTTTTTTTTTCTTCAGATTTCATTTAGCCTCCCTTTTTCAAACACCACCAATACATCAACTTGCAAATTCCATTAGCTGGGGAGTAAAATACCATTGCATACCCACCTAGTTCTATCTTCACAGGTTACTGGTATCTTATTACTTACCCGTGAAGTGCCAGCAACTTAATGGCATCCTTAGTATAGTTCAGTGCTTGCAAATAAATGTCTTATTTTGGGGTTATTGCATCAGCCTCCAACTCACAAAGACTACAGCTGCACTTCACTTTTCACTGAAAATACACTGTAGGCTTGTATCTACAGGTCAGGTCTATACTTGAAAGTTATATTGCTACAGTTTGGGTGACAATCTTGTTATTTAAAAATAGTGTGCACCTTACTATGAAGACAGAAGCATAGATGTACTTTAGACAGAGATTGCTTAACTCCATTTCTCCATGGAATATCTATACCATTACATACCACCTTTAGATCTGTATGATCATGAGCGCTCAAAGAATATTGTACAACTTTAAGTATACAGCTTAAAGTGGAAGAACTTGTTGTTTAAGGTGAGTTTCTTTGGTTTTTCTAATCACTCAGACTTCTTCCACCCTAAAAACTTCTAAATTTTGTCTTCTACGTAAATATTTGAGCTGCAGATCATTTTTTTCCTGAGGTATATTAACTTTCATTTTTCCCATGTTAAATCTCATGGGCAGTTAGCCAGCTTCTTTTTATTCCACCTATAATCTTTTAACCATCCCTTCATTTTCTGCTTTCCGAGCCCTTTATGCTAGAACCAAAGTGAAGTCTGGAACATACATACACAGAGCTGCATACATTTTAAATCACTAAATGCACCGTTTTTTCCTGAAGGCTGGGAATATACATGCTTTTTTTGTAGCTTTAACCTGGTGTAATGTTACTGGGTTCTACAACATTGCTTAATGCGATATGAGAGTCAGGCAGCAAGGTCCTGATTTGAAGTCTGCTGTTGAAAAGACCCTTATTGACTTCACTAGGCTTGGGATTTGGCCATAAATCTGTAAAACTAAATGATAGGGTCAATGGTTTAGTACTCTATAAATTTCATTTAATAAATGAATGCAAAATTTGATCCAAAATGTCCCCATAAATTTATACCTCTCTTTTCTCATTCTTTAAATCAATATAGATGCCACGCAAGGAATGTATCAGTGTCAAGCTATCAATAGCTCTGCCACTGTTGTCTCTTGTTTTATATGCTTTTCCCTTTAAAGCTAGGAATACAAATTTCTCTACATTGTTCATTTTTTTTATAACTATGTAAATTCAAATTCAGAATGACTTTTCTGGCTTTATTTCAATTACAGCTTTAAAAAAAAAAAAAAAAAAAGAATACAAATTTGAAATTATTCGCTGAGAGAAAAAGAGTATCTCTGCAAAATTTTAACCCTGTGCGATATGTCTTAATGAAATAACAGCATTAGAAGCCTGGGGAAAGGAAGCTCTGCAACAGCAGTGATGACTTCTAATGGTTCTACTGCATCACGCAGAGCCTGCAGAGGGCACATAGGCCTTCTTTAAAAAGATATGTAAGGACGTTGATGTATCTCATAAAGCTGACAGGTCATTGCTATCCATTGTCTTGCAGAACAGATTAATAGATTCATTGGTTCTTACTAGACAAAGCTGTTCACAGCAGATAGAACTTAACCTGAAAAGCTGCTGCATTCTGCTTGCTGGTACAAAATGCTCTTCGGCTTTCCATCTTTCAGTTGTTGGCAGGTACTTAAATAAGAAACACAGAGAACCTGTTTACAGTTATGGGTCTCTGTCCTCACTCATAATTATAGTTCTTAGATAGATTTTAAAAGCTCTTTTTGTCCAGAATAGAACATTACATGGACCCAAGGGGCACAATTAATCACCCTCCAGATATGTCAGCAGCATGATACAAGAGTTGGTAAATTTAATAGTATTTTTTTGTGTTGGATAGAAATCAAAAAGGAACTATTTGGCAATACGCCTCAGATCATTACAAAGTTGTCTACTGTGGCACTCCAACCTTGACAGCCACAGATCAGCTCTGGAGGAAACTTGCAGAGCCAAAGGGGACTTGTAAAACCAAACTGATGCTCATTCTGTTATGCTAAATACTTTCACCTGGGGCACACTGATGTATTTGTTATAATAAAGGGAGGAGGACAGGGGGAATGGAGAAAAAAAGACTAATGCCTTTTGTATCAGTGAACCAAACAAAGCAGCAGTTTGATGCTCACCAATGTTGGTGAACAGTTAGCTGTTGTGTGAGTATTCTCTTTGATGGGACTGAGGAATGGCTCACCAAGGGCATGCGTAGTGGTTCCTAACCAGGCTCTGCATCATCTCAAAACCAAACTAACAGCTGTTTCATCGTACCCTCTGTGTCCACTACCTCTCAAACCACATGCGAAATAATTACAAAATCCAAAAAGATGGTAGCAAACAACGCCTAGTTTATACTCTGCTGTTAAAAAACAGGTGAATATATGTGGACTCAAAAGTTAATGCTTTCTACAACTGTGATTTTGTATGTTACCACTCATTTCAGAATACTGGGAAATGTTTTGAAATAACTCTCACACAGTATTACCAGTCTCACAACGTTATTTGAGACAATGCCTCAAGTAGGCTTGATTACTATGATTGCTTCTTGAACTTCTCTCTGTACTGTATCTCCATCTTCTTTCATTTAACTGAAGTGCATTTGCAAGTTAAAGTCTGAGACTGCTTCACCATATGGGTTTTTTGCTCCTTGACTAGCAGAGGGACTAGTGTTGGCTTAAATCTCCTCTTTTCAGGTCCCTGGGGGAATCCCTTTGAGTCATGAAGAGAACTTCCTTGGTTAAAGAGAAACCAAAACAGTGCCAGCTGAATTTCATTGGCTTCCCCAAGCTGATGGAGAAACAAGCAAAGATTTGCAAAGGCAAAATAGTGAACTATTATAATAGTAAAAAAGACATGCATGAGCATCCTATGGGAAAGCTAGATCTTGTATAAGTTTCAGCAAATGGAAAGGCCTTTTGACAGAAGTATTGCTTCAAAAACTGGTGAGTCTCTGGATTTTCTCAAAAAAAAGGGCATTCATCTTAAATTCTCCTAAGGCTATTGGCAGGTGACAAGCTAAGTGATAGTAAACCAGGGTGAAAAATGGCTTCTGTGAAGGTAGAAGGTACTTTTGATGTACTTTATCTCTCTTGAACAGTTCCATTTTGATGCTAAAGAGTGACACAGCAATTTTTAAATGCTACTGCTGTTTCAGTGAGAGATCATGGTCAAACTAAGACCATGCCTCAGTGAATACATAGTATAGTCTACTAAATTTATGAAGACAGAAACTCTCCAGGCTGTCTTTTGCTATTTTTCTCCTGCATGGTTGGTGTGAAAAGAATAAGATGTCCTCAGTCATCATGGGTTGGGATAGAGATTAGAGTATCACGATTGTGTAGCTACATGTCTTCTATATCATCTCATGTTGTGCCTACATATCTCCTATGAAACTTGGGATGAGAGGAATCCTCTGATGCATAGCTGTATTTCAAGACAGGATTATGATACTCTGATGCACTGAAATGCTCTAGATAGGAGCCAAATTAATGGTAATAAGGTGTGTGGGTGGGGTGGAATTTCTCACTGGGGCATTTTGATGCTAATTTGTGTTTTAGGTCATGCAGGCTCCAGTACATACATACTCGCCGTCCAATCTGCCACTTCTGACCAGTGTGCACTCTCCCCATCAAAATACTCAGTGCCATGGACAGTCAGAGCTTCTGGGGCTTACCTTAGGCTCTAGTGCTATTTTTTACTTCTAGTGCTGCATCTTGCTCTCTGCCTTTAGGAAAAGTGGATGTATGATAATCAGTTTGCTGTTTCAGAATTACGCAAGAAAAAAGGGGAGGGATGACTGTATCTTGAGGCTTCTTTAGTTCCTTCTCCTACGCAGAAACACTCTAGTCTTCTAAACAAATACAAAAATCTGAGTTTTGAATCACTCACAGCAGCTCTCAAGAGATCTTTTGCTGTCCAAAAAAAATTTTTAGACCAAATATCTACATTTTAAAAAGAAATTTAAAATCTCCTTCCTGCACTCTACCCTTCAAAGTACTGTACAATAGCTCAATTCCATGGAACTGCTCCAGGTCATTTGCAGGAGCCTACATGGTTGTTGGAGTAACCTGTCCATCAGCAGGGCTAAATACTTCAACCTCAGTAAATCCAGGCACAGGAAATGCAGAATAGCTCATTCTTCAGATTTGACTAGGTTTCTAGCTCTTCAGTCTGCACCTGATGATATCTCCAAAAGGTGTAGGCAGAGGCACACTGTAAAATACCTGCCAGGGGAAGGCTTTTAGTGATCCCAGCTTGTCCATCATAACTATTCTGCCAGAAAATATTCCCCTTGGAATCACCTCTTACGGTGTTCTCCCTAACACATTTCAGTTACAGCAGGTCAGATAAGCGAGCCCTGTGATTTAAATAGCATGAGCCAACCTGGCTCATCTTCACAGAAACAGGTTAGGAAATGATTCTATGAGCAAGGGAATCAGGAGGCACTAGGACTGAGCTGTGGGGGTGTGAGGAAGAGGAATAATCTCTAACAGAACGTCAGTAGTGAGCAGCTGAGGACGCACTGGAGAGGGGAATCAGTTGTACTGGCACAGCTGCAGCTGGATGGCAACAGCCATCCAGTCCTCAGAGGCCAATGTGCTGGAAGCTGGGGCTAAGGACACAGAATAGGTGCTGGGGCGTACCAAAATCATTGAGTGTTTTGGGTTGGAAGGCACCTTAAAGATCATCCAGTTCCAACCCCCTGCCATGGGCAGGGATGCCTCCCAGTAGACCAGGTTGCTCCAAGCTTCATCCAGCCTGGCTTTGAACACCCCCAGGGATGGGACAGCCACGGCTTCTCTGGGCAACCTGTTCCAGTGCCTCACCACCCTCACAGCAAAGAATTTCTTCCTACTATTTAGTCTATATCTTCCCTCTTTCAATTTAAACTATTACCCCTTGTCCTATGGCTCCACTCCCTGACAAAGAGTCCCTCCCCATCTCTCCTGTGGGCCCTGTTGAAAATAATTAACAGCATCCCTAGTTTTGACATCAGGTAATTCTGGAAAGGTCCTGTGGCGTGCTTCAATTTGGCTGGCAGGAACACACTGTGAGAGCCACTGGTGCCCGCTGTGGAACACGACGAGGCAGCTTTAGCTGCTTTCTTCACTGCCCTCTTTCCTCAGCTGCCTGCTCTCAGTGCTCTGGCAGAAAGTCCACTACACTCACAGTGCACTGAAGGGAAAGGATTTATGCGTATTACTGCTGCACTTCGCCAGAAGAGGACATTTAAACCAAATTGGTTGACTTTGCACTGCAGCAGAGAAGAAATGTTCATGCGTTAGATCTGCTGTCTCTGTTACGGGGGTTGTATTCTCCTGTAGATATGCAATAACAGGAGGTGACATTTTAAATGCCCTGGCTGCTCTTTTTTTTTTCAGCGAGCAGCTGACTAAAGCCTGACCCATTTATTTCTAAACTGCTTCCCTGCCACTGATGCAGTTACAAAGAGATCAGCTCTTTGGTGCAGACAAAACCTGAACTGATCTTTTGGGCTTTCACTGCTGCACTTCAAAGTAGACTCTTTCTAGAAAGAACTGGAAGGCAACTGGGATGGCTGGCAGATTTTCCAATGTCATGCAAAATATGCTTTTGCAGAGGGTGTTATCAAATGAAAACATTTACTCGGGGAAGTTGTATTTCAGTTTTCTGTGTTTTCTGGTGCCAGAAGGTGAGCAAACATATTGCAGGCCTTTGCCTGGTTCTAATCCCAGGCAGGTGGGATGATTCTCTGGTTGAGTCACAACAGTCTTGCATCGTGAACAAGGTATTGCAATGCCAGGAGACTGGTAACAGTGGGCCAATGTTTGAGATTTCATTTTCTTTAAAGACAGAATTGAAAGAGATATAAGCTCTTTCATTCTCTCTGTGCTCCACGCACTTTTTTCTTTTAAGAATAGAAAAAACAGAAGCATTGCGACAGTATTTTTTTATCTCATTTTCTTCAAACCTTCCTTTTGCTGTGTCTGTGCCCTCTTATTAGTGTCCCCTTCGCTTCCTAATTTTGTTTCATAAGCCCTTCTTCCCCTTTTCTTCCCCCCTCCTTTGCTTGTCTCTGACACATAATCTTTCTATCTTCTTTTTCCCTGCAATTTATGAAATTCTAGTTTTCCGTAAGATTTCTCATATTACAGGAGTGCTATCTAAATGCAAATATTTAAGAAAAACCACAAGAAGATAAAGTGAAGTACTTCATCACTGAAGTGTGTATTCAGCTGGCTTCAACACTAAGACAGTAGCAGCCAGCAAAACACCTAAGAGTAATCCTCAGTAAAAAGTTTTAAAAATTGCTGAATTTTTCCAAAAGAAAGTTTTCCTTTGTGTATTCCTTATGAACTGTCTTTTTCCTGTTTCTTGAGGGAATATGATTGAAAACAGTATTATATGTATTCAAAAAGTGTCCAACGAGACAACAGTAAAATACAAATCATGCATCTGTGGAGCCTCGCTCAATCAGTACGTCTAGCGTAACAAAACTACCATTCTCCACTCCTCCGCAGAGCCCTCTGCTCAGGAATTTACTTGTATCACCTGCTTATGAAATGCATTCAGAACAAAAACATCATAATTAGGCTTTTATGCCAGAATTTGAAGAGAATTAAAATTCAACTCTTCCCTGTAATTTTAATCTGGCTAAAATCAGAGGTAATTGCGGAGCTGAATGAGGTCTTTTTGCTCCTAGGATCTGGATTAGATGAACCCTTTGATAACATCATGTGAGACGAGCTGATATAAAGAGATTTCCAATACAAGTCTGGGAGTGACGGTGATAGGCACCTGGAATTACCTATGATAGATGGACCGATAGGTGGGATAAGCAGTTTTAAATCAGTTTTTCTAGGAAATGAAATCTTCCACTCCTGAGATCTCCGGAGTAGTTTAATTTAGTTTCCACTGGGCAACTCATCTATAACAGCACCCTGTACTCTGTGAGCTGTGATTTAGGCAGCCAGATTTTCACAGGGAAGAGTGGCTCCCTTACTTCTTGTGCTTGAGGAAAACCCTCTGACACCCCAACTTGGATCCCTTCAGCTCCCACTCCATCCCCACCTTAGCAGCCACCACCCCCGAGGCTCAGGATGCCTTGCAGCACCCTCCCACCTCTCTGCCACAGCTGATTTCTAACTGTGTGCAGTTTCCCTTCAGGCAGAGTCATCCCTTTTGGGTATTGGCAGGTGCTTGAGCAGATTCCCAGGCTGCGGCAGGACTACAGGAGCGTCTGTGCCAGTGCAAATGTCACACTGCGCTAGGAAAGGCAGAACCTGACCCAAGGGCTTTCTGCATTATAACAAAACAGCCGGGCTCCAAAAGTTCAGAGGGTAAGTTGGAGATGATTGTCCCCAAAGGGACAAATGTCTCATCTTTCACTCCACCTTTGTCTGAAGGACTTCCGTGCTTTAACATGGTACTTCACGGTGTTTCCATTTCTCACGTTCCTGTGTGTTTGCAAAGTGTCATGATCTCATTTCAAAGATAAAGACCTGAGGCAAGAATGCACCTTCTCAAAGACTACACCTACCCTGCTAAAATTATCTGTCTTGGCCAGTGGTCCCTTGGCCACAGGCTAAGTTACAGTCTGTCCGTACACCTCACAAAGATCAGGTTTAGCTCCCTCTAGAACAGGCTGGATAAATTCACACTGACTGGCCGATGACACTGTGTATTCTCGTGCACTTTCACGCACACATCTCTTTTTTTGTGTGTGTTTTACACTTAGAAGTGCATAAACCTGAGAATCGTCACAGCTCACTAGAGTGATGTTTTTGGCGCACCCCCAAGGGTTCTCTTCTTAGGCAGGAAGTAAAAGGATTAGGATTGCCTTAGATTTATTGCCTAGATATTTTACAAATATATATTTGAAGGATTTTATTTTAAAAAAGGATGAGCCAAACCTGGTAGTCTTTTCTATGGTTTCTGAAAGTGAATTGCCAATTGAGGAAAGCTCCCCCACATTTCAGCCAAATTAGATCTTGGAGAGAGCAAATTGAATTAGTCCCAAAGAGTAATCCAAGGGCAAAATAACACACACATGCAGTGTTGATGATCAGTAGACCAGAACCTGGGAGTGCACTGGAAAACCAAGTTATTTGAAAGTGTAGCTGCACTGCAGGTGTTGAGATAATTTTGATCATTCTCAATGGAGACCTAAATCAATGGAAGGATATTGGTCTAACTATCTTGTCAGAAGCAGTGGACAAGTTAACCCTCTCCCAGTCTCCAGAATATGACCTCAAGTCACTAGCTAGCTGAAAAATTTTTTGCTTGTACTCTGTTTCACTGGAAATAGCGGGTCAAGGCTCAGGATCGGAGTCCTGGTGTTCTGCATGATGCTTTGCAACCTGAAAGCTGGAACATGACTCCTGAGCCAAAACACTGTCTGAGCATACTGCACTCACCTGAAAGACTGAAAATAACAGTTTCGTTGCCATTTCTCAGAGCCAGCAGTTGCTTGCAACGGACTTACCCTTTGCCCTTCAACTTTTTTGCCTCTTATTCTGTCTATCGGAAGTGTGGACAGACCAGGACAAAGAAAACAGATTAACACTAGGGTACTGTGTGCCATTTCCCCAGGCTCCCTCCCATACTATGAGAAAGAATGTATTGGACCTTCCACTTGCGATGCTTAGTCCCACGCCAAGATAGGCTTTAAGTTCATTCTCTGAAAGAAATATTCTCAAAATGCAATTTCTCTTTAGTTGAAACAGGGAGCCTGTGATGGAGTTAAGCATTTGCCCCATGTGCTACCATTACAGTTCCTGACTTTAAACAGCATTAGAGGGGAAAAAGAACTTCCAGTTTAGTCTTACTTCATCATATTCTAAGAATATGTCATCAACACACGTGCTTGAATTATGGCCATGAAGTGTTAGTTATTTTATCCAGCTATGGGCAAGATGGAAGGTAACAAATGTGCATTTTAAGCATATCCTAAATCAATAAAAAGTGCCAGAAAAAGTACACACATAAGTGAAAAAAGAACCAAACATAAGTGGGCTGGCCTGAGGATATCATTATTTATTGAAACATATTTTTCTTTTCCTTATGGTCTTAGAAACAAATGGCAGGTGCAAACAAAGAATAAAATTAGTCATAATTAGTGCTGCAGACTATTTTGAATCACACAGCTGAGATCTGGATAAATAATTCAGATTTTACTCAGTAAATCTAAAACCACAATCCATTTATAAACTGAGAAGGCTTATTAATCTGTAGCTCTCAGGTTAACAGTTTGTGTCAATTACCCAAGTAGTCTTGCATCACTGGTAACCTTAATCATATGCCGTGTTTCTGTTCTTCAGTACAACAGTGAAGTTAAGAATTCACAATTTCTCTGTTTCATGCCAGTAAACTTCTTTATTAGAATATTTGTGGAAATGAGAAGCCAGGGCTTGAGTTGAGACAAGTTTCTTTTTAAGGTCAGCAGATCTTCAGAATTCTCCACCCTGTCTTTCCTGATACCTGTGCAGCCCTTGCCACTAAACAACACCTTCCCAACTGCTGCCTTAGAAATCAAGACCCAGTTTTCAACATTTCAGCAAACTTCTATTGAAATTTTTGGTGAGACCTTAGGGTTTGGATCCTCAAAATATTTGGAGGTGTGGAGAGTTAAGTGCTCTGTGTAGTCTTTGCTGAGTGAACCTGAAAGCCTTTAGAGATCATTGTGAGTACGTAATACAGGGATTCTTGACTAGGGAGGCTTACCTTGATATTGAAATTACGCGTTATGAGTGGGGCATCCTGTGCTGGCCTCAGCAGTTCTTTCCTTCTCCTTGTAATACATTCTTCCTTCAGAGACAATGAGAGGATGGGACAGGGATGCATCACATAGAATAAACAATGGCTTCAGAGACCCAGTCACATCCAAAGCATCCTCCCTGCACAGGTTTGGTGAGGACCACACCTTCGCATCAGGCCACTTAATCCCACTGTCTCCTCTCAGCACTCAGGTTTCTCCTCCTTGGCTTTCCCCAACTCCTGATGCTTTTACATAGGTCAAGTTAAGCCCTGAGACAGGTTCCACTTTCCCAGTATAAATCATCTCTTCAGCTACCTGGCAAACTAAGCTAATACACAAGCTGTGTTGTTCCCAGGCACCTTAACAAACCAGTTCTCTGCTCTTTCACTGTCTTTCAGCCTGTAGCCAGAAGTTCCCAATTGACCTAACCACATTTTCTTACCATGCCAGTGAGGTGGTGGGAACTAGCCCATTAAGCCATGCCTCAAGAAGAAAGATGGAGTGGGGAAGGCATTGCTTAAGGTTACTCAGAATATTATCTTTCCGCCTAAGAGTAGAGCTAGTCGTGCTGGTTTTCCCAAGGGCAATTTGATCATTTACTGAACTATTTAAAGGAACAAAAATGAGTCACTGAGCTGCTTAGAAAAAGCAAAATCATGATAGCTTAGGCCACTTTCAGAACCAATCAGCTGTATGCAAGATATAGTAAGTAGTAACTAATACTCATTAGTGGTAATGAATAGGTTTATATGCGAATAACTTTGCTTGGCAAATTCTGGAACCTGTAACTTCTTCTTCAACTTCTCTTTTACCAGGAAATTTACTCTTGGCTTTAAGACTTCAAGGGAGTGCAGTTCCACCAATTGGCAAATTTTTCCACAGCAAATTATTCCACAACCCACTAAGCCTTGGGGTAAAAAAAAGAAGCATGTAGTAACTCTACTTTGAATCCCTCTTGCTGCCAGTTGTCTTCAGTGCCTCTTTGTGTGACCTTTACCGCTCCATTTCCTAAGATCAAAAAAAACCCTTCTCCTTTTAAATATTTGTGAAACACAATGAAGTTCATCTTAATATAGAAAATGGACCAAGCTTCTTTAATGCCCTGGTAATTATTTTGTATTTCAGATCTTAGAGTGCTTTTCTCCAGACCTTGTCTAATGTATCAGTCTCTGTCTCAACTTCTTTGTTCTCTCTGAAGTTTGGGCCCAGGTACCAAAGTATTCACACTAACTGGATGAGTAAGGAATGTTACTTTCAGTATTAATAGCATTTTGTATTACAAGCTGCTTTTACCCCATTTCCTACCCAAAATTCTTAGGTGTTTGCCTTCCACTTCATCAGTTTTCCTTTTACCACTAAACCAACATCTGGAAATTTCACTATTAAAGATATAGCACTAGCTGCAGGTAATTGATACATATACAGAGGAGCACTAGAACAAGCACGGGAATGGTCTTTAAATACATGTGTCTTTAAATACTTATATATTTAAAGAGGTTCTGGGTGTTTCGGGGAGTAGTAGACCAGGAAGCCTTATGGGTGAACATAATGAATTAGTTAAAATAATAATTTAAAACCAAGTAGCAGAGCACTTGGGAGACCATGGCCAAATAGGGGCCAATCAGTACATTTCCTGCAGAGGGAAATATTGTTGTGTTAATCTCCTAGAACTCCTTGAATATATTAATAAAGAAGAGCAGCTGGCGTAATTTATTCTAACCTCTCTGGGCCACTGACAAAATTCTTTGCGAGAAGCTACGAAGGAAGCTAAGTAGTGATGGATCAAGAAGTGGTGGAAGCAAAGGAGGTGAAGGGCAGGATTAAATGGTCAATTTCATCATGTCAAAGGATAACAGCGGTGGGCCCCAAGGTTCCTGCTCGTCTACTTATTTATTAATCATCTAGGAAAAAGGGAATTGCTGTGAGGCAGCAAAATTTGCAAGGGATAAAAAATAGTTCAGCCTAAGTTCAGAGATGATTGTGTGCAACTTCTGAAACAAACAAAACTGTGTGACCTACTCACTCTGACAAATGAATTATCAACCAAAGCAAAGCAAGGTACACCAGGTGGAAAAAATATGAATTACTCAACACCTCACAGAGCTCTAAATTAGCGTACCAACTTTAGAAAGGGACCTAGTTATCCTTGTAAATTACTTCAGTAAAGACTTCTGCTTAATGTGCAGCTGTACCAGATAAGCAAACATATTAAGATGCATAAAGAATGGGAACTAATAGAGAAAGGATTAAACTGCCAATGCTATAGTGTGATCTGAAATACTGTGTGCAGTACCAGTGACTCCATCTTATAAACAATAATGCTGATTTAGAGAGGGTTCAGTGAAGGACAATGGGAATGATCAAGAGCATTAAAAAGTTCTCTTATGAAACAAGACCGAAGACACTGGGGCTGTTGACCGTGAAAAAAAGGGATGTCAAATTTACAAACTGTAACGAAGGCTAAAGTGAGGATGTGTCTTGTAACACACACACTCACACACAAAGGGAGAGGCAAAGCAATTAGAAAGAGTGAAATGGAAAAAGCAATATTTTTTCATATAATTTGCAGTTAGATTCTGAAGCTGAGGAAATCACTGGGGCCAAGAATTGAGGAGGATTCACGAAGAGATTCCCAGGCCGGCATAGGGACACCTAGAATTTTCAGGGGTACCAACTGATAGAAGCAACTCTTATTTGAGCTAAACTAAATTGGAGGGGGGCTACGGTGTCACAAATTATCCTCCATTCCTACCGTCAGGTTTCTCTGAACACCTCCCTCTGAATCATCCAAAGTGCTGTAGAAGACAAAGTACTAAATAAGACTGATTTGAGACGGTTCCGACAGACCCTATGCCTCTGTTAAAAAGGCCTTTATTTTATACTGCATCCCACTCGCAATTCCTAGTCATGCTTAATTCATTAGCAAATTTTTAACCTATTTCATTTTTTTTTTCCCACTGGTCTCCACAGAGTCTATACACTGCTGCTTTTTTAAAATGTAACGCGGAAGTGGTAAAATTCATCACAGAAATCTAAGTATATTATGTCAACACTTTAATCGTTATCACCCAGACCTAGATGATCTTGTGAAAAACTGATAAAAAATTTTCTTGATAAGACCTATTTTCCATAAAACCGTATTAACTGGCATTATTTATGCTAAAATTTCTCTTTTTTTTACTGATTGTGTCCCATACAAGCCCTTCCATGGTTTTAAGAGAAGCTGATATCAGATTAAGTAGCCTGTAGCTCCTCATATCATCTCGTTTCACTCTTTTTAAAATAGGAACGATCTTTACTAGTCCTCTGGAACTTTTTTTCCACAAACCAAGATTTGTTCAAAATCAACATTAATATTCAGAGAGCTCCTAAGCCAATTCTTTAATACTACTGGGTGCAAGTTATCGGGCATAGTAGATTCTAAAATGCTTAATGTTTTTTGTTTCACATCCTCCCCAGTTACTAATGGAATAGAAAGTATTTAATTAATCACTGTAAGAGATGAATACATCATGCTAATGATGAATACTTCTGTTTTTCCTGCATAGAGATTGACAATTTTGCAATCCTGGTCAAGTTCTGGACCTATGCCATTTGCAGGATTTCATTTGTTTCTGATTTAGTTAAAACATTCCTTCTCAACCCTTTCAGTCAGAAATTCTTAAATGCCTTTTAGCTTTCCTTGTTAATTGTCTCCTTTTTCTCACTACGAGGAGCTTCCCCACATTTCCATTCTTCTACGTGTGCTACCGCTCTCATGGCAGATGCTTTCGCCTTTCCTGTAATGAAATGTTTTCCTTCATTATATTCACAAAGAGTTCTTCTGGCTACACCAAAAGAAACAGGTAGAGTGATACAGGTGGAGCAATCTATGAAGAGAAGCACTGTGCACTGAGCATCCATCATTCACACGGAATTTGTCAGGAGTCTTTCTGTAGGACGGGCTCCAGTCAGGGCTCCTGTGCTGAATGCAACACAGGTGGGTTTAGTGAATGGAGACCATCAAAAAGTTCACCTCAAGAGCACATTACTGACATGATCTGATCTATTAACGCTGACACAGTCCACAGTAAATAAAATCCTCAATGGATTTTTACAAAATCTGCTTGACTCTCATTGATCAAATAATCAATAAAAAATTTAAGAATTTTTTTATTATTATTATTATTGCATGTGAAAATATCTTACTGACCATTTCTTCTCGAGGACCAGACTGATTCTTACAGAATGAATCTATGAACCACCACTTTTCTACTGAATCCAACAGAAAAAACAAAAGACATCTATGGAAATAAAATGATAGTGATATCTGGCCACAGACAACCTGCAGAAAAAAAAAAAAAAATAACAGTCTTTCAAAATTGCAGGTTTGGGTTTGTGTTTTTTGTTTGTTTGTTTGTTTTTTTCTTTTCTTTTTTATTCAAGGTGGCTGAGAATTATCCCATGGATCTAAGTACAGGAAAAGTTTGAAGAGGTTGCAATAAGCAGCTTTTGAGTTAGAGGTAGCAAAACATTAAATAAGTAAATTTCCAATGAGGGTAATTTTTAAATGACCTCTAAACCAAAAATAGTTTGATTATACACTGTTTGAAGAAAATTAATTATCCTTCTTTTCCTTCAAAGTATGGAAATTTTTAGGCCAAACCAATTTCCAAGCCAAAGTTAAAGAAGGGCAAAAATAGGAATTTCAAAGCTGGTTGCAACCTTAACAATAGGGAGAATACTGTTTTTCCATAATAAAGAGAAGGTGGACGTGACAAAACTGCTTGAGAGGGCCTCAGACTTGATTATAAGAGGGAGTGAACCAAATCTTTAAAAAAAAACAAGCAACCCAGTACTTGCAGAGTTTAGCGGAAACTTCCTTCATTTGTGGTGATGAATAGAGTCTGAAATGTGACTAGCCCAGGGAGCTGCTCCTGGGTTGCACTGCGTCTCCCAAAGGAAACTGCAGTGTGCAAACGTTACTGAGGAAAACAGACACCCCAAAATTGGGCACTGCATTCCTTCCTCTCTGAGACATTACTCCGTAAGTAGAACCAAAACCAGATTGTTTTCTATTCCTGTAAATTCAGCAACACAAAGCTTGTTTCACACGTGGAGCCGCTGCTTCTCAGTCCAGCATCTTAACTTCTGCTGTCAGTTGGTGGTGGACCTGTTGGATAAAGATAAGATGATGAAGATTCAGCCAAGGTGAAACAGCATGTTACAGCTTGACTGAGACTGCCCTGATACCATCAGGGCTGAACCTGACTGTAGGTTGCACTTTACTTTCTGGTTCTAGTGATGAAATACAGTCATTGAATTACCTTGAGTCACCTATTTGCTGGGCAGTTCAGGTTTCCAAAAAACTTGATTATATAGCTGAAATAATGGAAAAAGTCCTATATCAGCAACAGAGCTGGATGAATGATAATTAATTTGTGACAAGGGGCCTTTTGCTTCATTTTCTGTTTGCCACTTTTACACGCAATTATTTGAAATTTTTTTTTGTTGAATAATTTCTATAAATATTTTTCAGATGCAGGTTATTGGAAGGCAGTTTAATCAAAGTGTCTGATACTGGAAATTCAAAGGGGAGTCCTTTGATTGGACGCATCAGTCACATGTTTTTTTTCTAATTGGTTGAGGCTATGTCTCAGAATATGCCTGCTAGTAAAAATAATAATAATTACAAATGCAAAGTCATTGCTGCATTGATCATTTGTGCCAATAAACAGATATGCTGGAATATTTGTGGAAAGCAAACACAAAAAGGATGTGAATAGTTAATTACAGCTCATTCATTTGAGCAACTCTTTGCAAAAAATGCTTGGGAGGGTTCCACCAAACGGTAGCCACTGTTATCTTCTTCCATCTCCTGTCTTCAAGCCTCTTTGTCTGTTGAGGGACAGATGTTGGCATTCAGTTGTCTTTTCAGGACTTCTCACAGAACCACATCCAGTGTGAAACCTCAGGTTAAATATTTAAATGGAAACTTTTTTTTTAATTTAGGATTCCCTATCCCCAGCACCATACAGTGTAGATTACAGAGTAATGGTGTACATTGCCCTGTATATACTATCTGCTTCTAAAAGAAGGAATTTAAAGGAATGTGAAATATCTCTTAACTAACTTTTACAAGCTATAGATACTTAACTCTGTATGGATTTTCCCCAAAGGTTTTTCCCTGGTGACTCCTTCTATGAACGACAAAAATTGGAGTGTGATTTATAACAACTGTCTCACAGTTTGGAATTCCCAGCAGAAGACATATATTGCTTTATTTCAGTGCGTAGATACATGGCTCCTCTGATCCTCTTTACAGATGACTTCCAGTTAGCACATGGCCTAATTCAGAGAGTTATTCACTCTGCTTCAGTCATTAAAGTAGAACTGGAAGAAAAACTACTTGATCTCCATCCATACCCAAATGCTTCTGCCTCGCCAGCAAGAATTCACTGATTCCTTCTGGATAACTATATTATAGACCTGACTACATTGGGCATCAAAAAAGCTGGAGATACAATCTGCATAAAATTTACATATATTTGCATACATATGCCTGGCCAGAAAGTATAGCAATTCACATTTCCACATCATAAGAGGGCTAATGGAAGTGTTCTCTGTTCCTTTGGTGTGCCTTTCACTGTTTTTTTTCTTTTTCAAGCATCTGTTTTACTCAAACTTTCCAAGTTGTCCCTATGCCCCAGCTTTGCTTTTGTGCAACCATCTTCAGAGATGACACTTGCAATTTTTGTCCTTACTCTGACTTTCCCCACTCTACACAAATTTCTCATGCCAGCAAGATTCTTTTAAAATATCTTACTTCACCGTTATTAATCCATTTGAAACATTTCCACTCTGAGCTTGTGGTTAGAGTCCCTTAACTTTGTCCTTTCCCATCCTAGATGTCCTCTCCAGTTCTTCCTCCTCCTCATGCATTTATCACCACTGTGGAAGCCTAACAGAAGAGCAGGATGAGCATAATGGTGCTGCACTCCCTGGACAGAGGTTGGTGCCATTTAGATCATTTCAGCAGCTTCTCCATTTTTTGTTACTACCACAGCTGGAGCATGCAACAATATCCAGTTCCACCCCAGGTTTATTGGGCTGTGAATGCGTGGTACAGAAATTATCAGAAAGATGCTGGATAATTGAGGTGGAGCTCCCAAGGGTTGGTAGTTACATACTCTCAGTGCAGTCTTCACCTCTAAATTTTCCTAGTTACAGTCTAGTCAGATGAAGCGGTTGCCTCAAGAGGGGCAACCACGAGGACTAGCATATTAAAGGGGAAAATATAGGGAAAAGTTCTCTTTCAAAACTAATGTCAGAAAAAAATCAGAATTTAGATATCCCTGAAATCTACCTCATGTGCAGTCCATGCTGAAATAGGGAGAAAGTTGTTAATAGGTGACTGTGATTGCTGTAACCATCATAGGAACAGAAAGGCAAAAAAAAAAATATATATATAACCTCTGAGCCTTGTCCCTTGGACTTAAAATTACATTGCAGAAGATTCACTGATTTCCGTGAACTAACCACAGTTAGAGGTGTGCTCTGAGTTAGGCCAACAGCAGCAGTATTCTTTAAGGGAATCGGTTTTCTTATTCAGACTTTCAGCTGAGCCTCACTGCCAAAGCTAATCATGTTGTTTTTCCCCTAGAGCCCTGATTCAGTCAATTCTGGGGCAAAGATTTTGTACAGAATTTCTTCCCCAATTAGAGATTTCCACAGACTGGTTTCAAGTGGCTAATGAGAATGTACAGGGATTATAAACACACTTTCTTCTGGGTATTTTGGGTATGATTAATCCTGTTTCCTGACTTCAGAACACTAATATGTATATAATGAATTCTTTCTACTGTTGTTCTCATTTTCTTTGGACTTCAGGTACGAAAAAAGGGGTAAAATAAGGAAGTTGATTAGAACTGCTTTTGGCATTAAACAATTGGGTTGGAGTTAGGAAAAGGCTTTTGAAGGGATTTTTCTGCGACAGTTCGCAAGCCATTTGAGCTTCCAAAATAGCCAATGAAAGCTTAAGAACCTCATGGCAAATTTTCTGCTAAAAGCAGGTTTATATATTCCATTTCTCATACTGTCGCCAAAAGCAAATCTATGTATTCTTGCATTAAGAGTTTAAAGGTAGAGTGAAGCACAGTTGCAGGAGAAGCACTTCTCAAAGTTATAGTTAAGTAGTCCATTGCTGCTAGCTGTGCAAAAGAGGCTGAGCATAGTGTTTGTTCTGTTGTTTTGGGTTTTTTTTTTAAGTATTTCTTAATGAATTTATAATATGGAATGTCCTGGGGAAATCTAACAAAAGAATCCTCCCCATAACTTTCATATAGAGCAGTCAAACCACATAAACTCATTACTGTTGCTAGAGCAGAACCTCTGAGGGCAAAATTATTGTGGAAAGAACCAAACAGTATTTAATGGGTTAACCAAGCCAACAGAAGTATTGGATGAGTATAATACATCCTGATACTATTAAATATATCACCACAGCACATAACCTGCCTAGGAAAAGATTGAAAGATAGATTTTAAGTGCCTTTATACAGGCATTTCTTCATGGTGATCGGCTTCTTTAAGAATAACGTCGGAGGATGTATGTACAATTAAAAAAAAAAAAAGATGTTTTCCTTTGAGGAAATGAGTTGGGAACCTTCCTTATATTCCTTTTTGCTTTGGAAAAAGACGTGTTTTTGGTTTGTATGGATATGCTGCGTATTGAGCCAAAACAAGGGAAGGCTCTACCGTCTGTTCTACCTGATTTTGTTTCCACCCAGACTTGATGTCAGTTAGCATACTCTCCCAGACTCGAGACATGGCTAAGTGAAGGAGGGGAAGGTTGTAAAATGTCTTACTGGTTATAGTTGTTAACTTTTGTTCAAGGCAACTGCTTTAGCAGATCTAAGCCTTCAATAACGACTGTTTGGTTCCCCTACACATATGCTTCTATTTTCCTCTGTATGCTACAATTATGATCCTCAATTACTGTCACTTTAAAAAGTTAAATAGAATCCATGGATGTACTCCAATTTTTCCAAGCCTAAAACTGTCATCTAGTGCCTAAATTGTAAGCTCTACCTTAAACGACTGCCTTTTTATGAGTTACATTACACAGTGGTTCACATCCATCTTTAGAGAAACAGTGTGAGAGAATTTAACTGATTGCAGAGGTTAATTTGGTCCATATACTTTGTCAATAGCAGGTCTGAGGAAAATTAGCACCAATAATTAGAATACTGGTGTAAGTAATGAATCTTATTAGAGTGACTTTTAGCAATTTAGGGACTGAAAGATCACAAATGTCAGGACTTCAGTAATATCCCTGGCTTTTAATAAATGGCAAACGTTGTTAGAATTTAGGCTGCTTTTGCTTGCAAGCTTAATCACTATCCAAGAATACAGAAGACACAATGATCATTTTTAAACCAGTGTTAGAAAATGAAGAGATTCACGCCAAATTGGACATGGATATCATTAGGCTGTATTTACTGTTAAAGGCAAACACTTACTGATTTTCTCTACTAGCATCAATCAAAAACAATTTCCCTTATTTTTCTTTTATGCTACCCATTCCTCATACAGGCCCATGGACAGAAGAGTTCTGTTTTATTAATTATTTATCATTAACTGTAACATGCAAGCTGTTGGTGATTTAATAACCCAAGTATCTGTAGCAAAATAGTATGTCAGAAAACAAGCTGTCCGACAAGTCCATGAATGCATTGGTGAGACAATTTTTTACATGGAAGAACAGGAAGATAATGGGATGAGTTTTCTGAAAATGCCTTTAACTGACAGAGAACTAAGGAATTACTGTTATCATGAGATGGTAGGCTTTAAAATGCTTGGAGTGGGTTAGCATAAATACAACAGATAGATTTCAAAAAAAATATGGTGAGGTGTCCAGTGATGCTGGACTCATCCACTCATCATTCGCTGGTCTCAGGGAATGATGCTCAAAGAGAATCAGCATATGTTTCAGGCATTATATTACAGAACAAATAGAGAGGAAATCTAGCAAGCACACTACGTCACCAATTTGACTGAAACATAAATTTAAACATGAGATTTCAATCCTAATCTGCATAAAGACGATTTAGGTTAGACACTAAGCATAAAAGTTCAGCACAAGTACAGGGCCAAAAATCAGAAGAGCATGGAAACAAATTGAAATGCATTTAGTAAGGAGCATGAGGTGTAAGAAGATAGAATTCCTTAAGAACTTCAGGATTCAAAAGCACACCAGGAAAAAAATTAGTCTTCCATTGAGCATAATAGAAAAACTACTTATCAGAGGTGCCAGGAAGACAGTAGATTTAACAGTGTTTTAGCTTTTTTATGTGGCTCTTCTAGATATTTCCAGTAATAAAGGTGTTTATGGAATCTAGATAAAATTAGTATTTTTGAGGAAGTCTCAATAGCTTAATTACCATACTTATGTTATACTTCCACAAGGGTTTGTCCATAGTCCAGTAAGAGTCAATATTTTTATCACTAGGGACTGCATGTCTATAAAAAATATTATTGTATGTATGTGGCACTGAGTGGGGAAGAACTTCCAAGATGCTGATTACCTGTTTATAATAGAGAAGAGAAAAAAAGGGAGGAAGGAGAGGGGAGGAGAGGAGAGGAGAGGGAAAAGTTTTAAAATAAACAGTTCCAAAACAAATTGATGCAATAAATAAATTGTTGTAGATCAATTTGAAACTTTATATGAAATAAAAATTTATAAAATTGGGGAGTTGGAGTTGCCAGCACTGTAAATTTCATGAACAGATTAGACTAACATCTGCCCAGAGCAACAGATAGGTACCATTGATCCTCCCACACAGTGGCGAAATAAGCTCATGAAGTCTTTTTCAGGTATGCTATTTGTTTTAGTTTCAGTTATGGATTTATGAATACATGAATGGAGTAAAGATGCTGAATTCCTCTTTTTGTGCCAGCAGAATCCTTTCAGCCTTTGCAGAGTTCTGCTAGACATAGTAAACAACTTTAACTTTTCCAAATCGGTCCTTCAGGCACAAACGGTTCATTAGTATACTAGCATTTACCTTCATCAGATATCTATGGAGCCTGCCTCAGTCTCACAGCAGGGCCCTTGCATTTCTTCTACCCTGCCAGGATTTCAATCTGTTAGAGACTAACAAAACTGATTTATTTTTATTCTGAGTTTCAGGCTTCTATCTTACTGGCTTCTCGAGCTTACTGTTCCAATTTATAGATGAATTTGCTGCTTCTAAATACACAAGCTACACTATTGTAGACACAATATGCCTAAAATTTACAGCTACATGTGATGTCAGACATTGGCTTTGATTTGTCAGCAACAGATGGATTTCCTAGTTTCATTCTCACATACATGATTTACGATGGTATCTTGCCCTATCTATAATTTCTATATTCCTACTATTGTAAGTTTGATTTAGTGTTATGCTTGAATTTCTTCTTGCTCTTCTTTTTTAAATATATCAACTCTTTGGCTACACAATGAAGTCAAATCTTTCTGGCTAATGTTGTCTCACATGTGGTTATGGTGTGTAATTTCTGGTATACAGAACCCTACATTTTGGCTCTTACCTTTGGATACCTCTTGCAGTCTCTTAGTCTTACAGGATTTGGGTTTATCCAATTTTCCCCTGCCCTTCAAGGATTTGTATTTCTTTTATTTCCTCTCACAGATTTGATGTTATCACTAATTTGATCTTGGACTGATGTCAGATCTTTTCTCGACAGCTGCAGAATGCATATACAGTTGTTACAGTTCAGAGCTATCTCTTATAGATAAGACATTGAATTCTTTAGCTCTGATTTGACTGGACTCAGGAGCGTTTCAATAACTACTAATATTGAGCTTTAGTGTGATTTCTTGAAACAAAAAGTATTCCTCAGAGAGGCAATCCTTTTTATGCGTATAAAAGCAGAATGCAGTAGTGTTTGGGTATTTGATGCAGTTTTGAGAATTACAGAAGTAAAAATGGAGACAATGAATCATCTGGCTGGACACAACACAACGTAGCCAGTATCAGACAAATATATTTTAAACCCTCTCTTTTTCTATTTATTGCTATTTTTCCTTCAAATAATATGATTTGTCCCAGATTTACAGATCTTTGTTCAAAGGGTTCCCTATCAGAGACCTGCACCTGCATTGGGAAGTCACCTTGCACTGAATTTTTTTGTGAGAATTAATGCTCTGTTTTGGCAGATGTTACTGCACAGACAAAAGTTATATGGGATAATTGCAGTCCTAAGGTTTATGATTCAATAAAGAGGGAAGGGAAGG
>VXBW01002250.1:383613-403697 GCA_013400375.1 Thinocorus orbignyianus
AAAGAGAAAGAAAGAGAGAGAGAGAGAAAGAGAGAGAGAGAGAAAGAGAAAGAAAGAGAGAAAGAGAGAGAGAAAGAAAGAGAGAAAGAGAGAGCGAGAGAGAGAGAGAAAGAGAAAGAAAGAGAGAAAGAGAGAGAGAAAGAAAGAAAGAAAGAAAGAGAGAAAGAAAGAAAGAAGGAAAGAAAAAGAAAGAAGGAAAGAAAAAGAAAGAAAGAAAGATGAGATCCTCTGACAGTATAGTGTTCCCTTTCTGGAGTATTCTGCCAATGACACTGCCATTTAGATTTCCCAAAATACTTGTTAACATCACATACCATGACATCTTAAAAGGCATCATTACAGTCTATCATGTTGTGATTTGTAGAAAAGTAGTGTGTGACAGACATTTCTATGGAGATCATAATGACCTTAGTGTCAATGGGAAAATCACAGATCTTTCATGTGTATATTCTCTGGCATAAACAAACCTTAAGGACAAAATAATATGGGGAAGTATAAATGTTTAAGAGGATAAAGATATAAACCTGCATTCAGATTTGAATTTTTTTATAATACCCTTCTTATTTGAGATCTCTTTCAGATGTGTGGGTGTGCATACTGTCAAACATCTGAGATAGACACAGCAAAATGGGTCATTGAAGTCTGGGTTGAACCAGACCTGTTGGATCACTGAACTTGTGCCACTCCCTTGTCAAGGTATGTACCCATTTGTTCGTCAAACCATGTCCCTTTCTGCATTCAAGTAATTTGGAAATTATCTTTATTCTTATTTCACATTTACTGTCCTGCAACCCAGAATTTTTTTCAGGGTAATTTGACAATTAACTCTAATATTCCTTTTTTCCAGCTTTTACCCCTTGAAAACCTCCTCTGTATAGAGCCAGACACGACATGTCCTGCTGCTCATGAAGAGGCTCCCTAGTAGCATACATCTTAACAGCATTGTAGGCATTTGGGGGTAAATAATTAATTAATTGATTATTTTGTGTCTATAGAATTCCACAAAAATTAAGAATTCTGTGGGCCTCTATTGCCTCCAGCTTTACCATGTCCTGCTCTGAGTTTGGTGGAGGAAAACACAAACTTTTGTTCACAAGCTGCATGTTACAAGACTGAGACAGACACTTTAATGAGTATTGACTGACTTCATTTTGTGTTTTCTGGAGTACTAAATTGGCTTTAGTACCAACTCTTAGGGAATAATCAGTTTCCCCTAAGCTTTGTCATAAGAGCAGATTCACTGCCCGCTTTTGATGTATCTCATATTCCTTAAAAAACGCTACAGTCTTGAGGAGCACCAATAGGACCAAAAAAGCCTGAATACCCAATCAAGATGTGTCCTTCAACCAGCCAAGAAAAATGGCTTAGAAACCTGTGGACTATTTTACTGGTCAGTTAAAGCAAGGTTTTGTGTTTTGGAGAAGGATATATGTGCTTGGGTCAATGCAAGATTCTTTGGAATAAGCAAAGCTATCGCCTCTTTTTTCTCTAACTTTTTGCCTTTTTAGCTAGTGCTGTTAATGCCTCCAGCTTTACCAAGTGCCAAAGAAGATGTTGTAAGAAGACAAAATGAAAAGCATGAGGCAGCAATTAAAAGGCTGAAGGATGTGGGCAAAGCAAGTGGTGAGAGGTAAACAAAGGAGGAGTTCCAGGAAGGAACCGAATGAAAGGGCTCTTTGAAAAACAGGCAAGGGTGTGTGTGCACTCTGCACATGATTTCTACTTCCTTACTTCATTCTATTCATTTCTATATTTTCCATTTCTTCCATGGAAAAGTACTCCGAACCACTTGCCTTAGACAGTAACCTTTGCAAAAACTTTCACGCAGAATTATCCTTTATAATTTTAAATTCCATTTAATACTTTGTAACCATTCCCTAGCCATTAACTATCTGAATCCAAACAAACTACATGGTAAAATGTAAATAAGGGATTTTCAGAGACTGCTTCTAATGGGGCTCAGAAAAGGTAACTAAAAAAGGCAAGGGGTCAATTTTGTCACAGAGCAACCTCCAGTTGAAAATATTTAAGAAAAAAAAAAGATGAAAATCATTGATGTAAATGATACCAGGAGAAGCATGAGCATTTTTGCATGGTTAGGGACATATCCTTTTTACTTATTATTCCAGGTTCTTTGTGAAGTGCCAATAGCCATTCTCGGCATTGTACAATATTCATACAGCCTCTAGAGAAAAGAACACGCATTGAAAGGAGACCGTTGCAAAACAGACACTGTATCTTGAGAAGCACAAAAGAAGTTATAAGCAGGAGGGTTGACTTTTGTGGGTTTTTATCCCCCCTCTCTTCTTTTATCTTTTCTGGACATCAGGAAAAAAAAAAATAGAGGCTTTCGTTTTGAAGATTTTTACAATAGGGAAAAGATCGCTTCACATTGTGGCCCTGTGCAAGCATGTCACCATGGTACGGGTCTTGCAAAAATAAAAACCTAAAAACCTACCTGTGGCTCAATTTGCATTGCTAATTGCAAGTAATCACAAACACACAATTGCAGTACGTTGTTGGTTCCACTAGAGGGGTCAATTGTTCCTGCGTGATAAATGCTGAGAAGGAGGACGGGGAAGTGGAGAGACTGTCCTGCCCATGGCAGGGGGGTTGGGACTTGATGATCTTGAAGGTCCCTTCCAACTCTAACCGTTCCATGATTCTATGACTCTTAACGTTAACAGGGAGGTGCCACTTTTTCCCTATCTCTAACAAACAAACAAGCAAAAATATTATCTGCCTTAGTAGGAAACCAGTAAGAAGCCCCCTGGACTTGCACGCACCGCTTGAAAGTCCATTGGAAGGTTCTAAATCTCATGGCTTGAGCTGCCATTCGGAGGCAGCGACTACAGCTTGGCTTCAGGATGTGCAACAAAGCTTTGACTCTCTTCTTTGGAACTGAATTACTTATTGTTTTAGTAAATGGGAAGTTCTGCAGAAAAAGCTGTCACATCGAAGGCCGGGTTTGGAGGATGCTACTCTGAAAGGGATTCAGCTGGCTCTAGAACAGCCCTGCAGAAACCAAGGGGAATGAAGTGTGCACAATCTGGCTGGAAATATGCACATGCAATAGCTACTCAGGATTATGGGTCCAGCGGAGGGCCACCAAGATGATCAGAGGGATGGAGTGCCTCTGCTATGAGGACAGGCTGAGGGAGCTGGGGCTGTTCAGCCTGGAGAAGAGAAGGCTCCGGGAACACCTTATAATGGCCTTCCAGTACCTGAAGGGAGCCTACAAGAGAGCTGGAGAGGGACTCTTTGTCAGGAAGTGGAGTGATGGGACAAGGGGTAATGGTTCTAAAGTGGAAAACGAGATTTAGATTGGATGTCAGAAAGAAATTCTTTCCCATGAGGGTTGCGAGGCACTGGAACAGGTTGCCCAGAGAAGTTGTTGATGCCCCATCCCTGGAGGGGTTCAAGGCCAGGCTGGATGGAGCTTTGAGCAACCTGGTCTGGTGGGAGGTGTCCCTGCCCAGGGCAGGGGGGTTGGAACTGGGTGATCTTTAAGGGCCTTTCCAACTCTAACCATTCTATGATTCTATATCGCAGTCGGAAAACACTTCTGGTTGCTTTTAACTTGTAGGATTTTAAGTGGTGTTATTTGCCTTCAGAAAGCTATCGAATAATCAAATAAAATAAGTTTATAATTACAGCTTTGCTTTGAGAAGCAGTCAGTTATAAAGCAGAGTGGTAGACAGAGACACACCGAGACTCCCTGTCTGTTCTCGGGGAAGAGGCGGGATGTGGGCCCAGATTTATTCCCTCTGCTTTCCCTAATCTGTTCTTAACTGGGCACCTGCTGCAGCAAGTGAGAAGGTATTGGAGGAAGAGGAAATGGAAATGCTGCAGTACAAAGTATGGTTAATAATATTTATTAATGCATGCAGAGAACTATTAAATTAAAAAAATTAATGGAGGTCAAAAGCCACCTTCTAATTCTCTTCAGGCAAAAGAAAGAATTTATTAAAAAGCAGAAAAGGTATCCACAGAGAAAGTTTCCCCATTTGCTTTATGTGCATGAAATATAGACATCATCTTGACATTCAGTTGATGAAAGAGAAGAAAAGAAACTAAAATTAACACTTGGGCAGTTAACATGAGCCACGTAATAGGAGGGGGGGACAAAAACTCAGCGCTGCGCCGTTCCAGAGATCTGTTAAAGTTTGCAGAGCACCATTCCGTAAGAAATCTTATTTACAGAACCAGCTTTCATCATACCGTATCTTCAGTACAGATAATCTTGGCAGAGCATTATTTTACACACTGCAGCTAGCTGAAAATCTGAAGAAAGGATACCCAGATCTTCTGGCTGTGTGGATCTGACACAAAAAATTGGAGCACAGAGGAAAAGAGTCAGAAGCATGCATCAAACATGCCTTTTGTTACTGGAGGCATTCTTCTCTGCTGACAAAAATATTTGTTTAAATTTTCATATCAAGACAAGATTCAGGTGCCGTTGATCAAATAACCTAAAGCTGTCTGATAACTAAAATAAATTCCCGGAAAGCACCTCAAGTATTTTTTGGTTTTCCATGTGCTGGTAAGACAATTCTCAGTATGGTTTCCCTGCGCAGTCTGTATGAGGACAGAAAAAGGAAGATGATTTGAACCAGTTGCTACATTTAAAGGGAGAGATTGCTAAAAAAATGTCAGTGTTCTGCTGGCAGTGAAGCCAATTGCAAACCTCCATAGTTTTCTCACAGGGATGTGCATAAGGAAAACGTAAAGGCTGGGCGCTGCTTGGATCTTGAGAAAGGTTTTGAAGGAGGGGATTTGTAGAGGCTTTGGGCAGGACCCTCTGCACAGAGGTGAATTTCACTGGTGATAAACCAGGACCCTTGCCTCAAACACAGGCATTTTAAAATTTATTTATTTATTTACATGTAGGCTTCCTGGATTAAAGTGTTTGTGCTTCTTCAGCCTTGTTAAAATCTGACATTATTTCCCCTGATATTAACCCCCAATTTATCTTTTACTCAAGACTGCACGCAGTTTCATCTTGGGAGTCAGTTTTTTTCCTTTATCCATTTCCTTTAAAACATAATTATCCTTTTGTAGGAGTTTGCTCTGATTGGAGCTGTTCCTGGCTTCATGAACACACAGGAAGATGAGGAACTAACATCTTAATTATAATTACAAACAATTAAATGTGAGACCCGAGACTAGGAGCAGACCTTTAAGAGGCAAGAAACAACACTGGCAAGCAATAGGAGGAAGTTCCGTGTTCAGTCATGTATAAAATTTGCAACACGATTGAAGGGCAGGTCTATCATTTTCACTTTCTACTTTGGCTTGTACTATTTAAAAAAAAAAAAAAAGAAAGAAAGAAAGGTATGTCTTAAATCCGGAAGGGTAAGGTCTGCATTTACTACCTTACAACATCCTTAGCAGGACCTTTTGTCTCAAGCTGAGCCCTGTGTGAGAGCAGTTATGCAGCTCCTGCCCCGGAGCTGGCTTCTGCCTCCACACCTGGGAGAACAGAAGGAATATTCCATCACATTCACATCTTGTTCAGGTATACAAATTCCCACATGCACACACACCCTTTCCTGTCTTCGAATAACCTCACCCTAAAATCCCAAACTGAAGGTTAACATCTAGCTAATGGGCGAGCAAAAGTTTTTCCACGAAAAAGAAAAAAATAATAATAATTATAATTATCTGAAGAGGTATTCATAACGGGCTCCCTGCAAATGTTCTAATCCAATCTGTTGTGTAAATATTACAGCTGGGGCCCCGGGCGAATGTGTGTGTGTGTATTGCACGCAAAGATAAAGCCGGCGCGGCTGGCTGGATCTGCGCAGCCATACGCCCAGTGGAAGCCTTGGAACAGGGCAATGGGAAACTGGTGGTGTCACCAGTGATGTCACGGGCACTTGGGGGTGTGAAGAAGTGATCTGAAATCATGTCTTTTACTGTACACATTAGAAAATCTGTAACTCTTGAGGCATCTTTCGACATCTGTGGCACTCTGTATCACAGAACCTCTAGATTATGCTAAATTTGTATAAATCAAGTGCTGTTTCACAAATGGGGGATTTTTGTATCATCAGGAGATTAACCATCCCTGTCAAGCTGTCTTTATTTCATGTCTGTTTTCCAACCTCTGATAACGGTCAGTGCCAGACAGCAAGATGAGTACCACACATCCAAACAAGACGATTCATTAATGTCTTGTGAATATTTTGCTTGGGTTTCAGAAAGCAATGACAAAATCTTGCAACCTGCTTTCCAGAGAGACCCTGTTTGCAGGCAGCCCTAGGTTGTAGAGGAAAATGGACTGTGTTCAGCTGTGGGCCCCTCACTACAAGAAAGACATTGAGGTGCTGGAGTGGGTCCAGAGGAGGGCAACGGAGCTGGTGAGGGGTCTGGAGAACAAGTCTTATGAGGAGAGGCTGAGGGAGCTGGGGTTGTTCAGCCTGGAGAAAAGGAGGCTGAGGGAAGACTTCATCACTCTCTACAACTCCCTGAAAGGAGGGTGTAGCCAGGGTGGTCGGTCTCTTCTCCCAAGTCCAGGTGATGAGACAAGAGGAAATGACCTCAAGTTACCCAAGGGAAAGTTTAGATTGGATATTAGGAAATATAGGAAAGACCTATAGGATGCCATGCCTGGCCTCAGAGCTGGCACCACAGTTTTTTGTCTCCTGCTTCAGCTTTGCACCCTCTCAGCTCGGGTGGTGCTGGTGTATGTTTCTTTGACAGACCCTCAACAAGGTCCCAAAAATTATTAGTATGGGAACAGTCCTATAAACCAGTACTACACCTAAACAGGGATTATTCCAGTGCAAAGCAGCTTGTGATAAAACAGAGGACCTATTTCAAACCTCATAAGGTAGAAGTGCATTAACAGGTCATAAAAATCCACCCCCAACCTATCATTTTGAATATTTATTTTGTATTTAAGTTTTACCAAAGATTAAAATACTGTAGCCTAGCTGCAGAGTGGGAGGGTTTGTTGCTGCTTTGGTTTGGTTTGGGTGTTTTATACAGACTCCTTTAGATGTTTCTCATTCCCTCAGCACCACACACACACACACACACACACACACAGAAACACCCCCCATCCCCATGCTAAAACTGCATTCTGAGTAAGGTAAAATGTAAATCACATTATTTTTGAATATTTATCATTATATTCTTGAATAAAACACATTGAAACTATTAAACATTCCAATAATGCTAAGGCTTTTCCTCTGTAAAACTGTGTAAAAAGAATATATATATATATATATTCCAAACATAATGTAAGGTGTCCAAATTATTTTCTATTTCATAAATACCTTCGTTTTGTTTTAAGTTATGCTTGTGAAATGTTCTGTGCTACCTCTCAGGAAGTTCACGTGTTTTTTTTTCCAAAGCTCCCAGTCTGTAGTTTCATCCTTTCCTTTACTGAAGCAGCTCCCCATAACATTTCCTTGGCAGTTCCCTTCCATCCCAACAGCCCTTGGTCACCGGAGAGGTCACATCAACAGCCTTCCTCAAGGTTTTAGTTTAATACCTCTGAAACAACTACACGCACCCCAGTCTGTCTCCATTGACCTGTTCTTTTAACCTCTCTAGTGCTGGCCAGACTGGGAAGAGTTTCCCAGTCAGAGTAAAAAGTCTTTTAATTGTGTCTTTGATTCTCTACCTCCCTTACAGTTTCTCATTTGAGGATATTTTACTATGTACTTTTGTAATTCTTCAAAGTTCTGTTTAGCATCCAGTATGTTCAAGGAATCCAGCATTTTTTAAATTATTTCCTAGTCTGATATTCTTCCCTGGCTTCCTTTAGGATAGTCATTTATGTGGGGTTCTAAGCTAAGCCCACTTTTTGACTCTCTGCCTTCCCACTTCATAATGAATCCCACGTCTCTGAGCCCACTGCCCACACAATAAAAAACACACCCCCTTACCTCCAATCATTTCTTCGTGTCTTGTCTTCCCAGGAGGTTTGTTTTGCTTTGGCTTGGGTTTTTTTGTTGGTGGTGATGGTGGTTGTTGGTTTTTTTTTTTTATTTTTTTTCTCCATCAGCTACTGGTAAACAAATATTATTAATGTCAGATCAAATACCTTCCTCTCTCTTTCTAAATTGGATTGCGTATGACAATAGGCTCGTGGAAATTTCATCTGTTTCATTTCTTCTTCATGGTACAGTCCTTTATCACATTAGCCCCTCTCAATATACAGGGAATGAATTACAGGTTAATTAGGTGGTTTTGTTGTGACAGTTTAGCTGTCTGCATCTGGATTTTGGCATTACCTAATAAGTGGTATGAATTTCCTCCTTTCGTTCTCCAGGACTAGACTTCTACATTTTTCTCCTGTGTCAATTTGCTTTTCTTGAACTTGGCAGGTAGGCAGCACCTGAGAAGGGCAAGTGTCCAGAAAGAAAGTGATTTTATGATATCCTTTACATCCCTTTGCTAAAATGGCTGCCTAGAGTTACTTGCCAGCTCTGCAGCCTACTACTTACGTAAATGGCCTAATTTAAAAAATAGTAATTATTATTGTTGAATATCTAACATCTCCCACTAAATGGAATGAACTTAAATTCTCAGATCAAACAGAATTACATAAAAACTCCAAGGTAAACGCTAGAATACATAACCGAATCTAGGCAGAAATCTAAGATATACCTATTAATTAACAGCTCTATATTGAGCTCTGTTACTTTCACTTCATGCAAAATCATACTTAGTGAATAGATTTAAATACTTCTACCTCCAAAGTGATGTGTTAATGCAAACTATGGCTAAATAACAGTCACCAAAATATGCGTATCCATCCCAAATGAATTATAAGATGCTGGAGCTTCAACCTTAGTCTGTATCCTTTTGCAAGGATTCCTAATCGCACTCAGTACATTGAGATTTGTTTATAAAAAAAATATTTCCATTTATAAGGAATAACAACAGTGTTTCAATTTGCTTCTTTTTAATTATTATTTATTTATTAGGACTGTCTTTAATGGGTAATTTTTCAATTATATTCCCAGCTCTGCTTCAGGTTTGAAAAAATACTTCTAACCAGGAATGACGCACTGTAACAAAAGTGGCAGACACATCAATAACAGTGTAAGTGACAGTGAAAAACAAGCTATAGGAAGTTTTCCCTATATACCTGTTTGATGAAACATTTGTTGAATTATGTTTATTTAGCCTGTTGGATTTGTTGATACATTTATTTTTGTCATAGAAAATGGCTAAAATTTCAGAAGGAAAAGTAAGAACAGAGATTTTAATAAATTGCATTGTTCAAATGTAATCTTACAGGCAAAGTCCTCTAAGGTATTTAATAAAGTAGGCCAGAGAACTCTCCTTTGTGGATAAAACTCTGTCGCAAGTTCCAAGTTGTTGGTGAGATAGATCTATTACATTATTAGCTCTGGGGTAAGGTTTCCCAGTGCTGCTAAAATATGCTCAATTTAAATTCTATATTATATCACCCCGTCTGAATAATTTTATATCTATATTTTACTTTTAAATGCTTAGCTGACTCATGTATTTTAAAGAATTATAAACATCTTTTAAAAAAAAAGAATATACATCTTTATGTTACCTTTCTTTTTTATTACATTTAACTAGAATAAGAGGAGGATCAAGGCCAAGGTTAGAACCGGAGGTTGCACTATATTTACATTTTGTTCAATACTGGCACTTAAGAACAGAGGCCAAGCATTTAAAAATAGGCTGAAGGGGATGAAGAGATTTAGAGGGGAATGCCTGGCTGTCTCAGAAACTACCAGGTAAGTCATAGCACTGCCACTGCGACCAGCTCTGGGCAGGGAAATTGGTACAATTTAGTTCAGGGATGGGAGGCGGCAAAATAGAGAGGCAAAGCAGGGCTGTATTTTGATTGTGAAGTCCTCCCTGCTCACAGCTCCTTCTACAGAGCCCCTCCAGACCTCTGCAGATCAATACAGGTACCAGCGTGCAGGTTCCTGTGGCAGCACTAGGACTGTCAAGGGCAGAACTGGGCAGTAGCTCAGGACATTGCCTCCAAGTCATCCATCTGCACCTCTTCTGTACCACGGAATAAATCCTATGAATAATCTTATGATTATTCAGAATAATCATAATAATCATTCAGAATAAATCTTATGATTTAATTGAATAAATCTTATGAAAGCGATAGTAGGACTGGGAGCTGAGACTGTTTAGATTGAGGAATAGGAGGCTGAGGGGAGACCTCATCACTCTCTACAACTATTTGAAAGGACATTGTAGAGAAGTTGGTGCTGGTCTCTTCTCACAGGTAATTAGTGATAGAACGAGAGGTAATGGCTTCAAGCTGCAACAGGGTAGTTTTAGACTGGAAGTTAGGAAAAAATTCTTCATGGAAAGAGTGGTCAGACATTGGAATGGGCTGCCCAGGGAAGTGGTTGAGTCACCATCCTTGAATGTGTTTAGGAGTAGTTTAGATGTGGTGTTGGGGGATATGGCATAGGGGAGAATTTTGTAGACTGGGGCTGATGGTTGGACTCGATGATCCCAAGGGTCTTTTCCAACCTGAATGATTCTATGATTTTATGACAGGATAGGGATAAGGCAGATTGTTCTGTATTACCCTGTTCCCATCCCCACACAGACAGCTTAACACTAGTACATACTCTGAGAAGCCACATGGCGAGATATTTATGTTACTTGTCTGCAAAAAGAACAGGGGAAGGCAGTTGAGCCAAAGAGTGATGGATTTAAGGCAGTCTCATAAATTCATAGGAAATTTTAAAAAGTAAAATATTTTTCTTTGATTTTCAATAAAGATGGGTTTGATGTTGATGGAAGTGGCGCTAGTTCTGACAGAGGAAACTTGCTTCCATCAATACTTGCAAGGTGAAATGTTCCCATACAGACTATTTCCTTCAGGTACACTCCAATCTGTGTACAGTAACTAAGCAAACCATAGTATTTCTCAGAAGAAAAGGCTCTATATAAATTTAGCATCCTGGCCAAGGCTGTGCTTAGCTAAGAATATTGCTTCCTCACCCAAGCTAGCTCTCTGTCTCAAAGAATACACTTCAGCGCTTGTTCTGTACTAAATTATTCCAGATTAGTGCCCCAAAATGGTTCCACTTTTGCTTAAAACAAACAAACAAAAAGCTAACAGCTGAAAGCTGTTCCCGCTGGGCCAGGTAAAAAATCATCTGGAAAAACAAACAAACAAACAAAACAAAAAAACAACAACAACAACCAAAAAAAAAAAAAAAAAAAAAAAAAAAAAAAAAAAAACAAAAAAAAAAAAAAAACAAACCCAAAAACAACCTCCTCAAAACCCCACCCAAATCTCAACAGTTTGTACTAAATCTCAGTAGCTGGTTAAAGAACTGCCTACATCCAGGCTCTTGACTCATGATAAATGTGAGTTCCTTCAGGATTGCCACTAACCTTCAAGTCCAAACTGACCTCTGCTTTCTAAGTCTACATCAAACGGAATAAAGGGCATCTTCTACTTGAGTAAAAATTATATGAGTTCTCTCTGTGCCTTATACTTCATGTTGTTATCACATAATAATTTTTCACTTCCTGGGGCTGCTAGTGGCTAATTCTAAATTTTTTCCATCTCTTTTTCTTTTTTTCCCTTTGTTTCGAAGGGCTCATTCCCTGCAGGCAGTGTCAGTGTTGAGTCAAAGTGTCATTCAAGCCCACAAAGTCACACGTTTTCAGCTGGGAGGTGGGTCTGATTATCTAATTACCTTTTGACACTTCCATCGTCTCCTTTGGCACCTGGGCACAATAAGTCAGGCATTTCAATATCTGCTCATCCTCAATTTAGACCTGTTTTCAAAATACAAAAGAACCTTAAGTGATCTGTCCACAGCATTGAAATACCAACCTTAGTGGATACTTTGAAAACTCAAAGGCTTTACAAGATGAATAGCAAACTGTGGATGACAGCTCCTGTGGAGCCATTATTGAATTGCAGCAGTGATGACTGCATTGCTTTGGATTTAGATAAAAGACTCCATACAAGACAAATGGTAGGAGGACATCAAACAAGACTGTGTCCATGCAGTGACAGAAGCAATCCAATTGAAGAACCTGTTGATTTCCCCAAGGTAACTTACTATTTCTACTTGAGTAATTTATATTATGGAACTAAAGATCGTATATTCATCTTCTATTTACACTTTTCTCTAAAAATACTGTTTCTAGTTGTCAAATATAAGACTTGCTTAATCTATTTGCCAGACAGGAAGTACCAGCATGGGAACTTGTTAATTATTTTGCATCTGTGGCTTATTTATCCACAATATCATACTATGTCTAAAGGTTATAGACTGAGAGTTACAATCAATAGTGATCAGATAAAGAGATTAGTCAGCAAATCAATAACATGCATACCAACAGGAAGCACTGTGCACTCAAAACAACAATGAATACAAAGGGTACAGATAAACACCGTCACCTTTATTTAGATGAAAGCCGATTCCAGAGCATTTCCACTATCTCATTAATAATGCACAAACCTCTTTGAGTCTTAGTTTGCGATACAAGCATAATGTAGATCTTGAATAAATTTCAAGATATGACATAAAATAGGTTTGTACAAAACCATTGGGTTTGGGGTTTACTGACAACTGTACATGCTGTACCATGGCAAGGATACAAAATGTTTATTTAACTTCTTGCAGAAAGTATTTGAGCCTTCCAGTCATTTTTCACTTACGGTGTCTTATTGGTCTACAATAGTTGACAGACCTGGGTCACTCAGACCAACTTGCTTCACAACAAGCTGGAGAGGATGGTATACCCCGTAATCACACATCATGTGTTCCAGCTGGGAATGTCTATTAAGCCCACAGGGCTGGACTACAACTCTTCATGAGCAGAACCACCTGACATGCATATAATGCTATCAATGCGTCTTTATTACACACTGTTCCACTCTGCAGGTCCACTTTTGTTTGGCCATCATAATTGATGAAGAGATTAAACATATACATAGAGACATAATTGTGCATAGAAGCATTTAAAATTTCTACTAATTCAAATTTATTGTTTTTATTTACCCTCCCTGTGTCCAATTTTGTACCACTTCACAACTTGCTATGCTACCTTCTGTTTTGTCTCAGGTTTTACTGCCATCCTCATATTTCCCACTCTTCTCCAATGTGTCTTAGCACGTTTTTCTGTCTGCCTGTGTTTATTTTCTCTCTTCTAACGTCTTTTCTTTTCCAGGTCTTTCAAGTTAAACCTAGAATAGGCTAAATTGAGATTAAAACAAATAACCTTCCAATAATATATCCCTCTTTTTCTGATCCTTCTACTTTCCCCTCCCCAAAATCTGCCTGACAGACAGACCATGGTCAGCTGTCATGAAAAATTTTAGCTGGGATGCCACCTTGCCTGGAGGCACAGTTCAAAGTCTCTCAACCTGATACAGCCTTTGCTGTTCTTGATGAAACTTTAGTCTAAATGCCCAGGGGTATAAATCCCTAAAACCATGCCCAGTTTCAAATGACACTAGAGCAGAAGGAGCCTTAGCCTGTCATCCCCTCACACTGAGAAAAGGACTCCCAAATCCAAAGAGTTTTGGGAAAAAGCCCTGAGCAGCAAATTTTTTGCATAATCAAGAAGCAGATCCCCTCCACCCCACCTTCAAATGCTTGACTAATTTAATGTGTGCATGTGAGTCTCTGAACTCCTTGCAATGATCTTGGTCCCGCGAGGAATTATCCGCATCTGCTTCTTTTCCTTTCAGAATACTATGAGCAATATACAGGAGAGTCTAAAAGCTAAGTTTGCTCTGAGCAGCTTCATTGAAAAAGAACAGGTTTCAATAAGCTAAACTTAAAAATAGCTTCAATGGTGTCTAATCTGTGATTCCTGCTTGGCACTGATAATTAGGCCTAAAAAAAAAAAAAGACGACAGAAACCTAACATGATTGATCTCGGTGAAAACAGTTTTGTTTTTGCTCTCTTGAAGCTACCCTCAGAATTCTGCTTTGCATGATTACTTGCAGTATTTTTCCATCTTCGTTTTCACTGTTTAGCATTGGTGAGTTTGTCCAAGACCCAAATAACAAGCAAGTGCAATTGCCAGCCAAGGGATAAGATCCAAATGAAATTATTCTCACTTTTTCTTTTTCACTCGAGGTCCTAACGGGAGCAAAGCTACCTTTCTCTTTATGGAGTTTTTACTTTTAATTAGCTCCTTCCTCTTGCTGACTTTGCCCCTGGCTGGGAGGGTGGAGTTCTCAGCACCTTCCCAGCTCTTCCCTTGGTGAACCAGTCGGAGGACGAGGAGATGAACCACCTCCCTCTCTGAAGATATAGCATTAGTCTGTATGGCTTCCCCAAATTCATCTGTATTTACATGGCTGCTCGGCATCTCAAGAAAGAAGTCCACAACAGCAGCCTTTCTGCCTTGTAGTCAAAAACTAGAAACCTTCAGGTTCAAGCTGTTTCCTCCCCTGTAGGCAATTATACGTGCAGAACATTATCTGTGGGAAACCGCATGGTTTTCCTTAACATCCATACATGTACTGCTCTTTGAACATAAGCGAGTGTAAGAGAGTAAAAACAGTTACCCTCTGAATCTCCTTTCAAATAATCCTTTGGAAAGCAAAACTTTGTTTTATTTCCTACTGCAGAGGAATCCACCTCTTTGCCCTCCCTTTTTTTATTGCTCAGGTTGTTGGCAAAATTACTTTTCCTCCTAAAGTAAATTTCTGATGTGGATTTTGTCCTTTTGGATTTTTCTTTCCTGAAGACACTTACCTGATTGAGTTCTTCTGATCCAAAGAACTGAATAGAAACTCCCCGATGGTGCTAAGTTGCAATTCCTATGCAGCTTCCTCTTTGGAAAAAAACCCCAACAATCAAAAACAAAACAAACCCAAGCACAAAAAAAAAATCCCCCATACTCCAAAAATTTAAAAGAAAAAAAAAAGGGGAAGAAACAAACCATCTCAAAGCCAGTGTCAAATGTAGGTCTCAAAAGCATGTGTTGATTCCACAGTACAAAGTCACTTTAAATCCCCCAGTCCCTGGTTTCCACTCCCCAAGAGGAATCAAACCAAACAGAGAACAGCTTACATTGTCAAGACCTGGGAGCTTGTTGTAAGAATAACTAGTTCTTGACATTTGAAATTATTCTGGTTCAAACATTTTTTGATCTTTCATATTAGCCCTGTGTCTTGAGAAATAAAAATATGATAATCAGAAAGTACATAATTGGGTTCAGGGTATTCTGTGGTCACCCTGGCTGGCTCTGGAGATAAAGGCACTTTGAAAGATTACGCACGGATATCTGGAATTTATTCTGCACAGTCTGTGAAATGACAGATCTTTTTTCTTAATTATACCGGCTATCAGTCTAACACCTGTAGTTAACCATTTTGTCCCGAGGAATCTCTTCGATGTGTTTTATTGTTCCGCGGCAGCAAACCGGCAGGTGGATGCTGAGACGTTTATGACTGCAGAGGCAGAGGTTACCTCCAACCCCCTCAAGTTTTACATCACTGCATCTCCACCCGCTCCGGGCTCAGAGGAACCATCCGCAGAAGGTGCTTCCACATTTCCCCAAGCATTACGGACCAGACACTACCGTTTTACAATATGTTTGGAGAGAAATACAGGTGCGTTCGCCAGCCCACACGACACCTCTAATGAGATGTTTTCAGGAGTGGGGCTGGATGGCTGGACCAGCCCTGTGCATCCCTGGAGCAGGGCTGGTTGCCCACAGCTAGGTGACAAGCAGCCCCCTCTCCCTACCTCCCATCCCACCGCCCGCTCCTCTTTAAACCTCCGGCAGGACCCTCGCTGCAGCAGTGAATCACGTGCGGAGGGTTTTCCACAAGCTGGGTTTATTGAGCTGTATCATCGGAAAATATAGCTCAGACAGCCCCACTGCAGCCAAAACGATCTGTCATTTTTAATTCTTCCTGTCACCTCATTAGGTATATAGCTAGAGTGACAGTGGAAAAAAAAAAAAAAAAGCAACAAACCAAACACCAACAGCAAACCCCAGAACACAATGTTTCCACAACTCCTGCTCAGGCTTTAACATAAATATCAAGGCAGCAAAAGATTCATTCACCAAGCATATGTGACACGGTGCTGTATATAACAAAGTGACATGCATAATGGTCTCAATAGGCATATAAAGCAATTAGAAATAACTGTGCTTCAGAGCATTGTACTATAACATAAAAGGTCATCCCTATAAACATGAAAAAGGTAACTGTATATTTTTCCTATAAACAGACACACACATACTCAGTAAGAGGTTCCATTCTCAAAAGGTATAATCTATAAAAATCTCTGAAAAAATACCATGTCCCCAGTCCTCCTCCCTCAGATCATGTCTCTTCATCAATGGTAAATCTTTTAAGTGAGCACAATAGGAAACATTATCAAGGCCAACTACGTCAGAAGACAATACTGTACTAAAGACAAAAATTTTACCCCGTGCACACACACAATAGTGAAAGAAACCCTGGGTAACCCTCTGTGAAAATGAAAGGCTTTTTTTTTTTTTCTTTTTTCTTTTTTTTTTCCTGCTAAAGCTTGCTTGTTTTGACATTAACACATTAAAGTTGTGTTCCAAAGGAAGCTGCAGAGAGTGCATTTTGAGGACTCTGATAATTTTTGCAGTAACACTCTTGAGTTTGTGATAATAATGTTTATGCACAGATGTAAAGAATGTGCTGACAGATTAAAAAGGAGTCAGCCGGTGTTTGCACAATGTTCATTTTTATTTAAGGGGAGGAAAAAAAAAAAAGACAAAAAAAAAGAAAAAGGAAAAATAAAAAGTCATACTACACCTGGCTATGAACTAATAGCTTTTACATAAGTGGAAGTATTTGGTGTATTGCAGATCCCTAAAACCCCTCTGGATTAATTCAAAAATTCAAGTTGTGGGCACATCGGAGAATCACAAGCTTTTATTTTTACTGCAATTAGAGACTTCACTTTAAATGACTGTCCTACTGACAGTAAAAGGAATCTTAGCGAAGACAGCAGTATTAAGTAAGGATGTGTTCAAAAAAATGTTCATTTATGGCAGAGACGATTCTCACTATGGAGACCCTTGTACCTTACGTGTACTTGGAATGCTGTAGTGCCCCCAGGGGTGTCCTGAAGGATAGTGAAGGTACAAAATGTAGCATATGGCAATAGGTATCTGCTGTTTCTTAATAGACAGTTACAGTATTTGAAAGCTAATTGATGTCCTGAAAGCTCATATTTTGCAGTGCCCTAGCATGGGAAGAGACTACAGGTAATGTCATTTGCTCTCCAACTGATCAGAGACAACCCTTATCAATACCTGCAGAAATATGCAGTGGCTGCAGGTGAAAGAAACATCTAGATCGGGGTAGGAGAAAAGAAAACACTCATGAAGAGAAAAGGAGAAGCTGTGAAAGAGTCAGCTGGAAGAAACATTCACTTGGAAAGCTGAATCATGCAGAAACCTGCAGCTCCACAACAGACTCCACAACTGCAACGAGGAACCTCGAGCCGTGCCTCCCTTTTTTGAAGAATTTGCCTTTCAACCTAATTGGAGCAGGGGCAGAGAGATCAGATGTTCCTCGCTTCTTTTGAAAAGTGACTGGGGAAAGTCCACGTAATCAGGAGGTATTTATGATTTCCATCAACTTTCAATTTTCTTGGTTCATCTATTCCCTTTCAGAACATTTGATGCTAGTCTGTTCTAAACTGTATGTTGAATTTGCTTTAATCAGGTGTCTTTGTAACAGGTATTAGGTCATTTACTGTTTGATTTTTTTCAGTGAAAATACAGGTTTTCTTAGTTTCAAAAGTGTCCTTTGAAGAAACCTGTCATATTCCAGACAGGAAACAAAAAGCAAAGGAAAAAAAAAGAAAAGAGAGAGAGAGAAGAGGATTAGAGAGGGAAGCAGGAAGTCATGAATCTGTTCTTTCCCCACAACAGTGGTGGGGAATTGTGCACGGTTGCATGGAGCCCTTTGTACCTATCGTTGCCCACTCCCACCAGGTTCCTTTCTTCTGTGATCTAGGCTCAGTCACTGAAGCTAATTAGCATACGTAGAGCTTAATATTCAAGTAGGCAATTACATACACTGACAAGTGCTAGCTCAACCAAATGCTCTTACTGGTCTTACAGCTCAACTCTCTGGAGCCTCCTGGCACCTTTGGGATTCTCAGCTCCCCTTCCCCCTGCACCATACCTTTTCACGGGTTTAGAGACCCAACCTTAATGTCACCTTACTTCCACCCTCAAATTTCAGCTCCCCATCCAACTCCAGCTTTCTGCTGGCCATTGCAGCCACCTTAAAGCCCCCTCTCTTGAGCTATCTCCATAAAACCAAAAGCCCTGCTTCTTACAGCTGTCTTCTAAGCACTGCATTCAATGAAAAGCCACTTAATTGAGGCCCTGTGGTGAGGATCAGTCTCACATAGTTGTTGGGTGTAGGTTGGCTCAGGTGGGATGAATTTCCCTTTGGAAGGACAATTCTTTCTCCATCGCCTGTAGAAGGAGCCCAGGGTGAATATCCTCCTTAGCTTCTAGCCTAGCAAGCGTCTGTGAAATGACTGAAGTTAAGTCCCTGTTTATTTAGCTTTAAAGTTTAGCTTTAAAAAGTACGTTAAACTAGAAAAGTTGGCTGCTCTACATGGCAGTAAGAACTCTTCTGGAAAGTCTCTGTCAATGAAAAATATAGTCACCTCTAATAGACATATGTCCGCTTTTTAGAGGGAGCTCTCCCATATATTCAAGATTCAATGATAGTAGTGGGTGCTGAACACCATTGAAAAACAAGCCATAAACCATCTTGAAAATCTATTTTAATTGTTCCTAATATACATTTTTAAGATTAATATCTCCTCACTTGCATTATGAAGGGAGCTCCTCAGATGGTACTGTTTAGGACAAGGGAAGAATAAATTGTGTAATGCCAACAGAAAAGGTGCTGAGGTAGCTGGTAATTGACAGAGTTAATGAAGTATGTTAAGCAGGTACAATATAGATGAAGTTGTCCCCTGCATGGTGATTGGCCACTGGAGAAATAATGTGACAGTTGTCTTTGTGTTAAAATAATGTGGTGCTCCCTCTTTGCCAGATCCTATCTGCAATGAGAGGTGAAAGAGATCTCGCAAGGATAGCTCGGTCTTCCCACAGCCAACGCTTGGCTTGAAGCTGGCAGGTAAAGGACGAGATAAAGAGAGGGTAAGGAGTGAAATGGCTATCTGCAAAGCAGTTAGGCAATTTCATACAACCCACACACAAATTATCCACTGTTGAAAAGCAATAATTTGACACTGTTTTCTATAATCCACTCTCATACTCAACAATACGTTGTGGTGCTGCCTGGGGATGAATGAGAGCAGAATTTGGCTTGCCAATTTTTCTGGGAGTTGCTTATTTTTAGATACTGTTTTAATAATTAACTAAGTAGCTCCCAAGCAGTACAATGGATTTAGACAGCAAAGGATGTTTTTGAGAGGAATATAGGTTTTGTATTATTATCTCAGTCCATTGTATGTGAATATTACCATCAAAACAGCAGGGAAGATATCAAATGGAAATAGAGCTCATCCTCTCAATTATACCAAGCTGTGTGGTCAGCACTGATTCCAAAAGAGGCGTGTAGAGCATGGAGTAATGAAAAATCATTCATACCATCAGTGTGGTGTCTAAATAGTCTACCCCAGCATTGTTCTTATTAAAAAATCTCAGAAGAGGAGTTAGGCTTCCTTGACCACCAGATCTCAAAATATCCTGCAGCTTTCTTGACTCTTCCAGGTGCTGACAGCGCTTTCATGTCGTGAACATATTAAAATTATTTTTAATTATTGAAATTGTGGTTGCTGACATTTTCTTGGTTGATATTTATCTGCTTATAATGAAATTAGCTTAGTTGCTACTGATGTTCAAGATTTTCAGTGTGGTTTTATCGTCATCAACACCTTATAAACTCAAGGAAAAAAAAAAAAAAAAGAAAAGAGCTTTACCAACAAATATCTTTTAAAAGGTGTCCTTCAAATAGAGGCACCAAAGAAGATTAACCAAGAGGTTTTTGCAGGGTTCTTAAAGGATCTTTGAGAGAGAAACAAGTCTTAGCAAACATCCAACAACATAAACTAAGAAAATATTTCCAAGCATCTCATGGGAAAAA
>VXBW01002250.1:406369-420868 GCA_013400375.1 Thinocorus orbignyianus
AGGTCAGGGAACAGATTTGCAAAGTTATTGGCACTGCTGATGGAGTTTGTTCATCTGGAACTGGAAAATGTCTTTGGGGAAGACGGAGGCTGCTTTTTGAAAGGCTATTTCCAACAGGTGATCTGTTAGCAGGAGGTCAGTATCCCATAATGCAATTCTGTAAGCAAGGGTGGCCCTTGGACACTGAAGCTGTCAGAGCTGCACCCAAGACCAGGAACCCCCTAAGATCTAGTTGCATTTTGGCTGCTATTTTTGCAATGTGTGTGATGTTCTTGTCTGTATGGGTTGTGGTCATCTTTTATGTTTCTGCATGTGGAATCAACACAAGGTGGGGTGTGGAAAAAGGAAATGTCTCTGTCACAGGGAAACAGAGGCAAGCATTGCAAACACCGTGCATTTCAATAAGCCATAATTACATGTACAGATTCATCAACTAAACTTGGGCATGCAATTAGAAGGCTAATTATGCTGTAATTGTAACTGAACACCAAAACAGATGACCATATGCCAGCCTCCACCCCACCCAGTTGTCTTTGGGCTGTAGCTCCTACGCACAGTGGTGTCTCTGCTCTGGTGTATCTCCTGCTGAAAATATGAAAGTAGCAGATGGGCAAATTCCACTGGTTTATCGCTTAAGCCATCAGTTCTTCCAACTCTATATTTGCAATCAGCTTGATGTTATGATAGCTGTGACCAAGGCCCTGTTGCCATGTGTTGTCTCGGTAGATAGTCTGAAACAATCCCCAACCCAAAAGCTTACAGTCAGAGAGGAGAAGAACTGGAGAACTACTGTCGTCCTTGGTCCACCCACAAGAACCTGAGCTATGGATAGATAAGAAGTGTGCTGATTTCCATGGATATCGAGGTGCTTAATTCTCTCTTACATGGATGGATTTTGCAATAACAACCACTAATGACAGCTTTCATCAAACTTGAGAAACTTGGTTGAAATGGCCAGGCTGTCTATAAGCTCCCAGCATAATGGGTGCACAGAGTCACCTCACCAGAGAGCATGACTAAGGAGAGAGGTGCCTTGCATGCCTTCCTGATGTCAGCTGGGAGGAGTCCTGGGCTAAATTAGAATCATAGAACAGTGATAGAATTTGGGTTGATCTTAAATCCCAAGCCCCCTGCCATGGGCAGGGACACCTCCCACCAGGCCAGGTTCCTTAAAGGCCCATCCAGCCTGGCCTTGAACACCTCCAGGGATGAGGCAGCCACTTCTCTGGGCAACCTGTTTCAGTGCATCACCACCTTCACAGGGAAGAATTTCTTCCTAAGATCTGATCTAAACTAAATCTCCCCTCTCCCAATTTAAAACAATTACCCCTCGTCCTGTGGCTCCCCTCCCTGATAAAGAGTCCCTCTCCATCTCTCCTGTAGCTCATTTCAGGTACTGGAAGGCCATTATAAGTTCTCCCCTGAGCCTTCTCTTCTTCAGGCTGAACAACCCCAACTCTCAACTCTCAAATTAGTCTAAGTACTTTATCCAAGATCAGATGAATAGTTTGTAGCAGGGAGAAGAAACCAACCCACACTCCTCTTTTTCTTCACTTTCATCAAATTAGCTCTTTGTGTTGTACAGCTTCTTTGTGTAACTTTGCCTAGAGCCTTCTCAACGTACTGATGCCATCAGCAGTGTCTAAATATCAGTATTATGATTACTGTTAATATGCATATGTTTCAATAAAATGCATTTAGCTAAGAATAAAAATACCTTTTATACAAGATACAGCAATTTTTAGCAATCTATTGATTTAATATACTTAGTTCAGTGAAAAATCTGTTGGTTTAAGCTATCTGCCATTAGTTTCAATTAAAATATATTGATCTGAGTAAATGTTGGTTAGATTAAGTGTTGCCTGACTGTGAAAAAAATATTTGCTTAAGCAAAAATTGTATGAGTATTTAGGCATGCATCTTAGGTTGGGGACTCTTCTAGCATCAGTATAACTGTTTAGGTATCAATAAATTTCTTTAAACATAAATGAAAATATCCTTTCTGAAATTAAAAAAGCTGATTACAGTAACATTGGGACTAGCATGCATATTAATTCAAGGAAAATTGGTTTTGAAATAGTAAGCATTCAGGCAGGTATATTGTAACTTTAATACACTGGAAACTCAAGCCCTCTGTGAGGGAAACTAGGCTTTACCATGGAATGGCTTTCCTCTTTAACCACAAAGCTAAGATTTCCTGATATCCTCTGAAACTAATTTTTTGGAATAATAAAAGAACCTTGGTAGACTGAGATAGTAGGACAACACAAATGCAGGCTAGGTCATGCAGCTATTTTAAAGTACCTTATGTGCATTATTCATGGGATTAATTTTAATTCAAAGCATCAGAAATATATACCTCAAAATAAAAAGCATGCAAGCAGTAAGGCTAGTACACCAGTCCTTTATTAGTTCTATAAAGACTGGAAGCCCTTGGGACTCCGATCCACAAGCAGCAGAGTACCATCCCCTTGTGATGAAAGATGGACTTGCCTGCCTGACTCAATCCTCAGCTACCCACACTCACACCCAGATGATAACTCCCCGCCAGAGAGCAGATGGAATCCATCCCCTCCATGGTTTGCTCACAGTCCTGCAGCAATTCAGCTTTAGGGTGCAGATTAAAAAAAAAAGAAGACTCGGGATATCTGGAATGGTAGTTGTATGCTGCTTCTTCAAAGACATATATCACAGAATCATAGATATATAGAATCGTATGTGCTGTCCATGTTTGCCATTTACACTAGAGCTGATTATTTTACACACATGCTGTTTATTTTAATCTCAAGTATTCTCTGGGTGACCCTGCTTTGGCATGGGGGTTGGACTAGATGATCTCCAAAGGTCCCTTCCAACCCCTACCATTCTGTGATTCAGTTTAAAATAAATAAATAAAAATTTAAAATTATCCCTGAATAAAAAAAATAAAAATTAGGGGTTTTTATCTTCAGAGGTTTGCCTGTGGGAACCGTACTGCCTGGTCTCCCTCCTCTTCTATGTGTGGATGTGTACAGAGGAGAAATCTTGCATTCATAGGTTTTTGTACCCACCGCCTGTCCTGTATTACAATGGCATACTTTGTTTGGAGGAACTGCACTGACTGTGACAGTGCCTCTGTACATACACTCCATTCACAAGCACCAGGAGACTGACAATTAAATACACCAGCCCAGCAGTAAAACAGTTTCTGGGTGGCAAAGGGGAGCAGAAAGAGCCACAACAGCTCAAAGCTATACTTATATCATTGCTTTCCAGGATTACCTCTAGGACCGCTAAGATTAGAATGATACTGAATTTTGTAGATAAAGATGAGATTATAATGTTTTCCGAGGTCTGTGACTTTAAAAAAAGGCACTAAATCTTGAAGTCTCATGATCTTTTTGTGAATACTGACAGTGATGCATACGTGAAATACCTATCTATCCTGTTAATGACCTGGGCAGATATCAAATTTTTACATTTAGCAGCAGATAATTTCCAGTAGAGAAGAAATAGATGAAGGGGCAAGGTATTGTTTGGTCTTTTTTCATATGATCCTAGGTGCAGAGAACTCTGAACACAGTAGATTCTAAGCAGCCATGGGTAATTTATTTCACTATGGTTCTACTTTAAGCAAGAACTTTGTCGAGCAGCTTTCTTTTTAGCCGTTGCCTGTTTCAAACTGCCATTGGGTCTACCAGTTATATGTAAGTTGTCCTTGGTTTTGCTGTTTCCTTTTCTTATAACAAACAAATACAGTTACAGTTCTCATTTCCTCAGTCTTTTCTATTATTAATTAGAGATGTGAAAGAAAACCTCTTTTGCTCCATTGGTCACAGTCATGCTTTGGGCAGAGGTTCCTATAGTTTCACAGAATCACAGAATCATAGAATGGTTTGGGTTGAAAGATAATTGAGTTCCAACCCCCCTGCCATGGGCAGGGATGCCTTCCACTAGACCAGGTTGCTCAGACCCCCGTCCAGCCTGGCCTTTAACCCCTCCAGGGATGGGGCAGCCACAGTTTCTCTGGGCAACCTGGTCCAGTGCCCCACCACCCTCACAGGAAAGAATTTCTTACTAATATCTAATCTAAATCTCCCCTCTTCCAATTTAAAACAATTAACCCCTTGTCTTGTCACTCCACTCCCTGATAAAGAGTCCCTTCACATGTCTCCTGTAGATCCCCTTTAGACACTGGAAGGCCTCAGTAAGGTCTCCCTGGAGCCTTCTCTTCTCCAGGCTGAATAACCCGAACTCTCTCAGCCTTTCTTCATGGGCATAGCTTCATAGCTGTTTCCACAAAGATGGAGTTTTACTCTCTTTCATTAATGAAGAAAACCTATTGGCTTCTACCAAATTTTGTTTAAATGCTACATTAACAGTAGTTACACCCCACTACTATGCCCTTGCATGGCAGAAATTAGAAATTCATACCCAAAGATGTGACTTGTGCGAACTTTCACATTGGGATAGAACTCTCTGACTGTATGTCACATCGTAATTATAACAGCCATTATCATCCAAAAGGAAAAACTACGCAAGTGTGAAAATAAGAGATGAAATCCAGGGGCATCCCTACATAGGAAAGTATGGATCAGTGAGCAAGTCTTGGGGCAAGATGGGGCATGAAAATCAGTCACAGCACTGAGCAGTCAGCACCATAGTACTTGATTATCAGCTGTTAAGCAAAAGTAAGCTGTGAGCTTCATAAACAAAGAAAAGCACAGATAAAAGGCTGATCCCAGGCACCCTACAATCTAACACCTTTTCTAGGGCTGGGACATTAACATAACTCTTTGTTGATTTCCTTAAGCTCTAATTTGGAGGAATCAGCACAGAGTGGAAAAGAGAAGGAAGAATCAATTCTTTTCCTTGATGTTCATGTTTGCTTTTATTTATTAATGTTCTTACACATTGCCAGTCTTGCTAAACTGGCAGAGGGATTTACAGCACCAGAATAAATCTCTACTGGCTTTTTAACCCAAGAATGTTAAGAGATTGCTTTTTCCCCATCCAAAGTAAGTATTTACCCAGAGTGAGTTAACGCTGCAAAAACAGAAAACTATCTAACAAACAGGCATTTCTGATTTAAAATATACAGGGACCTTTCCTCCTCCTCCCCTCCCATTCATCTCAGTGGGAGTTTCTGATTGAATAATTAAAGACAAAGTTATCTTCAGAGGTTGAAGCATTAAGTCTGCTTTTGAAGCAATGAGATAATGGGTACCCGAGAACTCGGAGAACAAAGCTGCTTACAGCATGATCCCAGTCACTTAGGGGGTAAGCCTCAGAGACCCAGAAGCTCCCTTAACCAAAGCCAGCCCCAGTAACCAAAATCCCAGCAAAACACAGATGACAGGGCAGAATACAGAAAAGCAAGAATACTTACATTATAGGATTTACTTTAATCCTTATCATAAAACTAGGTCAGATGACTATCTAAGCAGGTAAGGATTAAATGAAGAACAATAAGTGCAACAAATAAGAAAGAAAGGAATCAGTGAAAGATAAGGTGAAAGAACAAGGCAAACAAAACACTATATTAGGCCTCAGCAGCAAAACATGTGCACAGAGCTGCTGGAAGATTAATATGCTGTACTGAATAAGTGAGCGGAAACTCAAGGAAAGGCTCCCAGAAGGTGATAGAAATGTTTTAAATGTGACAAATTTAATGCGGGTTGGTGTTTGGGGGTTGTTTTTTTTTTGGTTTTTTTTGTTTTTTTTTTTTGTTTTTTTGATGTTCACAGTAATAATACCTTGATGCCATCTACACCAGTTTCAGACCAGAAGTACCATATTCCCTGACACCGCTCCAAGTATGGAATAGATTGTGTTTTGTCCAGCAAGCTGAGGTGATGTGGAGTAGCCTAACGTCACACTTCCTGAGCCAAGGCTAGGACACAGTAGTCCTGCAAGGTAAATCAACTGTGGGATCATCCTGCCAGTGTTCAGGAAAGATATGCACTTTACCAGAAAGCTAGACTTTATTCATTCTTTTATCTTTTCTGACATTTCGAATTCCAGAAAAGTTTTTTCTAAAGATGAAGACACCAGAGGGTGGACAAACATTCATGAGAAAGGAGAAAAGTTATTTACAGTGGAGCTGAACTCAGTCAGATAAGTGACTATTCTAATAAATGTTTGACTTTTCTCCCTCACTTTCTGGAGAGAGATTCAGGCTTAAGAAATAAAGTGTCTAAATTAAGAAGCTTAATAATTTCTGCATTTAAGCTGACTTGGTGGCTTGGGGGAGTGCTTAAGGTTTAGGCTAGAAATTCCCTTGCATCCCAGGGATCAGGAGTGGAAGCTGATAAGATAACTTGGGGCGCGGGAGCAGCAGGTCTCACTCCACTGGCTCTGCCTTCAGAGAACGTTAGTAGCTGGCATGAGGATGAGTCTAGCTCTCTTTCAGAGGCATAAAAGAAACAAAGATGAGGAGCTACAGAAAACTGCCTGTAGTTGCTACCACACGCTTCCCTAAGCACAGGAACTCATTCCTGTTGCTTCAGTGGCCTTCTTCAGATTGTTTCACCATAGTAGACTCAGTCAGTCAAAAAAAACCCACCCCAAAACATTTACCTTAATTAGTATCAAGCCTCAAATAGTGATGGAATCACAGACCCCACACTGAAAACTGGGAAAATCCTAAAGGTATGCAAGAGGGGGGATAAGTACACGTTTGGTCTTCCTGGCCTTCCCTGCTCACTCCTACCAACCACGTGGCAGTGACCAGGAGGTAGTAATTGCTTTAAGGCAGCCTGGCTGTGATTGAAGTAGGGAAGTGGGATCATGCTTTTGCTGTGCAAAACCCAACCTAAGAACCAGCCGTACTAAAAAGGCTTTTCTGAGAGGAAGAGAAAGCTCTGGGGAAATCTTATAGCAGCCTTCAAGGATCCGAAGGGAGCTACAGGAGTGCTGGAGAGGGACTCTTTGTCAGGAAGTGTAGTGATAGGACAAGAGGAAATGGTTTTAAATTGGAAGAGGAGAGATTTAGATTAGATATTAGGAAGAAATTCTTTGCTGTGAGGGTGGTGAGACAAACAAGTTGCCCAGAGAAGCTGTGGCTGCCCCATCCCTGGAAGTGTTCAAGGCCAGGCTGGATGGAGCTTGGAGCAACCTGGTCTGGTGGGAGGTGTCCCTGCCTATGACGGTGGGGCTGGAAACTTAATTTAAGGTCCCTTCCAAATCTAACCATTCTATGATTCTATGAAAATTCAACCATCCTGTGATGATATCTCAGTATGATACACTGTCATTTAAATAGTATAACCACATTGACTTGTATTATTCTTGTCATCCATTACAACTCCTAAATCGTTTCTAAAAAGGCAACAGTTTTCCTTCTTTTTTAGGATTTTTGCTGGAGATGGGGAGAAGAGGAGGGGTAGGAGATTTCAGAATCTCCTTGCTTTGGTTAGGCTGCCCTGTGAAGCTGTTTCCACACAGCCCCTCCACACACACATGGAAGCAGTATGATAAGTACAAAACTGCAATGCGTATTGTACAGCTCAGATAGAGATTGCATTTAACTAGAGACACTTAGACCCATCAGTTAAGGGCTAGCCAGTGTGACCAAACACCACAAAATACTCTGCAAACGTTTGTTTCAATTCCTGGTCAAATTTGCCTGCAATCACATTCCTTCTGCCTACGCTTCTCACAAATGGGCTATTCATTAGTTTTATGCTAGACCAGGAATATGTGCTGAAAATGGAGCTGCTCAAAACAATTTCCAGCTTGACATAAGAAAAAGAAAAAAAGAAAAAAAAAAGAAGAAAAAAAAAAGAAAGAAGAAAAGAAAGGAGGGGGCTGGAAATTTTGACTCTGTTCTCAGGTTGGGGGGGGGGGGGGGGGGAAAGGAGTGAGAAATAATAATTGATAGTGAGTTTTAAATTTGAAACTATGACAATGACAAGTCTCTAAAGGGCAGAGGCTGCCAGAGAAGAGTGCTGTCTTGTGTATTCCACTGAGATATAGGCTTCGTTGCAGGTATTCAGCAAACTGGCCCCAAAAGGCATCTGAGGCCACCCAGGATGTTCCATGTTTAAGGCAAAGGCTTGAAGCTCTAGGGTGAACTGCAGGCATGCCAAAAAGGAAGGACAGAAATTATGTTTCCTATTGTCTTACATCCTCTTCTCTCTTCAGACTGCAAGTGCTTCGGGCAAGACTGTACATATGCACACTTCCAGATAAAAGCAGCAGAGGCAGGCAAAAATTATAGTGTGGGTGAAAAGAGTTGATCAAAATGGTTGAGCAAATGCAATTACGAGTCTATTTTTACCTCCAAATTACTCATGAAATGTCTGGGAAGGAGCTCTGAGCATTGTTTCCGGGGGATTTGTAACCAAAACTTACCGTAAGACTTGCGAGGATATGTCCAGAGTAAGAGATGAAGAGGAGATGCAGGAGGAGGGTGGCAGCAGCCCAAGGGTTAAGGCAGTTGGAAAAAAACAGCGAGGAAGAGGGTAACAAAGCAAACACCTACTCAGCAGAGTGTTTAATGCCAAAGATCAAGTTATGGCATGTAGCTGGTAATAGTGCTGAGGTCAAGAGGCTGCAAACCCTTTTATGATGGTTATCTCTGTCTCTCAGCTTCCCATATTTTGACTTTACGCTCCATTTTTCTTTCACTGGCCCTCATGGTAAGTGCCTGGTTGATGGCTATTCTGCTAAGCCTTTAAGAAAGAAGGGTAAGCCCCGGCCAGCATTTCTGTGGTTTCTCTTTCCTGTGTCAGCAAATAACTCTGGGTAACAAATGCATTCAGGAAAATCAGGGTCTGTTCACGGACAATTTGCAAACATAAGAAGATTCAAAAACTCAATGAATTACTGACTTGTTATGAATTATCATCTCCGCCTCTTCTGTTTGCAGCTCAGCAACTGTGTGCGGCTGGTCAGGCCAACACACACCCCCAAAAAAACATGAGATGAGTCGCTTCTGACCTTGTTCTTCCTGTGACCTTAGAGCACTGGCTCGCGGCGAGAATATGCGTATACAGATATCTTGGCATAACTTCAAGAGCGGTTCAGTAAGTAGTTCACAACTGCTGACCATCTGGCTGTTAGATCTAAGAGGGATCTATTAATGTTAGAGCTATAGCATTGCCAAGCTGCAGCAGAAACTGCAGGGCAGAAGCGTGTGCAAGCCCTCTTTAAAACCCCAGCAGAAATCACTGCGATTGTTTTATTTGGTTTGGTTTTTTTACCCATTTACTCAAGGAATGTGACGTTATTCCTAGTGCTACCACATCTTAGAGGCGCCACCCTGAAAGGTGCTCCGCTGTTTGACAGTACCATGATGTGCAGCCCCAAAAGGATTTTATGTCTACCTGATGCACTGGAAAAGACAACATTTTGTGCATCCTCATGGTCCTCCCTGACCTTTGAGGTGATGAAAAGTAATGGAATAGACAGAGGGGCACTGTTAACAGAAATGCCAAGCCTTGGCAAGAGATACCATAAATTAAACGGGGTGGTTTTACACCGCTCCTGCTCATCTTAAAGCCTGGTAGAGTAAGTTTGCGTCATCCAGCAGTTTACTGCATTGACTGAATGTACAATAAGCAAAGAACAAGGAGCAGAGAAGGGGAGATACCTGAATTTGTACAGTTTACGGGTCAATTTATGCAGTGTCATGGGGGCTGATGTACAAAATCTATACTCGGACGTCTCCCCGTGCTTTCATTTCTTTGGTGTCACAGAAGAAACGATCCTGAGGGATTTGGCAGTAACAGCATGTATCATCTTGCACGTTACTTTAGGAAGGTCTTTTCATTCAGTGGGAGCAACAAGAAATAAAAGCCATGAAAAGAATGAACGGTATCGTATTGAAATTGTTGTTACTAATTTTACAAAACGCTAAGTCATTTTGGAAACAATAAAATGTGATAATAAACTCTGCGGTTTCCCCTGAACAATATTTTGAAAACTGTCTAAACCCCTGTGCTTTCTCTTATAGATTCATTTCAGTGTATTTAGGATGCGTATTGACTCTTGGGCCCAAGATTAAAATGCATTTTCTAAACATTTTCTCATTTTTCCCCACTGGGCTGATTGGTCTAACTTAAAACACTGCCTCAAAGTATTTTCCCCTCTTATGTATGCTTCCAATGATCAGATCAGTCTATGAAATTTAGGGAGCTGATCTGAGCTGAACCTGGTATAAAAACCTTTTGAGGTTTGCCCATCACTGCTTACAATGCTGTTTTGAAAAATAACCTCAAGGCTATTTAATTAATCGTTCATTCTTTTAGTCTCCCAGCCCAGGTAGATTAATACCTACGCTGCCCACGGATCAATGAGTTCTGGAGTCTCCTACAGATTAGCACATCTGTAGTTTAAAGCCATTTCACCTTAGAAGGAAAGAAAGAATGAAAGAAAGAAAGAACAAACATATTCCCAGGAGGAACCTCTCGGGGATCAATTCATAAGCAAAGGAAAACATGCTATTCTCAGCAAGGAAACAATGTATTTTTTTGTCTGCTGCAGTGATTAATAACATGCTATTGCAAGAGACTATTTAAAGGACTCCATCAATCCATTTAGGCCAAAAGCTGACCCACTTTAAATTCTTAAAATATGATGACAATTGCCCCAACAGGTTTTTTTTGTTTGTTGTTGTTGTTGTTGTTTGGGGTTTTTTGGTTTTGTTTGTTTGTTTGTTTGTTGGGGGGGGTTTACGTTTATAGAAGCAAGCGAAAGCCATAGAGTTGCTACCAAAAATTTTCTCCAAGAAAACTGAATATTAGTGTTAGGAGCACCCAGTGGTAGTGGTAGGAGTTTAGCAGTACAGCACTCCAAATAAAATCCTGGGGCTCTGGAGAAACCAGCTTAAAAATTTCCAAAACTCAAGGTAGATGGGAACTGCGAACTATCCTGCTACTGTTTTTTTTATGCATGCAATGATTAAGAAGAGGAAAGATTTTTTTCCCCACTCAAATTTCAAAATCCTGAGCCAGGTTCTTCCTGTGTTCTGGCTTCAAAGCCATAAATACAGACCAAAAAGTGAATTTTTGTCTGCCTGTTTCTGTCTAACAGAGGTGGCAATATTTTTCTGGAACTGATGAGATAAGGTTGATGTCTACAAGCACTCAAGAGCTCAGAACTTACGTTTTTGGTTACAGCTAGCACAATCAGTCCTCACCCTTGAGCCTTCTCTCCTCCCCCTTAGCTGGAGGTGAATATTTGCTCGTCTCCTTGGCCCATGACTCTGAAAAGGGCCAAATCCTTGCAAGTGGTGTTTAGTCAGTAGGCCAGATGGTGCTTGTTATCTTCAATGATCGTGCCTTTGAGCTCTCCTCCAGCAAACCACAGTGTAAGTGCTCAGATGGTAAGTAATCCTGATGATGTTGGTAGGACAACTCAGAAATAAAAAGTCACATTGGGACTTTAGTGGGCAGGGAACCTTCTGAATAAATAAATGCATAAATCCTCAAAGCACAAGAAGGCTGCAAAAATAAATTTTTAAAATATCATCAAAATCTTCAGTCAAAACAGATAAAAATCTCATTTTTCTTATCTGGTGAAAAAGTACATTTTATTGAAGACAAAACCTGAATTATTAATATACAGCCAATAGCCAAACATAAGATAGAGTATATGCTAATTTCGGAGTTCAAATAGGCATTTATGATCCTAAATTTAGCCTCCCATTAAAAAAAAATGTCTTGGCCAAGCTGTTTAAAAACACATCAAACCCATTAATAGTGAATCACAAAATGCTAGGGCAATGTCTTCAGTATCAAACAACCAGGCAGCAAAAGGGCTAGCAAGCAATACTTCTACCCTCCTATAAGAGGAAGGCTGGGAGAGCTGGGACTCTTTGGCCTGGAGAAGAGAAGGCTGAGAGGAGACCTTATTAATGCTTATGAGTATCTGAAGGGTGGATTGAAGGAGGATTGAGATGGATTCTTTTCAGTGGTTCCCAGTGACAGGACGAGGGGCGATGGGCACAAGCTGGAACATAGGAAGCTCAATTCGAATAAGAGGAAAAACTTCTTGAGGATGAGGGTGCCAGAGCCCTGGCAGAGGCTGCCCAGGGAAGGTGTGGAGTCCCCTTCTCTGGAGACCTTCAAGCCCCACCTGGATGCAGTCCTGAGTGATGTGCTCTGGGCAGCCTTGCTTTAGCAGGGGAGTTGGACTGGATGATCTCTAGAGGTCCCTTCTGACTCCGACAATTCCCTGATTCCTTGATACACATACTGTAGAATCATAGAAATATAGAAGGTTTGGGTTGGAAGGGACCTTGAAGATGATTGAGTTCCACCCCCTACTATGAGCAGGGACACCTCCCAACTAGACCAGGTTGCTCAAAGCCCCATCCAGCCTGGCCTTGAACCCCTCCAGGGATGGGGCAGCCACAGCTTCTCTGGGCAGCCTGTTCCAGTGTCTCACCACCCTCACAGGAAAGAAAACATGGGTTAACCCTTTCTGTGCTCTGACAGGCATCAGTCTGGTCTCTTCTCAAAAGTCTCAAACTTGTCTTTTCTGCCACCGTGCAAAGACCCTATGCTCCCTTTGCTGTCTTTGTCATGGGAAACTCATGTGGTGCTGTGGAAATCAAGCTGTCTTCAAAGGATCTGGGGCAGTTTACAGCATCTGGTGAGCTTGGGCCTATATGACCTTAAAGGGCTCCCCAGGTCTGGTCCTACATGGACAAAACACATGAGGTTAGCGTTGTCTGCCTGTAGGACATAATGAAATTCATACTTGAATGGCAAGTACTTGGAGTGCTTTTTCATAGTATATCACCAATGTATTTTCTCACTCTAGTTATTACTTATTTCTAAAATCTTCATTACAGAAGCAGTTAAAAAAATAACTTTCCCCTTTTAAGATGTTGATTTGTTTTTCTCGCAGAGAATGCGCTGTGAAATGTCGAGGTAAGCATTAGTTAAAGGGCTACTACACCAGGCCAGCAGGAGCAATTTACTTCTTATGCATATAATTCCTGAGCGTTATTTTGTTCCTTTTCTCTTTCTGAATGGGAACCACTTCCATGACAGCAGCCGGGGGCTTTCCTCCTCCTTTCTCCAGCCCTTTCTTCACATGCTTGACAGCAGGGGCATGTGGAGGCGATGGGCAGTGGAGGTACACACAGCAGATCTCTGCATTAATAGACACAGTTGCCCCAAATAAATGCAGTCTATAGGCTGAAAACTCAACACTTTCCGTGTGTTAAAACTGTGTTAAGCTGTTTAATTGTTTTGTGATTACCAGAGCACTTACCTTGTGAGGATATTAATTATCCAGGCATAAAGAGACCAAGTTTTTCTGTAAAGAGAGAGCCATTCTTATTTTTTTAAGTTATTCAAGTTTCTTTTACTCATTCCAGCTAAATAGATCTTGCCCAGGAAAGAGGAAAAAAATGGGTCTAAATGCAAATTAACATTACTGTTTAAATATCACAGACCATTTTCTCTGAGCCCAGTTACAATAACTAGTAATTATAAAAATTGCTTGCCTTGGGCTTCTGGCTAAGCCAATGCTAAACTTGTCCTTTTATTAGATCTGTCAGACTGAGTTAATTATCTTTATGATAATAGATGTGCCTTACCTCAAACAAAACAAATACCCTTATAATTAGCTTTTTAGTTAGAATTTTAATTTATTTATAAAGACTGTTTGTTTTGTTTCTTTTTTTCTGCTTTACAAAGGAGTTTGGGTTTTAAAAGGTTGCTAGTCAGCTTTGTTATATTGAAGAGAAAACAGACCCATCAGGTTGACCAAAAGGTTACGTGGTTAGCGTTGTGTCTCATCTATCCACCGTGAAATCTGTCGGGCCCTGGGAACGTGCCGGTGTACATTTGCAGGAAAGACAAGAGGGAGGGAGAGAGGAAGAAACAAGGCGTGTTCTTTTCTTCCAGAAAGTTCTCTCTGAGCTGACTTTTGAACAGACATTAAGTGAATTTAATAGCGAAGCGTGCTAGCAAACACTAATCCCGGCTGCATGTTTTCTTTTGAATCCTTTTTCTGAAGTCAGAGCTGAACTTTCCTTAGACTTCTGAAAATAGAAAGCACGGTCTGGTTTAATATATCTCTGTCTCCACAAAATCCCTTTCAATCTCTCTCTCTCTCTTTCTTTCCTATTTTTTCCGTCTTATCTTCCTCACATGTTCTCTGAACCGATCCTGCAAGCCCTCCAAGCAGAGCTCCCAGTAAGAATTGAGGGCTTGCAGAATGGGGCCCGTGCTTTATTCAAGACTTCAAATGTGTTTCTTCCACTAAATAAATATTAAAAAAGCCTTTTATGCATCAGAACCATCTCTTATTTTCCAAACAGGAAATAAAATAAAATAAAATAAAATAAAATAAAATAAAATAAAATAAAATAAAATAAAAAAGAGTTTCAAATTCAGGATTGGTGGAAAAAATAGTCTACAGATTAATGAATTAAAGAACACGGTTAGGAAAACAGTGCCTTGTGTGTTATTTTAGCTCTGTCACAGTGACAGGATCCAGGTTGGGTTTGTCAGGTAAAGTTGTTTAAATCAGAATCATGGTGCAACTTCTCTGGATCTG
>VXBW01002250.1:423263-434481 GCA_013400375.1 Thinocorus orbignyianus
ATCAGATGTTCTGGTTAAAATAGGAGATTCTCATATAAGGAGATGAGGAAACTGGGCTTAAATCTTGCCATTTTCTTTTATGCTTATATTAGAGCATTATATTATATTATATATTGTATTATATTATTATATTATATTATATTATATTAGAGTATTATATTAGGACATACTTGTGTTTTCTTGTACAGAAGCATACAATAACAGTTTCTGCTCAAAGAATTCATACTTTACGTGGAGATGCAATACACCAGTACTATAGAAGCATACCTAAGATGTAGGTATTCTACACATAGCCTATAATATTAATAGAGATTATAATATGCAGTCTGTTTTTAATAGTCCTAGGGGACTCCACATAAATAGAAAAGTGTGTTATGAACACTATTAAAGTAAGCATTATCTCTTCCCTCTGCAGATTTTTCCAAAATTCACATTAGTCACAATCACATATACAGATTCCAATTGGGAAAGAAAAAAAATATATCCATTTCTCTACAAACTAATGCAAAAGACCATAAATGTAGATATCCTTAAAATTATGCAACCAGTTATATGAAAACAGAAACCTTCTCACCATTACGAGGTCATCTTTAGGAGATATCAAAGTTTTACTTGATTTTGTTCTGCTTTATTACAGCTCATACAGATCCTATGCTCTGTCACCATCCTGCAAGGACAAATGCGCCACAACATGGACAAGGCAGTGCTGGACCTTGAAAAAACCCAAACTTTAGAAGGACACTTTCATCTTTTACTGTTTTAGTGTAAACTTCAAAATGGACTGCAGAGATTTTTTTGTGTATTTGCTCTACAAATGATCCCCTGAGCACCACCGAATATGGATGTTAACCAAACTGATGGGGAAAGAAAGTTACTAAGGTTGCGAAGTCAGATCTTCCAAAGTTAGCAAATGTCACAGGTAAGGTTGCAACTTCAACTCAACTCTCTTGGGTGGATACGTTACGCTAAGAAGTTTTAATTAATTTCCAATCACTCTTTTTCCACAGGACTACTGCTGGTTGCCCATGAAACATAACATTATGAAAAACATTGTTAGACAGGCTAAACATTATTTCTGAAACATCTCAGTGAAAGGTAGGTGGTGTGTATAAATTCTTTGCATTTGTATGTACTCTGCATTATTGTGAAAGTTACTCTCCTCATGAGATTAATAGTGTCAATTAGGCTGTCAGGGATGAGCGAGCCTGTCATGTGGGCTTTGACAGAAGGCTTGGGTTGATTAGCTTCACACAGATGTCATAGCTTAACATTTACGTCTGAGTAACTAACATTTTACAAATGCTCTTCGAATTTCTTGTGCTTACAGAACTGCATTCCTAAATATGGTTTGTCTTTCAAAAGGCATCATCATGACTTCGTCTTTCAAAAGACTGTACATCACTTAAATATATTGGTTGACGTAGGTTTCAGACATAATGATCAAATCGAGATCAAAACACCAATTTGCATTACTGTATGAACAGGCAAAAACAAAGCAGCTGAGTGACTTTGTTTAGGCTTGTCAAAGACAAGGCCAGGTTTCTCATTCCTGTATCCAGTTCCTAAGAGTAGTCAAGGCTGAGTGATATTTAGTGTTTACACTGCTGGGGAAGGGAAAATATTTTACCCATGGAGGAAAAAGGCAGACAGAGTCCTGTTAGATAGACCATATCAGGCCCAGCAGCTGATCTAACCCTTATGATGAAGGGAAGGAGCCACAAATGCACTCCTTGGACACTACATCCTTCCTCTTCATCTGTCTTTTCTCGGTGGACCCTCTTTTTCCAAACAGCAGTCTCCCCTCTTGGGAAGGGGACAGGAACTGCTCTTCCTTCTTCCTGCAAATGTAATGGAATGAGGAGGTGTGTTATTTGCGGGAGATGGCAGCGTAGCTCCTGCGTTGTTCTGCAGTGCAAATGCAGAGCAGAGACTGGCAGGACTTGGAGTATATTTTTTTCCAATTCATAAAAGAGATCTTAAATTTTTTAAATGATAGTACAATGTGTCAAAGGCAGATTTCCTTTGGAATGCCATACATCGCTCTCAGCAGGGTTTTTAGTTTTCAGTGATTTCTGTTATATACGCCATCTGCTTTCAGTTGTGCCCTGACCAAATCTCCTCTTGGATTCTATTTCAGGGCTGTATATCTTAGACATTGCAAGGTCAGAATTCCAGTCAAGGTACTATCACTGTGCCAAAAGATAAACACCTTCTCAATTTTTATTTGGTCTGTACTCAAATTAACCTCTCATTGACTTCAAGTCAGGACTTTGGAATTTGGCCCAAAATAATAGTTCTAATAAAATGAATGAAAATCCAGTATGAAAATGCTTTCACAAACAGAACCACAAATGTATGCAGTGTTTTAAAACACTGAATAAAATATATCTTATACCAAGTACTGCTTTCATGGTGGCTAGCACACAGACTGGGTTTTTTGTTTTGTAGCATGAGTTTTCTCTCTTCTGTTTCTGTTTGGGTCATGTGTGTTCTCCAGTGAGACTGTGGGAAAGATGGGTGAACCCTGAGCACCAAACAGTCTTTCTAATCTCTGTGTAAAATTTAATCTTTCCTTACCTGCATCTGTCCATAGCATGAATAAATGAATGAGAATAGCCAACAGGCTAATCTAAATCGTAGAATCATAGAATGGTTAGAGGTGGAAGGGACCTTAGAGATCATCCAGTTCCAACCCCCCTGCCATGGGCAGGGACACCTCCCACCATACCAGGTTGCNCTGAATGAGGCAAGGAGAAGGCTAGTGGCTCCTGTGTTGGCTTTTCACCACACCGAATCTTGCTGTGTCAGGGATACTAGATCCCTGTTATGGGAATTAGTAACTATGCAGGAAAAGACAGGAAGGACTGTCCAGAGAAGTGTATTTTGAAAGAGGATTGGAAGAAACACCAAAAGAGCAAATGAATAAAACATGACAGAGGCAAATCAGAGAGGTAAAGGAGACAAAGGGAGCATTAAAGTGAAAATGTTAAGTGAATGATAGGGAGGAAAGGCGCATGGAAAAAATGGAGATGTGGGATAAAGCAAGATTGTCAGGGACTTTGCATGTTCAGGTCAATAGCCTGAATTTCTTCATTTACATGTTTGCATTGCAGTCATGCCAGGAGCAAAGACAGTGAGCACAAAGGTGGCATGCGACAAAACACAGCATTTGGAAGTAGAAGAAAGGATAGACTTGGCTGGCCCTTTAGTGAAAAACCAGTCAGAACAGTGCCTTTCTGATAAACTGTTCTTGAATATACTGCCAGAAGCACAAACAGAGTAGAGATTGAGCTGAACTCCCTGTTTTTCACACAAAACCTCTTTCCACTTCTCAGCTATTAGGGTCGCTAGAAAGATGGTGGAGGAGAGAGAGAAAGGTTCACATTAATTACAGATTTACTATGTCAATTCCATTATAAGATGAAAGAACAAAAGCCGGTGCCATGAGACATGGAGGGAGAGTGTATGTGAAAAGGGGAAAGGTTTGAGAAAGGGCTTTACAACCTCCCCATCCCTTACTGCTCCCTTCGCAAAGTGATACCCAGGGCCAAGCTCCAGTGAACTGGGGGCTGTGACCAGGAAGAATAGGTTGGGGAATAGCATTCTCTCTTCTCTTATTCCATATCACAAACCATACTAAAGCAGAAGGTAACCAGAAGGGGACCATTGAAAAGAACCATACCTGCATTAAACTCACCCCTACCCTCTCAGGTCTGGCAATACGCACAGCCTGATATGGGTACAAGGGACCTATCAGCAGAAGGAGTGTTAAAGATATTATACTACAACATCTCCTTGCTCAGTTCCCAAGCTGAAGAACTGCCTACAATTCACAAATTAGTTCAGCCCATCTTTATAGATTGAGGAAGTTTTCCAGGAAAAAAAAAAGTCACTGGATTATAGTTATTACACAGCCAGAGGGAAAAATTGCACAGTAAAGAAGTATATTTATATCTACAGAACCATAGAGAGCAAACAAAACAAAATAAAAATAAAATACCCCTAAGCAGTCTAAATTGCATTGCAAATAAAACTTTATATTAAGAGATCCATTTGCATACCGGGAAAATTAGATGTGAAACTTATAGTAACCACAGATCAAGTCATTAAAAGCAAAAAGTGGCCTGTGGAAATCTTGATGGAGTGATGACTGAGAAAATACTTGGTAAGGACTTCAAAATTTGACCTAATAATAGGATTTGCACGTTCGATTTTAAAACAAAACCCCATGGAAGTAATTTTCTCTTGATACATACACATACTTCAGTCTAACAGTAAAGGGAGAAACGTGAACACATTAAGGATAGAATATACCATGTAAGTATCCCAGAAGGACTTAACTGAGTTTAATTTAGATTAATAGGATACTATATAAATACTTCTTGCTTGTTAAGCACTTTTTATTAAGATATAACTACTGTCTAATACTTTTCCATCATTTACACTGTAAAAGCATAGAGAGAATAACAATTTCAAAAGTAATGAAATTCCATTTTCAGAAACAACCAAGACATTCAAAGCTGGGTTTGTTTTTAAGAGTGTTGAAGCCGTATTCATCTCCTAATTTTAGCTCTTCAAAGGACAGTTTAATCTTGGTATTTAATCTGGCCTTAACTAGCTGTCTAGATTTCCTCTGCAGTCAGCAAAGAGTGATAAATACCTCCAACAAACAGTTAATCCATTGTAAAAGAGACTAGAGTAGGTGGATTGTGTCACTCTGACGATGCTTATGAATATCTCTTCATTAATACTGGAGTCATGCAGATGACAATCTTAGACCAAGCTCAAACCTTTACACAGCTGAAATGAAGTTAGGTGATCTGCAGCTCACAGTGTTGTTTTCAAAACCTCCACGCTACCAACAATTTCAATTTTAATGGGAACATTTGGATTGGACATTGGTTCTCTTAAACTTATTTCTTTTAGATTATGTAATTCCTACTGTTTAGAAAAACTATTCAATGAGCATGAGGACATGTTTGGGAAAGAAAACCAGGTCCTTACTTCATTGATTTATGTTAAAATAAAAATATTAGCAGAGAGTTAATCAATTTTAGTGACCAGATATATGTGATTATCACTCTACAGAAAGAGTACCCTCTAGTTCCTCTACCCTGACCTATGAGGACTGATCACTTCCCTTTGAAGACAGAGAAAGTTACACATAATAGGACCCAATATATGTATTTCAAATACGTGTTTCAGTAATATTTGTGAAGTACCTACTATGAACTGGAGCAGTCGGATGATGAAAGGTAAAAGGCCAAACACAACTGTTTAAGTGCGAAGACAAGTGTACAGGAAGGATGATTGCTACTGGCAGAGAAAATATTTACATGTGGGTATAATCAGTTCCATAATTGTTACATGTGAATACTTTTGCAAAATTAACAGGTACGTCTGCACAGCATCATTCTGAGATAAAGAACTGTTATTTGTATGGTGATAACTGAGGCTCAGAGAGATTAAAGACTTCGGTCAGAAAAACATTCATTAGTGGGCTAGATTTTACTGTCAATGGAAATTGTAAGCTTAACACATGCTTGGAGCTTTGCTCAATCCAGACCATAATTCTCTTCTCAATCCTTCAAAGTAGCTAGTAACTAAGATGGATATAAATTGCTATTTAATTGTGTACATTTTATAGCATTTCCATAGGAGCTGATTTATTATGTATATAACCCTATTGATTGCATCTTTATTTAACTCCATTAGAATGCTGTTGAGAATGAATGAATTCAGAACCAGCTTATCCTTACATTTAAAATCCACGCCAAAATAGAATATTTTTTTTTATGCTTGTAAAATGTGAGGTAAAGGCTTTATAAATATGCTTTCTAATAGAACTGGAGTTACCTGTTGTCGCCCTGGACAGAAAGAGTAACAGAAGACAACCAGTCATCCGGATATTTATGACATAGCAAAAAGTCGGGGAAGCTTCATGAATATCCTTTTCCAAACCCTCTGCTCCCAAGACATAATGTAGAAACTGCTAAAAAACCCTTGAGATGACAGAAGTTTCCTATGCATCTGGGATAACAACTTGGTTTTGTAACCTTGTTCAAAATGTATTATGTTTATTTCTCCTGGTTTTACCTATCTATGGGTAAAGTATCCACCAAAGTGTGGATACAGCAGTCCCTTAGTCTTCCTAGAGGAAAACAGTCTGAACTGCTCACATCACTGTGCCTCGATAGCCAGGTAGCAAGTTCCAGTCATGCCAAGTCTAAACGTTTTCAGAAGAGAATCCACACACCTGGGTGACTAGATAATTTGAAATCTCAGGCTTTATGACATTTACCTATTACTCATTTCTTTTCTTGCCATTTGTTCTGAGCAAGAGGGGTTTAAGCCATGAAAATTCTCAAGGCAAGAGAGGATCTTCCTAATAGTAGGCTAGCAATAGACATTTCATTTAAAAAAATGACACTTTGTCTGCAATATGGAAATATGGGGTCAAATTCTGAGTTCGAAACGGTGTCCATGAAGCCACTCATGAACCTGATGTAGCCAATGTGAATAGAATGAAACCTTGGTTGGTCTGTACAATTCCAAATACCATGACTTCTGTTTTTCTGTGTATCCACCAATGTTTAGGCATAGCCCTATTGCTTACTGTTAAGGACTGCTTTCATCTGAGGAGTTTTGGTGACCTCCTTCCAGCCCAACAAATGTCAGTGATTACAGCAAACAGAAGATGATGAAAGCTCTTTGAATCTTTTGCAATCTTCAACATCAAAATAGCGTGATCACCATTTTTCCTAAGGCTCACTCTCCTGCTCAATACATTAATGGTGTGTGCTTTAATCTTACCATTTTCAGTTTGTGACAGAGTTCAGCTAACCACAGTATCCTCAATTCAACACCACCCACCGTTTCTATCCATTTTGTACTGTCAGAAGCACATCAAGCAGCCTCTGAGTGTAATCATATCAAAATCGATTTTCATGGCTGAGAGAAAAATAATGGAAATTTCTCTAATGTAGAAAATGTATGTGTTCCTTTTGGTTAACCAAAATAGACTATATATCAGGACTGTCAAAATTAAGTTTTCTTGATTCAGTGCTCTTCCCCAGACTTGTGTACAAATTACAAGTCCTCACTACAGAATGTCTTTAACATAATTTTCTGTTGGACTGCCTCAATGTGTTTCCCACAAAATGAACAGTCTACCCAAGTGATAGACTATAGATCATTCCCCAGATCAGATCCACAAGTAAATTACTCTGGGGGTTATAAACAGAAACCCTGAACCTACTCTGAGATGAGCAGCCGGGACTTTGTACTTGCTCATGATTTCACCAACTCCTGCACAAAGGCTGCTGCAGGGTATGGAGGCCACACATGAAATCATGAATCAGTTCTGTACATGTATAGACTCTCAAGAATTGTAGGATATTGTACAAGTAAAGCTCAACAAAACCTTCAAGAAGAATAATTTAACAAGGGGATGCTCTAAATGAACAAAAGCCTCTTAAATATAATCATTGCTTTTAATTATTTGACAACATTGTTTGAGGATCATGTTCAAATGTTAGTTTGCTCTTCTGAACATGTTGATTATCTGCAACTACTCTAATCAATTGTGCAATGCTGTGTTCCAGGGTTAGACTTTCTTGCTTCCTTCAAATGGGTTTGAAATATTGAAGAGCTGACCTGTAGAGAGCCCGGTAGTAGCCAGAAACAGAGAAAAGGCTCAAATAGTTGTTATTATTTCCTGGGGTTCTCTTAGAATTAAGTGGAAGAGAAGAGAAGAGAAGAGAAGAGAAGAGAAGAGAAGAGAAGAGAAGAGAAGAGAAGAGGGCAGCAGGAATAGCTAGGCACATGTATTTGGGATGCAGCAAAGGCATTTTCTGTGGAAATACATGGGATTCTTCTGAAGGTAATTACAGATGGCCATAAATATTTATTAAACATTGAAAATGAATATGGTAGTGACCTACATTCTTAAAACAGGATTAGTTCACTAATCTCAAAAAGTGCTTTTTCTGGTACATATGGGAAAAATAGGAGTGTCGGGTTTTGATTTAGAAAGGTTTTGTTGTTGCTTTGCTAAGGAGACACAGTCTAAATGAAACCATGATGTCATGGGTGAAATGCTTGGGTTAGGGAACTTTATCCAGGATGAGGTTCTGCAACAGTCTGTTCTGGATTTTGTTCTGTTCAGTCACTAGCATTTCAAACAATGGAATAGAGAATACGTTTATTAAATGCGCAGCTGAGGTGAAGCTGAGAGAGACTGCACACACATCTAGGGGCAGAATTAGAAATCAAGATGATTTTCACAAGTTGAAGAAATAGCCTGAAAAATGTGTGGTGCTGTTTAGTAAGTGTGAATTGTTAATCACAGGTAGGAAAGAGCAGCTGCATAATGCAAGAATTAGAGCAGCTGATCAGTTCAGGAACTATTCAAGAGGGCGTAGGGAGCTACAAGCTGAACATGCGCAGCAGTACCAAACTCATATGAAAAAGGTTAATACCATGTTAGGATGCATAAACAGAAACTTAACGGTAAGAGGTGTGGAACGGTCCTTCCTGCCTACTTAGTCCTAGTTAGGCTTAGTTAAAAAAACATGACCAAGTTTGGGTGCTGTGCTTCAGCAAGAAGTGAACCACCTGGAGAGACCTCCAGAGCAGAGCAACCAGAATAAGCAGAGCCCTAGAAAACACAACCTAACAGAAAAGATTGAAAGACTGAGTTATTAAACTTAAGAAAAACTGTCAGGAGACCTGACAAGGCTGTTCACAGTGGAATGGTGCAATAAATTCTCCATGATATCTCGCAGGCTAAGAAGAGATGATCTTAAATTACAACACCGTAGACTCAAGTTACAATTTAGGAATGATTTTCTAAATATAAGGCAGTGAGGAGATGATTAAGCTTCCCCTGTCAGGGATCTTTAAGAACAGACTGAGCAAGAAAGGCACAGATTTAGCAGATCTCACCCGTAACCAAAGAGGTGGACTAGGGGAAGGTCTTTCCAGCTCTATTTTTGTATGAGCTGATGACTGTGCACTTAAGCGTCTGTGCACAGGCACTTGGACAGGTCTAACCAATTAACTTGGTTATGATGGTGTGCAGCATCTCTTAGTGACAGAAGCACCTGAAAAAAACATCAGGCGGTGTTGTCAGCTCCTGCAGTTTTACATTGGCTCAGCTCCTGAACTCATACGACAACAAGAAAACCTTTCTTCTCAGGTAGAGGGGGAAAAAGTAAATTTCTAATCTTGCCTCTGTGAAGAAGAACGTGAAAACCTGTCTCCAAATGGCTTAAAAAATCAGATGACAAAGAAAAAGGGACAATGTTTCTACACCATTTAATTCTCATGGTTTTGGGGGGGCCTGACTCATGGTTTTTCAATGGAGTTGGCATTAATGGCAATGGGCTAATTTGAATAGACAAATTTAGAAATTGATATTCCTGAACTTCCTATTATAGGGAAGGCAATACTGCCTGAACAGCAGGTCTATTTCAGGAAATTAAAACCTCCCCATATCCTTTCAGATGACTTGATCGTTTTCTACATTTCAGTCAATGTTACACAGGGGACGTTGCACAATGCTTAGCATGGTGGCAGAAAATTCACCTAGCAGAGAATTGTGAAGGCACAGTCGATCTGCTGAAAGACTCTCCAGCTGGGAACAGACATAATGGGGGCACAAGGAATTCATTTTTGGGCAATCTCTGTTGGGAAGCTGTTGCCTCAAATTAACAGCACTTCTGCCACAGAGGGGGTCTAGGTAGAAAGTGCACGCAGAAGAGCAGCTCTCTTTTGCACCAAGCAGGCCCAGACATCTGCATTCTCAAAAGATTCATGAGTTAAAACCTATTACAGATGTCCAACATGAGGCTTGTTTAATGGAGTTTCTGTCTGCAGAAACAAAGATGTTTAAAACAAACAAACAAACAAAAAAACAAAAAACAAAAAACAAAAAAACACAACCAGACTTCAAAATCCTTTTCTTCTGGTTATTTGTGATCTTTATTAGAAATTTCAGTTTCCCTCTTCTGCTCTATGTTCTTGCTGAATGTTCTCATTTCTCCTTTTCTGGAAATAGACATACTCTGTCATCCTTTCCCTCCTCCTCACAGAGAGGTGAGAAAACCAGTGCTATGACGGATCACTGTGGCAGGATGGAAAGGAAAATCATAGGAAAGACCTTTCTGGTTAAGTAGTCAATCTCTTGTGGCACTTCCTTCATTAAGACCTGGAATCAACATCATACATGTTTTACAAAGCTCTGATCATATTATTATCATGGCTGGGGTATTTTAAAGGACTGTTTAGACTCCACTGGACTTGATCAGCCTTTACTATTATCAAAGCCCTTCCATGAGATCTCATCTTTCCCATTTCACAAACTTCTATGAAACTGGCAACACAGAGACAACATAGAGAAGTTTTGACTTCTGCCAGCTTCTACCTCCTGAGATTTGGTTGTGTGTTTTTTTCAATCTGTTCCTTTATCTCTACATTTAAAAAGTCATCCTATATCATATGTCTTCCCCAGCTACTGCTAACCACCTTTGTTAGTCCTTTGGCTTCTTTTTCACTAAGATGAATAAAATGAGTACTGTAATACTCTCTAAGTGGGCAGCATTTTTCACATTCTGAAGAATTTTCTCTACCACTCCTTCTGAATCCTCAGTCAATTTTTATCATCCTTCTGAAAAACCAAACTTCTCAGAGGACTCCAGCTGAGACAGCCTCTCCGTTTTGCTGCTCTTGCTCCAACTACTATCAATAAGGCCAGAAGCCACTGAAACTCCCCCGTCAAGCAATAGCTGTCCTGCTGCTTCCACTGCAAATTGCTTGTTTCTTGAACTTTTCAGTTCACCAAAAAAGAGCAAGAGGATCTCTGGAGCATTCAGGAATGCAAAGAAAAAGAAGGAGAGATGCTCTTCCTTTGATGGAGCGAAGAAGCCGTGTACACCCACACCGTCTCTTAGCTTAATATCTCCTTAGAAACAGCTGTGATCTGAATCTCTGACAGAGAAGGTACAGCAGTGGGAGTTTGGGCTCCACGGCTGCAGGGGGAGGAACTCTTCCTGGAAATCCTTAGAGCACAGCCTTGTGCTCCCAGAGCTGGGTTTAACCCACTGAATGCAAATATGCCCTCAAGTTGCATCTGAAAAGTAGGATCCTCCTTGCAAATGTTAAGCACAGTTACAATGATTCGTACATAAAGAGCAGAGACCACAGAGAAAAATCTATT
>VXBW01002250.1:434490-572771 GCA_013400375.1 Thinocorus orbignyianus
AAAAGTGAAGCAACTCACGAGAGTTTTAGTTTTATTATTCATGTTGCTATTAGGAGTTTCATTATTACAAGATCCTAGCTGGCACAGATGGCTGCTGTGCTTTGAGGTCTGCTTTAGTCATGTTTTCAGCTGCTTTTTTCTGTAGATTTTATAGGGTTTGGGCCGATTTTAGCTTCCTTCATTTGCTTGATAATTGTTTTGGTTTTTGTTTTAGTTTTTACGTAATTACCAGGAATATGTTCATGTTTATAGCATGCTTTATTCACTCTTTTTGAACTTGTGGCAACCAGAATCAGCGATGCAATTATACCTTCTGTTGTTTGTGTGGGACTGGCTCAGGGCAGATGCTTTGATGGTGGCAGCAGCTTTCCTGGAAGGTCAGTATCAATTTGCTGGCCCTGCTGGAATGGTATTTCTCACCTGTTGATAACTTTCCACCTTGCGAAGCATCCTTCTCAGCATCACTTCTGTTTGCTGCTAGAGTGAGGGGGAACCTCTCAAATGAATATTCCCGTTCCCCTGAGACCTTCCAACAAATCACTGCCTGAACACAATCCGGTGAGGTTTTCTGCTTCCTGGGCTCCTCCTCATCTCAGCCATCACCTCCACTATATTTTGGTTGCTTAACAGGTTACCTGCATGCAATATTTTCTTGTTTCCTTGTGCCTTCCAGTTATTGCCTTAGTAATAATGACAAACACCGGGAGAGGATTACTTGCGCTGCTGTGCCTGGTCAGCTCTTGTCGCCAGTGTGACTGAGCAGAACCTACTGATAAATTTTTACGGTCTGCTAGGTGGAAATTCGGGCTCAGTCATAAACAACGGCACCTGCACTGCGGTTTACTTTGGCTACATCATCGCAGCACATTGCTAAGAGATCTGAGTGTGAGTTTCAGCTTTGCTCTGAAACAGAGTGCACGAGCCAGGAGGTGAGGTGTGGTGTGCTCCCGTATACCTCCTGGCCTGCAGGGTCAGCATGTGGCCCTCAAATTTAGGCACAAACCGACTTCTTCTAGACCTGAAATATGTTGTTCAGTTTCCATCACGCAAAGTGTCCATACACTTACATGCCATACCTCGCTTTTCAGTAATTTCCCATAGTCCTGCTCTTTGACTGCTAAATGTGTGATCAGCTGGTTAGGAGGATTCATGGAAAACTTCAAGTACCGCCTAGGGCTGCACTACCTCTTCTCTCCCTTCCTCTGAACATCACCACCAATTTGTGGTAGGTAAATAAAATTTTAAAATATAAAGTTTGGGAGTGAAAGTTTCATTTTACTGAATAAAAAAAAAAAGGAGAGCTTTTAAGATGTCTGTGTTAAAATTTAGTTTTGAAAACCTGTGGGTCTCAGCTTTCTCACTGCAGGAGGCAAGTCATTAATTACCGTTGTCTTGGTGTCATGGGATAGTTTTCAGTGTTATGACCAAAGGGAAAATATCTTGAATAGGAGGCACTAACTTACAGTAATTGGCTCCTAATCTTCTGCCACAGGACTTGAGTAACTGCCTTTAAAGTCCGTGGCAGTTGTTTGTATGCTATGGCAGGGGACCAGGTCCCTTGGCTTTTATCTGCTCTTCACATTAGCTTGACTGAAAGTCTATGAGCCAAAACTATAACCCCAGTTCCAGATGCCCCCATAATTTGGATCTGGCGAAGAATTTAGCAGCTCAGGCCCATCTCTAATTACAACAGACAAATTATTGGATAATTTCTTCTGCTTTATCTTTGCAATTCACTGGAGCAGTTAATTTCTCCAAAAGCAGGCACATCATTTCTCATTAGAAATTTCTTTTTGGCCTTTTTAATGTCAGTTTCTTATTATTAAACACACATATGCACACGCACACATGCACCCACACGCACACATAAAGTTTTGCTGATAAGGGATTGTATAACTGGTACCTAAGAAGACATGAGATGTTTAACAGAAACTTGGCTTTAGCCACCAGATAATTTGCCACTTCATGGAAGCGGTCTCAGCTGACGACTTCTCTTTCATAGCTACAGCCAAAATTTGAAGAGTAGTAGTAGAAGTATATTAGTCCACATGCTGCCATAGGACAGATCTGGTGGGCAGAGATGAAGAATCGGAAGAGGAAAGAACTGGTGGCAACTGATTTGAATATCCACTTTGTGATGTCATGGAACACAATTTTCTGCTCTCTATTTTTGCAGTTTCTGGTTCTTTCCTGCTTATGATGAAAGCGAGGTATTCAGCAGTTGCTAACTCTGATATTTATATTACCTTTTTTCCCCTTTTGGATCTATTTTCATCCAGTCCAGGTACACCCCTATTCATTATTTCCAACACGCTAGCTGAAGGCAGTTTCAGCCATCCCTAACAGCGGTAGAAACAGAGGCTGAAGACACAGAGAAATTGCAATTTGTACAGACTAAACAGAAAGAGGAGCAGGATGTTTGCGCTAGAGGGAAGTGCCAGGCTGTGCTTCTATAGTCACCCAGAGGCATGGACAGGTATAAAGCTCTGCATTCTTGTTTCTTCTCTGCATTGTCCTCATGCTCTCTTTCTTTGCACCCATACACACGCGCACACACACATACACACACAAAAAAGCTGGAGAAAAAGAACTCCCATTTTCACAAAGTAACCCAGAAAAAAGAACCTTAAATATCATCCTGCTTTGCTTTGTATTGATTGAACACTGCATTATTCAGTTTGAAGTGAGGAACTCCAGGGGTTTACCCTGAGGCTTCCGGGGGACTAAGAATGGCACCCTATAAATTTTGAAGCTGCTGATTGTGATTTTTTTTTTTTTTCAAGATTTCTGCTACTAAATCAGCATCATTACTTATGAAGTCCTGGTCTCTTGACTAAGCTGCAGAACTGCATGCCTCTCAGTTGCATAATATTTTGGAAATGCATGCTTCATTGAAGTGTCATTGATTTTCAACTAAAGTGAAAATGCCCTCATTTAATGCTTTCTTAAGAGAATTACAAAGGAGGCTGGAGAGGGTTTGGACAAAGTCATTATTAATTGTACATCACAAAATTGGGATGTGTATATTTTTAATGCAGAAATTCTTTAGAGCTTCTAAATCAAAACGTTGTTCTAAAATTATGTCTAGTTTTATAAATGGAAAGACCCTATTTTGTTCAAGACTTTTAAATTCCTTCGCTTTGTTCAGCAAACCCCTGTACTTGCTGTGAGGGGATTGCTGATTGCTTTGTCAGCAAGACCAATGATATTCAATCTTTGATTTCTGATTCATTTGCTTCTTCCTTCCCTTTGATGAACAGAATAAACGTCTAGCTTTTCCCTCTCCTTTCAAAAAAATTTCTCTCGCCTCTCACTTCCTTAGTAGTGAAACGGTTTTATGTGAAACATTCTGCCTGTCTTTTGGACTATCTTCTCCTCTTTGCTGAGCTCAGAGCTGTGTAAGTACTTTAGAGCCTCACATTAGAGAAAACAAAATTTACTTTCCTTCTATCCCCGGCTCTGATGTTAGGGTGTCAGCTTTGCCTCTCTGGCTTCTCCTTGACTGTTTCCTCAGGCCTCTGTGTTGACATTGCTCTTTGAGGCAGCCAAACCTACCCGCCATTCTGGTAGGAGATAGGTAAGAAGGTCAAGTTCTGAAACAGGTTGAACATAAAGGGTGTTGTGACGTTATGGAGGTCATCCTGAAGCAGGACCTGGCAGTTACCATAAACTAGGCCCAGATGTCCATGGTGTTGGCATGTAAGCTTCAGCTAGCCTTATAAGATAAGGCCACAGTGTAGTTACAAGGACAGAGGTGTATCTTAAGTGCAAACAACCTGCCAAACGCTGTGGCAGCACCCTCAAGAGCAGTAGGTGGTGATCAAAAGTAACAGTGGCAACTGGCCATAAGGTGTGGCAGCAATTTGAACAAAGCCAACCAAGAATAGGGTGTTTTCCCCATGATCCAATGACTTTCATCAGGCAGAGAGCCTGGAGATCCCCCAGGACCTTGGCTCTGCGAGAATCCACCACGTGGCACCAGCTGCCCCCATGGCTTTACTCCCAGACAACACCAAGCACCATGAAGACGCTCAAAAGGCTAGAGAACCTGCCCTATGAGGAAAGACTGAAGGAGTTAGGTCTTCTCACTATAGAAGCAAAGGCTCAGGAAGGATCTTATCACAGTATTCAAGCACTTCAAGACCAGCCAAAAAGAGACTAGAGGCCCTCTATTCACAAGGAGCCACATGGAGAAGATCAGGGGCACCAGGCACAAATTTCACCAGGAGAGGTTTCATCTCAATATAAGAAAGATATTTTTTACAGTAAGAACTAACATCCGCTGGAACAAACTCCGCAGAGTTACTGCTGGTTTCAAGATGCAGTTGGACAGGTCTTAAATAAGATCATCAAGGGTCTCTTTCCCACAAAAGGGTGGACCAGTTGATCTTCCGAGGTCCGTTCCAACCTAGGCTATTCTGTATTTCTATAGTTCTTGAAGGAAGCAGAGAGGTGACCTAAGCTATTGACTGCCTCTATGTGTCATTGAAGCGTATTGATGTCTGAGCCCATGCAGTCTCTACACTGTCATTCAGTCTTAAACTGTGACCCAGGCTCCTGAAATTCCAATCGGCCTGAGTGTGATTTAGAACAAAACAAAGCAGATACCAAATGGAAGAAATTGTCTACCAGCATCCATGTTTAAAGTTGGAGAAGGAAGGCTCTGCGCAATGAGCAAACTTACCAAAGGTAAGCGGAATGTCTGAGAAAAGAAGAATTTAAAGCTCAAGGGTGGGTTTGATAACCATCTTGTCGTGTTACAATTGCTAGAGCTTGTCATATTTGGCTAAAATATGTTAAAAGCAGAGTTCACCTGATCTGTACAAGAATTATACTATAATTTAGTTACCTTGAATTACCAAACACTAATGGTTTAGCTAATAAAAAGAGGCTGTGAAGCCTTGACCGCTGTGCTTAATTGTTTTGAAAATGCAGGTGTGCTTCCTCTGAAATGCTGAATACAGCTATGTGCTGCCCACCTCAGTAGCTACTGGTCTCAGTAGGAAAAAAACATGACTCATTTCAGTGGGAACACCTTGCCAAGTTTGGGGTTACACCATCTCTCGACAATGGGGAAGAGTGAAGGCCTGCTTTTTATCATGCACCTCACCGGACAAAGCAAATAGCAAGATTTAGGCACAATTCTTGCACCAAAATTCATTAGCTGTCTTCCTAAAAAACTCTTAATTTCATTGAGTCAATATAAATGTAAATGAATATGTACTCAGAGGTGTGCAACTGAGGCTGCAGGTGTGTCATAACCACGGTACGAGCTTTATAAAAATCTCTGCAGCGAGGGGGAGAAAAATCAAAATATTGATTGCAAGGCTTGATCAGTTTCTCTTTTCAGAAGAAATTTCAATCTGATTTGTCATGTTATTGATTTTTTTCTTGCTCTTTGAGTAATTATTTTGAGTTATTCTTAGCTGACTGCTTCACTTTGAACTAGTATCAGATATCAGATTTAGGGGGTTTTATTTAAATGTGAGAAAATGTTCAATTTAAGAAGGATTATAAAGTCAGATCTGAAAGAGAAAGCTGATATGTGTGCTTCTGAGGAAAAAAAAAAAAGAAAACAGAAGCACTTTCTGCTTCCTAATATGGCAAGTAAGGCCATTTAACAGTGTGAGAAAAGTAGAACATGTTTTATTACGTTCAAAGGTGCAAGATAACTTATCAAGTCTTCAATTCATCACGTGCTTTACAGTGCTATTTACCTAGATATCATTTCCAAATATAGCCAGGACATTTGTAACTATGTAATGACATATCTTTATTGCAATAGGCATTCTTCTGCATGATTCAGCAGAACATTGAGTAGTGTATTCAAAGTTTGCAGCTGTATCAGTGACGGTTGGTAAATCTGGACAGGTGACATACTGAAATGAGATAACTTTCTGTTCTTACTATCTTCATATCCTGTTTCTAATTTTTTATTCTTTCTTCAGAAAGAGTGCATAAATAAGCTTAAATGCCTCCTGATTACTGCTCCGTTAAGAATTACTTGATCTACAATCTTCTGAGATCATTGCAAGATGACTGAAGTTTTGGATCAAGTTATATTAATGCAGGTGATCATGAATTGACTGAAAACACAATATAGGCAGTGAAATTCAATTTGGATATGGTTCTTCTCTATTTCCCCTCCCTTCATGTAATACATTAACAGATTTTCTGCCTTTGGCAAAAGCAATAAAATCTCAGCCATGGTTTTGCCACACTAAGGTACACCCAGACCTTGTTGGCTTGCCTTTATGTGCAAATCTACTCAAAATTTCTCCCAAAATACAAACAAGGAAAGCATGCAATAACATATTGAGGTCCTTTCCGACCTAGTATTCTGTGATTCTATGGTATTCAGCTTCTTCTCAACCTGTGTTTCAGATACATCACAGATTATTGCAGAGTGCTCTAACCTATTTTTTCTACATCACACAACATTTTTCTTGAAAGAAGATCATCAGACAGAACACTTGTATAGGCCTCCTCTTAAGAAAATTGTCATGTGTTACATTTTATGAAATATCTGAGACCATAAAATAAAGTAGCAGAGTTTCAAGGCCTCTGGAGTGGCATGAGGAGGAGATACACATATAGGAGTACTTAGATATATTCATATGCAGTGGTTAAATNAAAGGTTTAAAAAAAAAAAAAAAAAAAAAAAAAGTATTTATGAAATGGAAGTGCAGTTTCTCACCAAAGAGGTTGTAGATTGTAAGGAATGTCCTCTTACAAGTACTTCCAAATATTTACAATTTTTGTGTTGAAGATTTTAGACTTTTTTATATTAATATGAAATTTGAAAACTTCAAGGCAGAAAACGTCTGGATTTCTGAATATGGAATCATGGAATCACAGAAGAACAGAGGTTTCAAGGTGTCTCAGAAGGCCCCATGGACCCAACACCTGCTCACAGAGGGTCCAGCTAGATTTAGTTATTCATGCCCATACCTGATTGAGCCTTCAACATCCTCAACCTCTCTGGGCACATTGGTCCAGTAGTTGATAAACTTCATTAACAAAAAGAAATCTTTATATTTAATTGCAATTTACCTTGTCGATGCTTGTGTGTCTTGCCTCTTGTGCCATACCACACTTTGAAGAAGAGCCTGGCTCTGTCTTCTCTACGCCTGCCATACAGGTGGCTGAAGAAGGTCTGCCCTTGACCTTCTCTTAAGGCTGAACAGACCAAGTTCCCAGTGTTTGAATCAAAAAACTCAGCCCTCTTAATAATTTGACTTTAGAACTCTTCAGAGTTATGAGGACAAAATATGATAAAGTATTATTTCAGGATGGCGTAACTGGGATTTCTTAAATGATCTTACAGAATCTGATAAACATGATTGTGTTAGGAGACTTGGGAAAAAAATCTGAGATTATGCTCTTCTGATTAATTACAGAACTGGGAAAAATAGCAGTTTAAAAAAGATTTAAGATATTTGCTTGCACAAGCATTACTCAGAGCCAGCTTTATTTTTTAAGGATGCAATTTTTCTGTCAGTCTATAATGCGGTAGTGTGACTGGGTGATATATCTTCAGGCTTTACAGACTCCTGGCATGACATAGTCTTGGAGACAGTAGATCTTAATAGATCCTTCTGCATTAATCCTGACTAATGAGCAGATGAATAGTTAATTAAAAATGCTCCACACAGGCTTTGACACAGTAGACCATTACAGCTTCACTGTGGTTCCTGCTTTCTAATAGATGAACAGAACTTAACTTGCATTTTTTCCATCAGATCATAATGGCTCAGAAAGTTCCGTTACAGTTTACCAGATCACTGATCTATGAACTAAACAGTATTTAAATATTTCTAGATTTGATTTACTATGGTGTATGATCTTCTGTGCCTTCACTGAATCCGTATAGCAAAAGAGCCAGTATGTCATTTCTTTAGTCACTGATCTAGCAGATCATTGTGAGGTTTTTCATTCTGTAGGCATTAGGCTTTAAGGGCTTGATTTTTCCAGAGTTCTGACTGCTGGTGCTCTGCACAAGGGGAAGCCCTTTGACACGGACAATTCTTCACATGCAATATGTACATCAGGAAACCATAGGCAGCAGCCCATATCAAGTTAAAATGAGGCCTTTTTCTGTCTAAATAGAATCCTGTTTTTATCTCCTGAATTATACATTCACTAGCTTCTGATGACACTGCACTTTTTAAAAGTGCTGGCAGGTGTGAAAGGATGTAAAATGACTGAGTTTTGAGTCATACCAGAAAAGAACGTAGCCCTGCATTCCTATATGGCGATCTCACTAAGGTTCACTTGTGGGTATGTCTTCTTGCTAATGACCCGTGGAAAACAAGGAAAGAACTCTAAATGGCAAGGGTAGCATGACTAGTCTCAAACATGTACAGAATTCAGATTCAGTCGGACCAAGATCTCATTAATTGTAAGATTAATCTTTTGCAACTTAATATTGAAGACATTTAGTCCTCGGTAGCAAAGGAATGCACAAGTTTTCACAGAGGATTAGAGATATATTAGAGATATCCACTGTATTTTGGGAACAGTGCTCCGATCAAGAGTGTTTCCATCTTGGTTCATTTAGCCAAAAGCACATTTTTCTTTCTTCATCTGTGCAATTTTAAGCGACTTCTTTAAAAGACAATAGATTTTACAACAGGACTTTCTCTAACTTGTCATATTTCTGCACTTAAATGCTGCACACAAAAAAATACATTTAAGTGAGGATTGTTATTTTTGCATTACCAATATTGTATCAGAAAAAAAGTTTTCAAGGCAATATCCTTGGAAAAAAAAAAGTCTAGCCAGTCACGTTGGATCAGATTATTTGCCATGAAAATGCAAGGTGCCATTTGCCAAAACTGATGTTTGATTTCAGCGTTCACATTTTTTAACAAAAACTCAGAAGAACATTTTGCTTTGAAAATTTTGTATGGCTAGAAAAAAATGCCAGGTGCTCCAAGAGAAATACAAGAAATCACAGGGAGGATAACAGAGGAAAACAAGCCTGTGCTAGAAAACTCTTCATATAAAGTATTGCTTATATCAAGTATGTGCCTTAAGTACCAAATTTTACATCCCTTTTTGTTTAAAAATATGTTCTACATAAAACAATGGTATTTTGTGTTATATCTTTCCATAGTTTGGATGCTTCTCAGTGGAACCAAATGAATTAGTTAGATTAGGTGAGAGTTTCTTGAGAGATATTTACTTGATTGTAAAAAATAACATTGCAGAGAGAATTACCAAACCAGTAGAAATTAGGAAGAAATGAGTCATGGTAATTAACTTTCTTCAAGACTCTCATGTGTCAGAACCTAAATGTTACTCCTTGATAGATTTAGCTAAGGTGTAATATTCTACCTACAGTTAATAGTAACAAATGCTCTATTAGTAAAGCAGAACATTTAGAAATATGATGAAGTTAATGCTCAAGAGAGCTGAACGACTGCTAGGATTGATTGTTGTGCTACTTTGATGTCCAAGTTTAAGGCTACCTACACAGCCATATTCCGCTTTATTTTGGAATTCATTAAAGAAGAACAAAAGTGTTCTACCAGAAAGAGGTATTGCCTTCCTTCCAGTAACAAAAAAAAAAAAAGAAAAAAAAAAGAAAAAAAAAATGCTACACTGGAAAACTACAGGGACACTGGCCAAAGAGCAATAAAGAGAGATCTGGAGAACTTCTGAAACATTAATGATGTCCTTCTGCCAAAGCTTGTAAAAATGTGCTAAAACTTTGAGCATTCATGAATATGGCAGCTTGAGATTTACCTCATCTCATCAACTCCCTGGGCTAAGTTTTCACTTACCCAATATTTTTCCCAGACGGGATCTCTGTAGGCTTATGAGAGATAAGAGGCAAAGACATACATTCCGTAGCCAAGAGATAATTAAACAGAGTCATCAAGGCCAGACCTCTGACTGGGCTGTGAAATCTACTGCCAGATGTTGCAGATACATCTGTCTAAGTACTAACAGGATCCTTCTCATCACAGTATCTAAACATTTCACGAATACGAATGGGTTTTCTCTCTGGGAAAGGAATATTTTTTCATACTAATCCAGTACCAGACAGAGCTGGACAAAAAATATAACAAAGTAACAAAGTAGGTATGTTTTGAGTTTTGCATTTTGGTTTTTAATTTTTCCTGTCTTTTTTTTTTTTTTCATTTGGTTGGTTGTTTTTTGTTGTTTTTTTATTTTTGGTACATAGGAGAAAAAAAACACCTTAAACTCTCTGAAGTTTGAAAATATATAGATATCTAGTTGCTTCCAGATAGAAGACACTTTCCTCCATAGTTCTGTAGCTATTGAACAATAGAGCATTGACAAATGGTGAACTATTTATTGATTGTTCCCTTCAGTATATTTTTAGGTCTAGGAGTTTCAGATAGTGTAGTAAATAGTGCTGTGCAACTGCAGCCTAAAGATTGAAAAACTGAAAGACAAATATCAAGGATATTATATGCCCATATACATATATTTATAAGTATAAACAAAAAAGTTATTATCAATAAATATGAATTAAAAATTAAATATGTTTGTAAATATATATATTTATGTAATTTGAAATGTAGGTGTAAGCATTTCTGATTACACGCATAGGTAACTTATTTTTCATCTATTTCATAATGCTGAGGAGTTGTCTTAAATTTTGTGAATAGTTTGGGCTGATCATTCTGAACTTCCTGCACTACAATGAACACGATGTGTGAGAAAGAGAAAGTTCTGCTTCTTACATCGCTCCAGCTTTTATGTATTGCTGTGCGTTATCATCTTCACTGGGCAGAGATAACAGTAAAGATGGGGAAATAACATCAAATCTTTTATGTCGTGTTAGAAAATGGTACTCCTGTCTGCAAAGAATTCCTTCAGACCTCACACTCTAGTGGGGAAAGGCTGGTATGCACATATGAGAGCCAAAATGGGAGACTTCCATTAGATTTGGCATTAAATAACAAATAACGGAAATACTACCTGTAAGAGTTCACTAAGTATAAACATCCAGGTGCTGCAACAAAATGCAAAACACACTTGTTTAAAGGTCTGCAACATTGCATTTCAGTAAATTAATACATCGTAATTAGATATTTTCACTGAGGTTGTACCTTGGGAATGTGGCAATAAGTGGGCTGCCAGGTTCATTGTTGCTGACAGTGAAAGATGTCCAGGTCACACTAGCTGTTACTTTGAACAAAAAATACGTGTTTTCTGTCAGCCTCTGCTTTCCATAAAGGAAAGACATTTTCCTGCAATAATCCTGGGACTGCAGAGCGAAATGGACTTGGGCAGACTCTACCTCAGACATGCCAGACTTTCTCCAACGACTACCGAGGGAACCCAAATAGCTGTGTAAACAGGGCATAAGCCATTAAAGGCTAAAAGAGGAGGCAGTAGGGGATCTCCCCTAACCCAATGAAATATCAATTATAAACCTGTTGATGGGGAGTCAAGGCGCCCCTCTGCCCTCTTGAGGGGCATACAAAGCCAGTCTCAGGATCTCCCAAGCCTGTGCTCTCGTCAACGGCGTGATGGATGTGCTGACTTGAGGCTTCTCCCTGCCGATGGCCCTGGCAGTTGTCAATCTCTGATGGGTCTCACCCTCCACACTGAAAGGAAGGTCAGTTTACAGTATCTAAAGACCCAGGCTAAAGTATATTAATCCATTATGTGGTTTCCTAAGTGTCGCTTGCCAAAGCCTATGATGGCATCACATATATCACATACAGGCACCTGCTACTGATGGCGCTGGCATTTCTGCTGCTAGCTGGAGGTGGAAGCTCGCACGCTAATTAATGATGTAACTCCTGCTACACAAATACTTTCTTCTTAGCAAAATTACCACAGCTGCGTACAGTCTTAGGATAAATTTCTCTAGAAGATTCTAGATAAACTGAGGTTTATTATTAATCATTTGTTAGTTGTACGCTGCCTATAACTGTACACGTAATTATTATATTGCTGAAGGGATCTGTATTTTACCACTTTATTCTTATAGGTAAAACAATCCATTTACTGTCTTGAGGCTGTCCCAAGAGTTTGGTTAGACCTTGTTGGAATAGAGATTATTGAAAAGAGGGGTTTTCTTTTTACATTGAGCACAAGTTTTACTTTGCATTCTATTTTTAGCTTTTAAGTGCATTTTTTTAATCCACTTTAGAAGATGAATTAGGTTCTGGCCAGGAAATATCTTTACAGTTGCTAAGCAGTTCCCCAACAAGTGAAAAAAACCAACTGGTTTGGGTCCATTTAGCTGTCAGTAAATGTTGATGTTGTCACCAGAATAATATTGATATACTTGTGTTATTGATATATTTGAAAAGTATATGTTCTTTGCACCCTGTGACTTTTAAAATACTCTTCCCAAGATTAGTTAAGTGTTTCCTACGATGATGTATAATACAACTGGTGCTAGAAAGTAGGTCCTTGGGGGATCTGCAAGGACTTTCAGCCTCAGTATTTTCTGACAATGCATTGCCTCTGTGGTCTCCACTCTTTTCAAAATCAGAAGAGGGAAAAACAGCCCATGCAGAGCTGCACAGGCTGGGAATTGCATTACAGCCCTGTTCGTTGTACTCTCGCAGGCAGAGATAGAATTTTGCTTGTTACTTGCAGAGTTAGTTGCCAATTATTAATTAAAAACTTGTAATTTGTGCCAGAGAGATTTAAGGCCTTGGCTAGTAACACCTTCTCCAGCAATGCAAACACATAAAGCAAAATAAATATGGTTTGAAGTATATTCAGTGCCTAAAACAGAAATTTAATGTGTCACAGTTTAACCCTGATCTTCAATTCACACAGCTGTCCAGTTGCAGGAGGGACAGGATATTGCCCATATATCAGGCTGATAGCTGTCCTTTAGGCATTCAAGTTATTTCCCTGATAAAGAATTCATTAATTCCTAATTATTGCCAGTATTTTAGGACTTATGTTTTCAATGTTGGTTCTAATTTCCATTGTGATCCAATGGCTTTAACCTGTTACAAGACAAATCATCTCCATCAGTGTGCTGAAGCAATACACTGGAAGATTTGGATTTCTGGTAAATACCTGTTTACCCAGACAGTGTCCTAACCTATGAACTAAGCAGTATAGAATAGTTTTGAAAAAATACAGTACTCACCTTCTTCACTTCTTAACATCATCTGCATTTTTGCGCAGAGGTAACTCAGACAAATCAGAGGGTTTTACTAGTATTTACTTCATTCAAAAAACTACAAAATGAGACTCAAAAACCCCATTGTATTAGCTAAACTAGCCTTTGCCAGGAAAACATTACTGCAGAGCATTCTTCTGCACAGTAAATAATGGGACTTTTACTATGTTCCTTCATTTATTTTTTTTAACATTTTAGTGAATTTTATCATTTACACACTTGTTCTGCATGTCTGGGTTAAGTTTTTTCTCTTCACAGCTTCACTGTTACATTTAGTTGTAATGTATTGCATTTCACTACATTTTTTTACTATGATTTAAAATATTTCTAAAATATCCTTTAGAAATCCTTGTAAAAATAGTTTTAAGATCCTTTAGAAACAATAGGTAAGTCTCAAGCACTTAAGACTATCCTATCTCTTATCTTTTCATAAAATTTTCTGTATTAAACAAAGCGACTACTCACTAAGTATGTTCTATGCTCTTTTTTAAATTGTTTCTTGTTTGCAGATAGAAAACCATAATTTCAATTCAGAGTAGCCATCAATAAAAAGTCATTATTGTTACGACATTCCTTTTACCTGTGTATCCCAGAGTTTATGACAAATATTATACAATGAACTTTTTCTATGCCTCCCTGGCAAAGCTGTATAACACTTCACATGTAAGGCTGTAAAATGAAGTACCCCTTAAAAGTTGCTCAGCACCTTTGAAAATCAGGCCACATGGTTTTCAGGCTGGATGTTAAAACATACAGGCCAAAGAAAAGAAATTTCTAATTTAGTTCCATTCATCTGCTGTATTCTCACATACAGAATCATAGAATCATAGAATGGTTAGAGTTGGAAGGGACCCTAAAGATCATCAAGTTCCAACCCCCCTGCCATGGGCAGGGACACCTCCCACTGCAGGAGGTTGCTCAAAGCCCAGCCTGGCCTTAAACACTTCCAGGGACGGGGCATCAACAACTTGTGCTTATAAACCATTGCCTTCAACAGAACATAAACACATTCATCAAATATAAGTACATTTCAGATCAGAGCCTTAATTACTAAATCACATACTGCCTGACTGCAGAGGAGCACAGTATATTCACTGCGTACATACAATACCAATTCACACTTTACTGCCATGTGAATAAAATTATAATATTGCTTGTTTGCAAAAATGTGAGTATTGCTCCTTTTTTATTGCGTTAGCAATCAAAAGGGACCAAAACCCTATGGCCAGAAGTCTCATTACAATTGTTTCTCTGCGTTCAGGACATTCATGACCCAGAAATGCAAAAGCAAGCAGTCAGAAAGAAACGGTCAGGTTTTCGAGGCTAACTGTATCAATCCTTATTAAATGATAAGCATAAAGTCTCAGCACTTCTAGCTGATGAACAAGAGACATTAGGGTGATCCTCCATCCGTTTCTTCAGCAATCCATGCCACTGTAATTTATGCAACCTGGCTATTATTTATCGTTTATTTTAAGAGAATACCCTGGAGTCTCTCAGTGGTAGTAGGGATGCCACAAAGGCTGAGCGAATTAATCAAAACTTTGCAGATACTGTTTACTTTTGCTGCAATAATTCAGTCTGGGGGGAAAAAAAATGCTAGGGTTTTTTTTAACAATATGAATCAAAACATCAAAATGACAACAATTCTCTCTCTGAATTAAATGGCCAGCATACGAGGCCCTGCTCCCAGCTCACAATTCCTGCAATTTCTTCCCCATTTCAACAGAGTTCTGTAGTCAGGGGAGCAGGTTAAAAAGTGCCTGCAGCCACCTCCTGTCTGGTCATTCATCAGGTCACTTATGGCTTATGATTTTGGACCGTGGGCCATCCTTAGCTGTGGTGGGATGGCATTCTGCTCTGAGAAGCCGAGGCATTTATGAGAGAGTCCAGGCTTTACAAGTGAGCTCAGGTAACAGCAGTTATGCAGCACCTTTAAATCCAGAAGACAGTAAAAGATTATTTGCAGAAACTGTATAGATATGCTATCAGCTGCTAGCAAAATGAAAGAAGACAGTTTTGAGACAATTTTCCAGAAGAGCAGCCGGCTTCCTGCCCAGTCAGCAGTTTGGTATCTAAAGATGATCTTGTCCCATGGATTTATCACAGGCTGAACACTGGCTGTATGGGTATTTAGTGTCTGCTGGCCTGCTCTGTATAGGTACAGAGCAGACAGTGAGCATGGTCTTAAGTAGCATTTAAACATTATTTATGTGTTTTTAATTGACTGAATTACAGCCCAGTACACAGCTTACTACCACGACAGCAATCCTGAGGGAACAGTCCTTCAACAAATCAAGATACAACCTGCTAGCTGTCTCATAAAGATAGGGCAACCTGCTCCTGTATTCATTTTGTGCCTCTGAAGACATTATTAGAAAAACATTATTCCTCCCTTTTTGTAGAAGTGCACAGCAGAAGTCAAACAAGACCTGAGCTTGCTTTTTCATTCCTAAACCAACAGAAACACACCAACAAGCAAAAGCTCTCGACAGGCTGGTATCACGCAACCTTCAACTTGGCAGGAGAATATGAACAACAGGAACCAAAGATGCCATCTTGAGAAAGCAGACCTAAAAGTTTGTCTTCTGAGCATGCCTTTATACTCCCCAGTTCATTTACTTCACATCTTCTTTTTCCTAAACCGTACCTGAAAATGTGCCCCCTCATCTTATTGGTTCACTTTCCTTCTGTATTAACATCATTAAAATGATTGATTAGTATTTTCATGGCCTAACCTTGCAGATGTCTTAACAAAATGTCCAGCACCAAAACAACCCTGGGACTTGGCCTTCTTATGCTCTTATTTTACAGATAACCTTGTTCTTATAGCTTATTCCCTAATTAATAGAAAGTTAAATTGCCCTTTCTGGGTAAAAATCTACATGTACTATCTTAGCAACACTTCATTCACTTCTGCTATGTAGCAAAACTTCTAATTAACCAGGCCTCTCAGGGGCCTGGTTAACTTCTACTTGCACAGCTATATTGCTGAAAACCTTAATATGGTCAACAACTCCCTAAAAAGAAGAGGCTTTGCACTTTCTGGAATGAGAGAAGAAATGGTTTTGCATGGATCAGTAAAGATAGCAATAATTGCCATAAGGCTTACAGTAATTTATGCAGAAGAAGTTTCTCAATTGCTCATAGTGGACTGTCAGATGTGAGACAGCATGCAAATGGAGCAGATCATAAAAATAATTTCTAGCCTAGGTTCTAAGAACAAAACTCTTGAAACCTTCCTTTATTGCTCAGAAATGCAGGAATAGAGAAAACAATGTGATTGCTAGAAAAGTAACATTAGTGCATATTGTATTATTCATACTCTTTTACAGAGCCTCAACAAGCTAAATAATACAGTTTTCCAAGATTTATGCACAGCTGTGTCATGGTAGGACAAAAGGTTCATAAATTGCCGACAGTATATTGGTCTTCTTTCAGGTTAGGAAACAATTAAAGTCTTGGCTGAAAGGGTATATCTTTCTCTGTGGCCATTGTTGCCTTAAGCCATGGAAATAAAGAAAAGTTTCTTGAAATAGGTTACTCTGCAGTTAAAAAGGTAAATAAGCCACTGTCTGTTTGATTAATTTCAAGACAACGATGAAAAAACATTATTTGGAAAAGTAAAAAATATACTCAAATTATGTCGTTTGAACTTTGACCAGACCATTATGGTAGATGCTACTCTACAAATTTTGTGAAGAGGATTAAATACTTGCTGGCAGCTAATTGCCTAGCTCTTTAACTGTGTACCTCAGCAGGGTATGGGATATATGATGTTGAACACAACATTTCAAATACTCTCAGGCATTTTCTGTCACCTTCCCAATGGCACCCAGCTTCCCAAGACACAGTTCACTTAGGTAATTTTAAATACATAGAAATGCTGAAGCACATCCTCCCAAGATGGCTACAGCCTACTCGGTGTTTGAAAGGATCCCAAAATGTTTTTCAACTACTTGTGTTTATCTATATGCATGAGATGTGGGACTCATCTCACGTAAGTTTAACAGTATAAAAACACACAATGTCTAACCCAAACTAGTTGTCTAATGCAATCATCCTAGGCAAAAGATAAATGCTTTCAGAAAACAGTGCATCCCTAGTACATAACATGGGTTTGAAGTGGATAGGAAAATCTGAAGGAGTACAGATTATATTGGTGCAATGTTCTAACATTTCCTCATAGTCATCTGTGACAGCTTCACAGCATCTCTGAACCTTTTTGTCAGCCACGATTTCCTTAGGATCTCGCTTCACCACAGCAAGAACATATTTTCTTTGCCCTTCCAGTGGAGGCTGCAGTCAGAAGTCTATAAAGCCACTACCTTGCTTAGGGACCTGTGCACGTGATATGTCAGCTCCTCGTGAGAGTGGTCTGAGCTATGCTGGATGGACTGACTGCAAGAATTCCAGACATCTCTCATGACCACGACGTGGTGAGAAAAGTCAGGTGTGTTCAATTTCCCAGGTTTTTATAATGGTCTGCTAATGAGGATGAATGAGAAGATGCTGACTGTAAAAAGAAATAAATAAAAAAATTAGGAAAGCTCCACTCTGTGCACTTGCCAGTGACCTGTCTACCTTTCTTTTTTTTTTTTACCTACATTACTGAGTGACAGTAGACATCCCTCTTTCTTTTTCTCTTAGGAAAATACATTGCTGCTTCACTGTTCCTCATCTTGTTTTACTTTGCTTATCTTTAGGAATTATGTCTTGGAGGGATTTTCCGTGCTATTCAGATCTTGACTGCTGAAGATCAGTGGCTTTAACATTTGCCTGTCAATGGCAGATGCTTTCGTAATCCCATGTTCCATACTCAGAGCACTGGACGTTAGAGCCTTGACATTTGGCCTAAGATTGAGGATTTGCTATTAGTATTTCCCCAGGAAACTGACACTTGACGGACAGGCTACATAATCCATGCTTGGATACGTTTCTTAGTGAATTGATCTCCATTTCAAATTGACATGGGCAAAGACACAAATGTAGTGGATCACCACCTATTCCCCACCCACACTGTATTTTAATAAAATGCAACATGCATCACAGCGTAAGCTACGAAGCATATAAATCTGCAACATGCAGTTTGAAACTTGCTTACAAAATACTGTGAATGCCTTCTGCATTTCCCTAGTGTTTATTTACTTATGCAGGAAGCCTAGAAGAATATTTTGATGTATTACATGCCATAATTTTTAACATTACTCAAAATGTTTCAAAAGATTTTTAGTGAAAGTTAACCCACATCAATCATGACCTTGACATGAAAAATTACTGCCAACCTTTAAATAAAAGAAGGAGGGGGAGCAAGAACTGTAGTACTCCTGGCTGATGCTGAATCGTTGAAAACAGTCAAAGTGTTATGCACATACTCTGTCTACAGTGGAACTATATAAAAGGAAGCCAATCATTTATTACCATGGCAAACGTAATTAAAGATCTTTTATCTTTTCAACTTATAGGATCCCAGAATGTGCACTTTATATAGTGAGAATTATATTTAGTAACTATTGTATTAGTAACTATAGTAACTCTTTCTACTTTAGATTAACACAGATTCCAGTGAATTCCCTGGGAGCTTTTCAAAGTTAGTAAAAACATGCATTCGGGCTGTGGCTTTGTAGCATGTGTTGCTCCTTCCCCACTGCATTTCCCCAACTGAAGTTGTACCTTTTACCCAAACAAAAGATGATACTAGACTAAGCAGGTTGATCTGCTTCTCTAGTATTCTCCTTACGAAGAAACAGCAAGGAACTACATGCCAAGGCCCAGTTCTCTCATAGGATCTGAACACAAAAAACTTTCTATTTGATAAGCACAAACCAGCTCGTGCCTCCAGCTTCGTGCCAAAAACTCATTAGTGTGCCTGACAAAGATAGCATGTATCCTGTAATCTCCCTGAGAAAAGTTAACTTCATCAGAAGCCTGAGAGTTAGGTTGTCGTGTGGAATTCCTTGTATCTATGGAGAGTGTTTATCAATGTGATGTCATTGGGTGCAGAATTAAATATGATTCCAATGAGGAAATTCTTCTTTTCTCTCTTATTATGGAAAATTTCAGCCTTGAAATATTTTAGCACTACATTCCCCTAGACTGGATGCTTTATAAAACCTTGTTATTACAAATCCAGCTTATTTCAAAGCCTTGATCCGCAAAGCCTCTTTGTATACAGATTTCTGATGTTTTTTGCAACACATCTAAATCATATCATCTAATTTATTCAAAGATCTGACTGCGCTTCTCAGTCTCTTACAGTATTTCAACAAGTTGTGCAAACTATGAAATTTTATTAAAGTATTGCACCTACCTGAGGATATAAAAACTGTTCTTTTTCTCCTTGTTATTCTACTCTTGCAGTGGTCAGATTCACCTATAAATGTCCTATCACACTTTTAAATCATGCAGTTCTATATATCATAGGGAAATAGAGGAAGGCAATTTCCTTCTGCTCACAGTGGTAGTTTTACATGCTTAACTCAAACTCTTACTGTCAAATCAACTAGAAGCATTTTAACTGAGCTAGTAAAAAGACCTAGAAATGGCCAGTATTCTTGAAATAGCTACCTCAGGACAGGAATCAATTCTACTATTAATTTAATAAAAATAGTTTCCAGATAGTAGGAACAGTGCCCACAGGTACGGAAATAAACATAACCAAGAGCAGATGCAATAATCAAGGAGTTATTTTCTGTGATCTCTTCTTACTGCCTGAAACAAAAATGTAAATTCAGTATTTGTCAGCAGTAGTTAATGAGAAGCCTAAGACTTTCATAGTTTGTAACTATGAAACTTCAATACAACTAGTAAATTCAAAATGTTAAAGGAAAAAAAAAAGACTTTATGAAGGAGAAGATGAGATCTGTGTGTACACACGTGTTTCTCCTCATCTGATTTCTCACGAGCGCCTGGTTCAGCACAGTAACAGCTCATTCCAAGCATCCTAAAGGACTGGTCAGCCTTACAGCTCTCTTTTGTGAAGGAAAACAAATGACCGATAGCACAGATGCTAACAGTTCTCAATCACTCTTAAAGTTGATCTCCTCTGCTTTAGAGAACTCCAAAGCATCTCATGAGTTTTGCTTTTCTCATTTGTCTGCTTTTGTGGAAGAAGCTGAAAGCATCTCCTCTTCTGGCTGTTTTCAGTAATTGCCTCCTAATGGCAAGGAGCACTTCAGGAGAATCTATTGGCCATGTTAGATTATGTCTGACCACTAGACTGATGCTCTGAAGGCTTTAACTCATGGGATCCTGCGCCATAATCTTTCTTCCACTTCATTTACAATATTCCTATTTTTAACACCAACATGAGACAGACACAATTATACCTGAAGTTCAGCAGCATATAATAGGTGTCTGAATTTGACTCTTGAGTTATTCTAATCGTCATTTTCACAGTTTAACGCCATTTACACAATGCTATTTAGTTTTAAACAACCTGAGCTCAAAGTCACATGCTGAAAATCAGGTACTAAAAAAAAAAAACAAACAACAAAAAAAACCCCAAAAACCTACCCATAAATTACTAAGAAATGTCCTATAGTCAAATACCTGTGATACAGTATGTTTAGCAAACATAGAGTAACACGTGAGATTATATTTTTAGCAGCTGTCTTCTCCATTAATATTTTTTTTCTGAATGATGGGAACAATAATACAGAGTGAGTATGCACTTATTGTGGTTGTGCAAATTTAAATAAGCTGTTGTAAATTTGAGTTCTCCTTTCCTAGCGGTATTTTAAGCTAAAACCTATCTGTGCTTCATAGCATCACCTTTGGCTCCTGTCCTTCCACATTGCCCCATTTGAGTCCCCAGCATTCTAACTGCAAAGAGGTGGGGACTATTAGCAATAAGTTTGAACTGTTACTCTATTATTGACAAACCCTAAGCATCTGTCTGAAATCCGATCTCCTAAGCACAGGTCCACCAAATTTTGTCTGGGATTTCCCAGAGACAAGTATCTTCACATGTGCCATTATAAGGTAACTCTGACATTTTGCCAACCAGTTGGATTTATTTTATTGCGTATGCATAAAACAGCTGTCCAGTGCAAATACAGTTGGTCTCTCGGAAGCCCCCCTGTGAATTTGAAGACATCTGGTACCACTGTAAGGTTGAATGTTACTACACATACACAGTGGAGCTAGCCAGGCTACTAGCTGTCAACAACTCACAGATGTTCACTGCAGATGTGCTGACTGGTAAGGAGTTACAGGCATTTAACAGCCAGATTCATGTTACTGTGTATGTTCAAGAGCAAACAAATTCACCGCCATGTGATACGTCATTAGCAAAAAAATTTCTATGAAAATGAAGAATTTCTTCACAAAATCACAGAACGCTATGGGGTTGGTAGGGACCTCTGGAGATCATCTAGTCCATCTCCGCTGCCAAAGCAGGTCCACCCAGAGCAGGTTGCACAGGAACGTGTCCAGGCAGGTTTTGAATGTCTCCAGAGAAGGAGACTCCACCGCCTCTCCAGGCAGCCTGTCCCAGGGCTCTGCCACCCTCAGGAAAAAAGTCCTTCCTGATGTGTAGATGGAACTTCTTATGTTCAAGCTTGTGCCCATTGCCTCCTGTCCTGTCACTGGGCACCACTGAAAAAAGACTGGCCCCATCCTCCTGACACCCACCCTTTTAAGTATTTATAGGTGTTGATCAGATGACCTCGTAGTCTTTTCTTCTCCAGACTCAAAAGACTCAAGTCCTTCAGCATTTCCTCATAAGAGAGATGTTCTAGTCCTCTCATCATCGTTGTAGTCCTTTGCTGTACCCTCTCCAGTGGTTCCTTGTCCTTCTTGAACCGGGGAGCTCAGAACTAAATACTTTGCAGACAGATTTTCTTCTGGAAGAAGGTATGTCCCAGTCATGTGGTAACTCTCATTAAATAACTAATAATAAATAAATATATAACAACAAAAAACCTACACCAAAGTACTGATGTGTTCAATCACCTTTAGCTAGTCAGGTTCATAGGGAGATGGGACACCCTGGAGGAAGGAATATGACCTCACCAAGTCATGCTTAATGTAAGACTTACAGGTAACACATTTTAAAAGAATGTGTCCACCCAAAAAATATTTTTAGCCTTGAGCATTTTGGACCCCTTTGGATAGGTGTAGCTTTGAAGGACTTAACTGAGCCATATCTAGAACCATATCAAAAAGACCCTTCAAGAAACTAAATTGTCACTGCTTCTTTCAAATACAGTTGTGGAGGAGAAAACATCACTAATATTATCCTCACTGAACATCATGGTAAATTTTGACCTGCATATGTCTATACATGTACTGTATACATTTATCCCATTAATGTCAATAGCATATCAGAGTTGAGACCTGCTGTGCATATCTAAGAAGAAATTTTGTTACTGAAGAAGATTTCACAGTGCCTAAAAGATAAAGAATTATTTGTGATGAGATTTGGTCATTGTTCCCAGAGCTGTATAATTAGCCTTAAATGTTTTAGTTACAATCCTGCTGTGGATTTGCATGTGTAAGTCCTGGTGATTAAAGCGGGACATGAAGAGCAGAACTAAGCTTTTGCTCTGTGTGGGAAGAAATGTAAGAAACTCTGCCCACTGAAATCACTGAGAGTATTTTCTTTTCTTTGCTGGGTCAGGATTTTCTCCCATGTCTGCCTAAGTACTCCATAGATTCATTTTCAGAGACTCTGTTCCCTCTCCCTTTTCTCCTGGCTAGATAAGATAAAGTATTTTGAAGAGAAGAAGTGAAAAAAAAATAAAAATCTAACCCAAATAAATGCATAATTTCAATATCCTACTTCTCCCTGGCATAAAAGGAGAAAGGAAGGGTTTATGCTCCTACTGTAGTTTCGATTCTAAATCCAATGTAAATACAGAATGAAATGTAAATCCATTGGCTTTTTGTGCTGTGAATTTTACAACATTTTTAATATTGATTCAGCTATGTGCTGGAAAGTGTCTTTCATTAAAAAATCCATAAGCAGCTGAGGAAGGGGCTGAGGTGATGTCTTTGTGTCTGCTACAGTTTAAGCCCCTCTTGTGTGCAGCCAGGTGAAACCCAGGAGCGGGCCAAGTGGTGTAAACCACGTCCTTCTCCAATCTCCAAGATTTTGTGGCACGCTTGCCTTTACACTTGTAACTCCTTGGCTACGTTTCAATTGAGTTCTCCCTCACTGTGTCGCTGTCTTAAGTATTTTTCACTTTTCTAATGTCAAAAGCTCTTCTGTTGAGAGGACTCAACAGGAAGTGGATGCAGGGAGTACGAGCTCTGATGAGATCCTTTAATCCACCCCTAATCCCACTCAATTAAAACTCCATTGATGACAGAAAAATCATTAAGTGCTGAAGAACAGGAAAATGAGCGAAAACAACCCTGCATGAGAAATTAGATGCGCAGCTTTTAACAAGGGTGTCCTGCTCCTTCCCCAGCACACCTCCTTTCCCTGCTTTCCCTGGCAAGCTGAGCTCTTAGCTCTTACAACAGAGCAGGTAACAATATATAATCAAGTTGGCAGCTTAAGTAACGCAGCTCTCAGCGTTCAGGGAGAGCTATGCACAGAATTCCTAACATCACACATCCCAGCTCTGCTGGGGGAGCTGGAGGGATCTGGAGGTTTATGTGAAGGGTCAATTCAGCGACTCTTCTCTTGTTCTATAAACGCATATTGCTGTGCATCCCTCTTTTACCTATGCAGGGTTGCTTACCTTTGTATTTCTGTAATCGATTTCCAGAGAGGCAGTTTGCAGAGATAGGAGAAAAACTGCAAGTAAAAATAAGGCGGGGNGGAAAACGTAATTCTGTTTATAAATAAGTTTTAATTGCATTGGTTTATATCTTCCAGCATAAAAATCTTTACATTTAACATGTCTGTTTTCCTGCTTTACATCTTTTCTAATGAGGTAGGGGATAAAGGAAGCCAAGAAAGCAATATTTGATGTTACCCTTCCCCTTTGCGTGTCCTTCTCCTCTGATACCTTCGAGTGGTTTTTAGGTCGTAGGGAAATAGGAGGCATAGCAGAGGAAGAACAAAGAGCTAAGGAGCAGCAGGTCTGAATGATATTTTCCAGTGGGAAAGCTGGGAACCATATGCTGTGAATGTTGAGTACAGCTAATGTGGCTTGAAGCAGCATTAAATCCATTTACACCGCATGAGCCCCCCCTTCCCAGAGTGCACACATGGGTCATGGAGCCAAAAGCAGTACAGCAACCAGCTGGACTTTGTTGACGGTTCTGGTGGTGGCCAGAGGAAAGCCTTTGGAAAAAGGCTTTGTGAATGTCTATGCTGAGAGGCAGTCTTGATTTCTCATGGATTCCCAGTCTTTATTTCTTGCCTTTCTTGGCCTGAAATAGCCATATCTGGCATCTCAGATAAACTCACAGACATAAGGAGGGCATGAGGTAATTCATAGAAACTTAAGACCCAAGCAATTGTAGGCTTCTTGGACTCATTTTGTTCTACCCTGTGTGATTTTACACTGGAAGGGCGTGTGTAGACTTTCATCTTTCTTCATCACTAACTTAAAAAAAGAACGGCCTGGTACTTTTCCAGGCAATCTGTGTACACCTATAAACTGAAATGCAGCTCATAAACATTAACCATGTTGAAACAATACACTTGCTGTTTGCAATCACATTATAAACAACTTAGATGGAAGACACAATTTCTAGACATCTGTAATGTCACTGCACAGGGAAACCCAACCTCCACACCTAAAACACAGACTAATTATCAGCATGCTTATTTTTTTGGCTTGGGCGTAAGCTTTCGATCTGTATGACATTGCTTTTAGTAAGTATTTCCTCATCAAACAGTGCTGGTATTTAACCTCTGACCACTTTTACACTCCTTTCATGCCTCTCCTCCCAGTTTCTCTGGGACACGCTCACGGCTGTCTACTTCGAACTGAAGGTTGCCAGAACTTCTTTGCTACACGCTTAAGTGCCTTGTTCGACGCCTTGTATTCTAATTCCTATTTAGTGCCCTCAGGCGTTGCAGTAGAAATAATAACACATGGGTCCTGACCCTTCAGATACTTTCTAGTACGAGTAATACCCACTAAGTCTGGAAAGCACATCCAAGAGCAGGCTGATGATTTGTGCAACTGGCAAACAGAGGCTCAAGAGATTCTTTAGAGGTTTCACTTGATAAACTGGGGAGTGCTGCTATGCTTGTGTGCCCTGACATTTATTTTGATATCACAAAAAAACAAGGCTTTTCAAAGATAGGCGATTTCCAAGAGCTGAAGTACCTTGCGACTTGCTTGTAGATCTCTCTCGGACAGCTCGGAGTCATCTCGCTCGCTCCTCAGCCACCACAGCCAGGGTCGGCTGCCCGTCATCAGCTTCAGCTACAAAATTACAGGATCTGCAAATCTTCCACAACTCCTCTGAGTTCTATTCATAGAAACATACTATGATCTACACTCAGCGGGTCTGGTGCCAGCGATAATTTTAGAGGGGACTTGGCTGGTTTCTTCTGTCTCCTTTTTTTGTGCTGTTTTGACACAGGTAACGTAAGGTCAGAGTCAAGACCTTGCGGAACAATTTCTCTATCATATTACACTGCAGACTTGTTGTTTTTAGCATTTACTCAGTGCTGTTGCAGAGCACTCCACTAGCAGACACTCTCACTGTCAGTTTATTTTGTGTATTGTGAATTTTAAAAGAAGACAACTTTGCTGGGTTTTTGCAGGAGAAAAGGCTATGTAGTTTGGTTAAGCTTATGAATAATATTCTAGACTCCAACTGATTTTTTTTTTTTTATGTCAAACAGAGTGTTTAGTTGTGCAGTCAGAGAACACATGTGGAGATCACTACACTCAAATGTGTGCCTGACACCTCAGTTCTTTTGTCAGCTGGATTACAGATATCCTGTTCCCCTCCCTTAATTTTCCCATCTGTTAGACAGGGATGAAGTTCCGGACCAGTTGGATAAAGATACTGAGGTCTATGGGTAACCAGGCTACTGTGATCAGATAAACTGGGGTCAGACTTTATCCTGTAAAAAATCCACTTGCCTATTGGCATGAGGTTATTATTGCTGATGTGTAAAATACCCACATAGTCTATCTTATTAATAAATACAAATCCAAATATTCTTCTGGAGCAGGCCTAGGTCTCATCTATCTGATATCTGCTGCTCCTAGATACCAGAATCCATTCACAGGTTCCAGCTCTTTTGCCCTCCGTTCCTCTAGGAACAAATATTATGAACGATGCAGCTGCAGATGTTATTTTGCAACCATGGATCAGGACTTTAAACCTCTAAGCAACGCCAAGGAAAACAGAACAAGCTGCAGGCTCCTCAATGGCTTTACCAGAAGTCACGTGTATGAAGTTCAACCCGCTGCCCCTGGGAGCGGTTCAGAAGTGTCTGCAGGGCAGGAGAGACAGAAAAAAGAGATTTCAAAGTGCCTGACTGGGCATGGGGTACGAGTGTCTATCTAGCCCTGTGTAAAACAGAGTAAGAGGTTGATATCTTTCTCTCAAACGACGTTTTTTTCTTATAGCACAGTTTTGTCAGAGTCAGCATTTTCAGCATCAGGCATTTGTGTCTAGTCCAAGCTGGAAAAGCACCTACAAAATTGCCTGACTGTGGGAAACATGAGTCAAAAGGGAAGGGGTGTGTCCTTGCGGGACAGGTTACTATAGTAAATCAGTAGGCTGTAGGAAAGCCAGAAAAACAGACAGAAAAAAATAAAACATTAATCAGAAAGTCAAAATTCAGGTCCCATTTGGTGTCTTCATGGAAGAAAAAAAGCATCTATTCCAGAGACAGTTGATCAGGCAGGTCTGACTCCACGTTTGCTGAGCTAGGGAAGACACAGCACAGCGCTAGTAGTTGATGTGCAGGATAATAGCAGACTAGCGAAGTCCCAAGTGCTTTTCTCCTTGTCACTGTAAATATAAGACTGGAAATGATCTGGACAGAAATTGCGAGATGCTACCATTCACACTCAGTGAATTTAAAATGGTTTAAACCCTTCCCAAAATATTCTCTCACTTGCCAAGAATAGAAATACTGGGTCACTTTTGCCTCTGTTTTGTTCTCCTTTCATGCAAAGTTAGCACTGCGAGCCTCACAGACGCGAGACCACAGCCTTGATCTAGCCCTGACATCATGAGGGAGATACATTCCTTTATGTCTACATTGATTTCAACACCTTGTTTAATTCAGGTGAAATACAGGACCGTAACACTGCTACACTTGTATTTGCTAATTTTCACTAGTTCATAGAGTTTATCTTGTGGAAATTTAACTTGAGGAGAGAGCAGAAGCCTTGGGGAATGCTACAACTCAAAGATCTTGTTTCTTCAACTTTGCTTGATGAAGAACAAATTCCATCGAAAACAGAAATGTCTGTAGGAATGTCTTCCAGAGAAAAAAAATCTTAATGGCAACAATTCAAGGATCACTGCCGAATGTCACCAGTTTGCGTAGAAATATCCAGAGAAGAGTTTCTCAGAGACTGCTAGACAATTTTCATGCAGATTCCCAGCTACAAGTTTCATAGAAAAAAATTTCACTAAGAGTACTTATCTTGAATTATTGTGTAATATCATTATTTTGAAAACATTCATTTTGTTTTGACTTGAAATACTGGAGTTTGGTGATGTGAAAACAAAATACATCAACAGGCTTTGGATATTCTCGTCATATACTTACTTGGAAAAGCCATTTTCTTTTTATTTCATTTTTTCTTCTGAAACTCACATTCTCTGAGAAAACTAATTCAATTCAAAACTTCCTTGTCAGAAAAGAAACATTTTTTAAAGTAAACTTTTAGAAAATAGATTTTTAATTTTTTTTTTTCTAGAAAAATGATCTTATTTACTACCAATAGGATTTTAATGGTGTCCAGCTTGTATGGAGGAAAAATACCAGCATCTTGCCAATATGAAGTCAGGTACAAAGACTAGGGGGAAGGAAGAAAAAAAAATAATCACAAAGCCATACGTATATAAAACCACACTTTTTAAACAAAGAATAGCTGCATTATTTGTTCTTATGGATTGTTGCAGTTTGCCTTTTTATGAGTTGTTGAATGACAACTTAATTTGCAAGTGGGAGAGTAAAGAGTATAATGTCATAATTTATCTCCAAACGAAGGCAGAGCAGTAGCATACACAAAATGAATCAGCCCCCTTCCCAGACAGATTCTTAAAAGTCTTCCAGTAAAAAGTATTTTAGTATTTTTTAAAAATGGTTGTAGCCAGCTGAAATTAATTTCTTTTGTCCTCTTAATAGCCTTTTTACATGGGAAACTAATGCACCACTCACCACTTGATAGGACAGTATATGGGTGTGTTTAAGTTTGAGAGGAGAAGGGGGTATTTTAATATGCAAGTCTAATGGTGTTATTGCGTTTTTAAGAATCAGAATGATCTATATTGCTTCCTAAAGTGAGCCTACATATCGTAGTATTCAGAGACATGTTGTGTCTTGTTAAATTTTTTCAGTAATATAGAACAAGAACACAATAGCTTCAGTAAATCAAACTAAAATGAGTGATTAAGTACCTGATTTAATACTGCGCATTAATTTTAGTTCAGATGTTCCTTGCTTTGTTGTATAATACAATTGCATACAAGACTACATCATTTGCATGCTACAGCAAGGTGCATTATAAAAATAATCTTAAATTATAAAGACCTGAAAGGGAGCAATTGTTAGGATACAGTGTCCATATATCAAAGGCAAGCCTTTAGTGAGGGTGCTTCTTGATTCTTATTTAAGAGGATGTACTTCGTTGCCTTAGCAATTTGTCCATTTTTTTTTTTCCCCTAAAATTCAATCTCAGTGTCACCCCTTCAGGTTTCTAGAGGCTTAGCCACTACTGCTTCTCCTGCAAACTGCCAGTAACCTCTTACTTAGCAAGTTTTAAATTTTCCTGCATCTATCTCAAAACTACAGGTGTACTGTATCACATCCTTCCAAAGGATTCGGAGCTAAAAGGAGAACTTAGTTCTAAATTACTGCTTTAAAGTACTGTAGATCTACCCATCTCTCTGCAGGGTCTTGCTATCTCCATTCAAGCGATTATTCCACCTCTCCAGGCTTTTATCTTGGCTGCTGGTTGTTCGTTGCTCCATCTGAAATCCACAGCCAGCTTTGGAAGCAAGGAAGTTCAGAGGTAAACATACAGTGTATTGGTTATGCTACATATAATTTAAACAAAACCAGCCAATTAAAAGGCAGCTGATGTGGTCATTTTGAGAGTTTTATGGCCATCTCACCACATGGACTCTGTCTTGTATCTATGGTTTGGCCTCCCCATGGTCCTGCTGCTGCAGCAATGGCTGATACGGGCAGGGCATGACAGCAAACACAGCAGCCACCAGGACGAGTTTCAGCATTGTTGAAAGGAACCCAGTCATCTGAGGCCCTTTTAAGGATCTCTTTTAAGCAGTATCTTGCCTCTTCCCACTGCTGAGAAAGCCAGTGCATCAAAGCCCTTTTTCTTGAGAGTGGAAGCCTGAGGGTCCCTTTGGTGCCTTGAGGAACAGCCATTCGCCTTGGTTAGAACTACTGCCCCCCACTTGCCACCTCAGCATGATCCTTGGGATATTCCTCAAGGCACAGAAGAAAGGCAAAGGCTGTGAAGCTGAGAAGAGGAAGGGCCTTATCCAACCCAAGTGTGTGGAAAAATAAGTTAGTACACATGGGCTCATCTCCACCTGCAGAAGAAAAGTCCCGGTAAGCACCAGGGATATGTTCACTATGGTCACGACGGTGACCAGCTGAGTGCAGGGCAGTGCACAATGGTACAAGCTGGAAATAATGAACAGTCACAGGGGCAAGTAAACACACAGAGGAAAGTATCACAAAGAAAGATATAGGGATGACTACAGGTGTATGTTTTTTGATGGTTATTAGGCTATGTAAATCTCAACTACTCAGTGACAGTTTTATATAGAGTAGCATTGAGCAAACTAACAGATCAGGAGCAAATCCATGTTCATCGCAACCCTTCTTCCTCTGCATATGACCACCCCACTCTGTCCTCTTGGTGAAGATATTTTCCAAGAGCACCACAGAAAGGAGAACAAATCTGCATTCACAGAAACACATGTCTTGTCACAGTAGGAGGGAACATTGCTTCATGCTCTTCAGTGATCTGCTTCTTATAAAGGCAAAGACATTAACACAAAACCCACGATGACCTAGTTCAACTGTTGATTGTACTATAATGGAGACAACAATCTATACTAACCCTCACAGATCAACAAATTAAGCTTTGAAGCATGAGGCTTCATTACCCTCGATAACTCTTTTGTAGTAAGGTTAAAAAATTTAAAACGTTGCTCCTGTTTGTATGGACACCTAATCCCTTTTTAATCCTCCCAAAGGGCTTGCTTCAGCAATTTCCATGGCAGTGATTCTACCACTGGCTGGTGACACGCTGCATAAAAGTGCTTCCTCTTCTTCTACCTGAGTTCCCTGACATTGGTGCTCACTTGGAGCTCACCAATTTACAGATCAGGAGGAAGGTCTGTGATTTGTGGAGATCTCCAGGTCCTACTGTGCTCAATTGGAGCTATGGGGTGCTGAGCCTATCTGTAAATCAGCCTCTAAGTGGAATGTCCATTGCTTGATAAAATATTAAAAGCCTGTAATTAGAGCATAAATGGTAGGAAGGACTACAGTTTCTCCAGTCAAACAACACAAACTTTTAGAATTTATCCATATCTACGCATAGCTAGACATTCCTAGATATTTCTTGCATTTTCTATTTATGTGTCTATGTTTGTGTAATGACAATTATTAAAGAAATAATATCTAGTAATGCATACTATTGAGTCTATTTCATGGAAGCAGCTACATGCCTGTAAAGCAGCAGCCAATTTGGCTAACAGAAAGCTCTCTCATTAGCTTGTTTTCAGTTCTTCTTGCTTGAGAAACTTCCTTTGTTCTCCTCAATGTGACTTTGAAATGAAACTAAAGGGAAAGAGGCTGGCTGGCACAGAAACTTCTCTTGTACACTACTCCAAGACTTCATAGCAGAATTTTTAAAGAAGACTGAAGGTTCAGGAGTCAACAGTGTAGTTGAATGGTTTCATACAGATGTCAGTGTCCAAACTACTATAAATTTAAAGATCATACCTTAAAAACATTTAAGACCCAAAATACATTAAAAATATGTGATATATTTTACCTTAGTCTTTTTATAAAACTTATCTCATATGACTTTTGCCAAGTTGAACCTTATTTTGCCACTTTTTAACCTCTCGAAATTCCATTATATAACCGTCTGCAGTCATATTTATCGTATCTCCTAATTTAATCAAACCTGCAAATTCAATCAGGAGGCTACTTTTCTGCTCCCACATATCTAATAAAAATGTTGTATGAGTCTATATCCAACAAAGATCCTTGTATTGTGCTTCTTGTAACCTCCTACGCTCTTACCATTTGTAATGTTTCAGAAAAAGGTTGTGTGCTTCTCCCTACTGTATATAGAAAACCAAATTGGAGATGCATATGAGTAAAATGCCTTAACTGGCCTACATTAAGGAGGAAAGGAACAGAAGAGTTAGAATTGGTTTTTCCTCTTTTTCTGGCTGTTACAAAAAATCCTGTGCTTATTTATGTGCGTACTTATCAGTCCTCCTTTTCCTGTACTTGGTTTCCAGTAAACTCACTGGAGATCCTTTAGAATCTGTCTTTGTTTCTCTCGTGTTTATATATTAATCATTTTATAGGACAATGGGAAATATCTGAGCAACAATAAAAGCAGATTGTAAAGCAACTGTAGTAAGCATAAAGGAGCAAACTCTAATCCAGTTATATTAATGAGCTGTGTATGCCTGTCCAGCAGGACTCCCTTTCAGCTCAGTAGACTGCCTAGAGACTTTAGCAAGAGAATAAATGGCTTGGAGTTTCCTCTTGGTTCATCTGAGCCTCTAGGAGTGCAAGTGCAAGACACCTAGCAATAGAGAATAACACCAGGGAGAACTGGCAGCTCCTCAAAAGTCTCATTTGAAGACTCAAGGCAGGGAACAGGCTCTGTCTCCTGTGGCAAAACTCCTGGGAACTGAATGGCCCAGGCTAAAGCTGCCCTCCTTCTCCAACAGAGCCTCTCAGGAAAACTGCAGCTAACATGACCTGCCTCTCCAAGGACGTACCAGTCCCTCTGGGGAGCCAGGGATCTGTCTGATGGAAGAAAGTCATACCCCAGCGGGGGAGGTCTGCATCCTCTCTCCTAAACTGTAAGTTAAAATCCATCAGTCATTTTAAATGTGTCATGCACAGAGCTCTCGCCTACAGCATTTGAATAAACAGCGTGATACTGGTTTTGTATTATTTTTCTTTCATCTACTAAATAGTCTCTCATATGCACTCGAATACTACAGTAATGGGCTCTGGATAATAACTTAAACTGAAAGAGTTAGTCTTTAACCATATTGCAGTGTTTGTCCTTACAATACCCCAGCACCGTGGCATTTTACAGCAAAACATGGTGGGGGAAAGTGATAATAAGCAAATGCAGTTGCATCACATTGGGAAACAACAGGCTACATGCCAGTCTTCAAGCATTTCTAAGTGATATCCTTGTGTTTACAGTATTAGTTCGACCAACATTACTATGCTTTGTACTAAGAGAGCAACAAGAACAGAACCGTTTGTTCTAGAAAAGGAAAATAACGTTGCGTGTGGAACTGCAGGAAATTATGTTGACTGATAACAAATATCATTATTTCCCAATTATTATGATTGTGTCACAATCATTCCAGGAATGCAAAAGACTTTTTTTTTTAATATTTTCCTTTTTTTTTTTTTACCCCCTCCTTCTCTCCACTCCTCCCTTTTTCCCCAATACAGCACAACTCCTTATCTTCCCTCTTTGTTCTTACCTTCTGCAGCAGTTGCAACGCTGGCACAGTGCCCCAGCACATGAAAGCTATAACATTGTGGATTATCAGAATTTTTGCCTGGAATAAGATGGATGCAGAAACACTCTGCTTAACAAAAGACCCCACTTTATCTTTGCCCATTCTTCTTTTCTCTGCTCTCTGGAAGCTTTAGTTGGGTATATTGTGTCACAGGGCAGCATGAAGAGTAGTGACTCTCCCAGAGGGTTTGTGGGCTGGGGAAACAGTGTGGTTTTAAGAAACCAACAGAAAACTACGTCAGATGTCACTGTAAAAAGGTTGGTGATTTGGGACTGAGGTGCTAGCTGGTAGGAAGAAAAGGTTTGTAAAATGGATTCTAGTGGGAACAGAGCAGAATGAGGAACAATGATAGGGGAAGGCCCCCAAATTGGTGAGATATTGAAGAAGATTATAGCTGATGAGGTGCATTATAGAGCAACTGAAGAGAAAGGAGATGGATTGTGAAAATTTTCTCCTAGATGAGGAAAAAAGTACTGAAAAAAAGTACTAAATTAGAATTGATTGACAACAGCCTGTTAAATAATATTGGGAAAATTTACCTGAAATGGAGGAACAGTTCAGCTGCTGAATTCTGCTGTTGCATGGATTAAACCACAGGAAACCAATTGGGTGAGCAGTTAGCATCACCTGGGACCAGTCCAGCTGTGTCCTTGTGGAAAAAACCCACAGGCTATAGCACAAAAAGCCCCCAGCCCACTGTTGTCACAGAATCGCAGGATGCTATGGGGTTGGAAGGGATCTCTGGAGATCATCTAGTCCAAGTCCCCTACCAGAGGAGATCCTCCTAGAGCACATTGCACAGGAACTTGTCCAGGCAGGTTTTGAATGTCTTCAGAGAAGGAGACTCCACCATCTCTCTGGACAAACTGTCCCAGGGCTCTGCCACCCTCACAGTGAAGAAGTTCCTCCTCATGTTTAGGTGGAACTTCCTATGTTCAAGTTTGTGCCTGTTCCCTCTTGTCCTCTCACTGGACACCACTGAAAAAAGACTGGCCCCATCCTCCTGACACCCAATAGATTCATCTGCAGTGGTGAAGCAGCAATAGACAGGACAGGTTTACAGAGAATAATTACAGAGTGTGTCAAAGCAGAGCACCGGCTTCTGTACTGGGAGAGATCGTTAGTCAGTAGCAGAGGGCAATGTCCCATGACATGACAGCTCTAGTAGTCCCCAGCCACCCTTTTTTTGGGCGACGAGCCATCGGAGCTGGAGGACGGGGAGGCAGATTTGTTTATTCGATTGCTGCGCTGCAGAAGGCTGGCAGGGAGCTGCTGGCACCGGCGGATCGGTCACTCCAGAGCCATGAAAAGTCTTTCTGAAAAAGGCCGTCATGACTGTCTGCCTCACACAATGTAAGCAGTCACATCTCATCAGAGATGTCTAATGTCCTAATGACGTCTGCAGGTCTTACTGACTGCACACAAGCGAAGAAAGACTGTTTCAGACAAGGAGACTTTGTCCCATGCAGTAGCTCTGGACTGAGCCTACTTAAACAGGGTTTAAAAAAACTCAAGCTAATTATAGCATAAGACTGCTGTTTTGAAGAAGGCTGTGTTTATCCCAGGCGCTTGGGTGTCGCATCCATGCCTTTTCTTTCACTGCCAGGATCTGGAAGCCCTGGATCTTAGCAGCAGCTCCTAGTCGGGTTTTTCAACTTGGTTAATCTCTGGTTGAGCTAATCCTGCAAAAGGAGGATTTCAGACCAAGCACAGGGCACAAGTCCAGCCACCGGCTCTTTACGACCCCGATTTTTGTGGAAAAAAATACAAAATTTCTGGAATGTAAACTTGCTTTGTAATAACTAGCCCAGAAGGCTGCATCCTGCAAAACTGCTGCGTCCTACCCTTCAGATTGCCGTGTGGAAGGGAAGCAGCCACGGTCTGATCTTCCCTTCAATACAGCACACAGACTAGTGGGATAACACAGACACCTCTTCAGCTTTATTACATGAATCATAGAATCGTTAAGAGTTGAAAGGGACCTTAAAGATCATCGAGTTCCAACCGCCCTGCCATGGACGGGGACACCTCCCACCATACCAGGTTGCTCCAAGCCCCATCCAGCCTGGCCTTAAACACCTCCAGGGATGGGGCATCCACAACTTCTCTGGGCAACCTGTTCCAGTGCCTCACCACCCTCACAGGAAAGAATTTCTTCCTAATATCTAATCTGAATCTCCCCTCTTCCAATTTAAAACTGTTACTCCTTGTCCTATCACTCCACTTCTTGACAAAGTGTCCCTCTCCTGCTCTCCTGTAGGCTGCCTTCAGATACTGGAATCCATGAGGCCTCAGAGGTGAGTAGTCCATTCCTCCACTTGCAGTGCTTCAGCTCCACATGTTCTGGCAACCTCCTGCTTTTGCTATCTACAGAAAGATACATGGCAAATCTGCTTTTTGCTCCCCTGCTTTGAAGAAGCCTACAATATTGTCCCTTATTTGCCCTCCTGCTTTCATAGAGTCATAGAATGGTTAGAGTTGGAAGGGACCTTAAAGGTCGTCGAGTTCCAGTCCCTCTGCCATGGGCAGGGACACCTCCCACTAGATCAAGTTGCTAAAAGCCTCATCCAGCCTTTGATCCCTTAGGATGCATTTTAGAATGCAAATATCTTGCGGCATATAAGATGAACATACATATGTACATGCATACGCATGCATTTCCTGTTTTCAACTAGTATTAGAGGTTAAAGAGTACAAAATATTCTGAAACAAGCATAGCCTTTTTTGCTCTAGAAAGCGATGTACGGAAACTATTTTAGCTCCAACCTGCCAGACAAGAAATTACCACAGGGTCTTATATAGGGAAACTGCTTGTAAGCAACATTCAAGGAGATGGGTCACTGAGTCCTCAAATAACATTGTCTGCAAATGATGAAAGTGGAAAAGAAGAAATTTAAGATATCCAAAAGCTGGAAGCTTATCTTGGTAGATAAACTACTGTTACTAGCTACCTATTAAGCCAGCTAATGTTTAATTTCACTAACCTTGAGTGAAGGCCTGTGTAAGAGGTACAATCAGACAATAGACGCAAAGGAAGAGATAAGGAAAAACGTAAAAAGATTATCAAGGAGAAAGGCTAGTAGGGGATTTTGTCTGCTAAAAAAAAGAATTATGTTCTTAATGGGGAGAATCAGACATAAAAGAAAGGGTACTAGAAGACACTAAAAAGAAGAGATCTGAGCTTTACAAACCGTACTACGCAAAAGAACTCATTAATATATATTTAAGTATAAAAATATATACACATATATGCATTTTGCAGAGATATGAAAAGCTTTGTATCTTGAATCACATTCTAATCATACTTTCCCTTTCTGAAATCTGCATGCTTTGATGTTTGGAATGGGCTTACACTATTTGTGTTCTATTTATCTATACTGCATAAAACCGTGTTAGATATATATTATGTTACATCCAAGGCTTTGATACACAGGAATACTTCCTCTTTTAAATTATTGCCATTCCTTTTTACTCATCAGGAGCCTCATCACAGCTACCTGCCTCTAAGAGACCAGATTTATGCAAAACACCTTTATGTTTTATATTGATGTCCCAGGCAATTCAAAGGGCTAAAGTGGGCCATCTGCCTGTGAGCACCTGGTGAGAGTTTGCTGAAAAGAGCAAAGAACATAAAGAAAAATTGTTCTAGACCCCATCAGAAGAGCCAAGTACAGGAGTGGGAAGAGGCTGGTCCAGGTTTCCTTTCTTCAGCTGTGAAAGGCACTGAGCAGGCAGCCAAGGCCACGTTGCTGGCTAGTAATGAAAGCCCTGGGCTACTGCTGCAAGTTTTGATGGATCAGCCTTCTCTAAAGTGGTTTACAAGCTCAGACAGTTTCTGGGTTCTTTTCAGGAAGGCTGGAAATACTGCCTAGGTATTTCTAAAGACCTTGAGGATACCACCGGTTAGTGGAAAACGCTAGGTATTGGGAGTTTACTGGAACTTGCAGCATCTGAAAATAGCTCTTTGTGATCAATCCCTGAAGTTCAGAAAGAGTACAGAAGGAAGCAGAAAGCAGTGGACACCTTCTTTGCCCACATCCCATCAGCCATTGCCCAGGTGGTGAGATCAGAGAGCAAATGGATCAAAAGGGTCAAAGGATCGCTCAGTTTTATTTCTATTTGTGCACACTGGCTCTTCTGCTACATGCAACAACCCAAAGGGTATCTCTGATCTCAGTATATAGCACATGTTATTATATATAACAACATAGTAAGTGTCATTACATAGCTGTGTTCACAAACTTATATATATGTGTATATAATATATACAATATATTTGATACAATAAATGAAAGAAATGTAATGTACTACTTACATGTATGTATACATTAAAATACATACATAAAATACATTGGTTTGTGTTTTTTTTTTTAATTTTCAACTAAAGGGCTACACAAAAGAACACACAGCATGGGGGACACTCAGGCCACACCATCACGAGTATGAGAATATAAGCAGTTAAACCTGTTTGGTTTCCTTCTGGGTGATTTTTAACCTGGACTGATTCCTCGATTTGGTTCTGGTTCAAAACCTAGGATAAGCACCCATGCTGGCAGAGAGGGCATTAGGTGGGATGAGCAGTCTGGGGAGGGACCTCTTCTACTGGCTTTGCTGATTCAAACTGCATGCGAGACTCTGGCCTCAGCAGCAGGCAGCATCTGGGAGCACTGTGCAGACAGGTTATAAGAAGCCACTTCTGTTATTACATTGCTGCGTACAACCAGAGCCCTATGTGCATATCAGGGCATTCTAAATGATGCATTTTTTGAATGTTGTTACCAAAACAAACAGGCCGTTGCTAAAACACCCTGCCAGCAACTATCTCTTGTTTCCACTGAAAATACTGCTCGGTCTTCCAAGTTGCAACTGTCAGCCTCATAAAGCAGAAGGCAAAGGTCTCAGACAACTTGTTAAGAACCAAACTTCAGTGGAAACTTCAGAGTAGAACAAGCTTTAAAGCCTCACCTGTTCAAACCATCCTTTTCTTGTATTTCAGTGTGTTATACTATTAGCCCACTGGCTAATAATAACTTCCCGCACACTTATTAGAAGATGGATGTGTTTTATTTGCCTGTTTAAGTCCCAGAAATCCACCCTATTTCAACCACATATGAAGATAAAATACATCAGTTGGTGAGGTATGAACAGGTTGCAGTGAGGGCACAGTCTCCTGGGATGAGACATTTATTCTTCCCATAAGGGGATATATCCAGTACCTTCCAAGTTTCCACAGGTGCTTATGTCATAATGAAGACAGATATTTCAATTTCTCCAAGTTTTAGGGAGCGAAAAATAGAAGTATTATGGTTAAAGACCCTTTCTGGCATTTGTGTATTAGTTTTGGACAAAATCCTTAAGCCTTTGCTTAGGGCTAAATCATCATAAATGGATATGTTCACGGAGGGGGGTAAAAAAAAAAAGGGAAAAAAAAAAAAAGAAAAAGCTTGTTTAAATAGAACACTGGACACAGAGGACACAGAGAGGAAGGGCATGAATGAAGGTAAGAAGACTCATCATCCCTCTTTCCCCTGAAGCACAATGTGTTGAAAAGCTTTGGGGGTTGCCACCCAAATAACCACTGACAGTATCCAGTCCTCCCTACAGAGGAACTAGGGGGTGGCAGAGGAGTCTCCCCTTTTCTTGTTGCCACCTCTGCAGGTGTAGAAGGTCTTCTCCTCTGGTGTGTGTGTTGCTGGCAGCAATTTGAATGTGGTTCTGTGTTACTCATGGGCTGGAGTCCCCAGATCAGAGTTCCCAAATCAATCATAGCTGCTTCACTACTGTTTATTTACAGTGTAGTATAAACAGCAGCTCCTCTTTACCTGAGTTGTTCCTATGGTCCTTATCTAACCATGCCAGAGTTCCTCCCAGTCTTAAATATGTTTATTGTCACAACAGCACTGGGAGGACAGTGCTATTACCCCATCTTAGGGGTAGGAAGCCAGGACACGAGGCAATTAAGGTCAGGATAAAGGCATGCAAACATCTGATTTCCATTGATTCCAGTAACATTTAGACATCTAAACAGAACTGCATGTCCAGGCCTCAGTTAGCCCACCACCCCTTGGGAAAGTGATGGAACTGGGAATTCAAGCCAGCTCTCACCACCAGCCCAGACCTCTTCCTTTTCCATGAGGAGCCTACCTGGTGAAACACAGGAACCACACTGCATAGCAAAGATGCTACCTGCCCTGAGGGGTAAATATTGTGGTCCCTTCTTGATGTGTAGATGATTTTCCAGAGAGAAACGTGGAAGAACACTATTGTAAAAAAGAAGTAATTGTGAAGTGAAAAGTTAATCACTTCTTCCCACAGCCTCAGAACCGTCTTTCCAAAGTTACGCCTCCTAGAGACAAACCTTCCCCCTGGTGGGAATCCTGGTAGGGGAGACACATATGAGTGATGGAGTTTTCCTGCTGTGCTGTGGGTTCTCCTGCACAGGATAGTCTGTGGTTCTGAATTTTTCCTGCCTCACGGTTACAGGATTTGGTCTTTTAATTGGTTTCTGTATATTAATTGGATCTGAAAAGCTAAGGTATTTATCTTTGTAAAGCAGTTCTGAATGCTGAATAACCAACTATTTTTCATAAGGAGTTTTACTATACAGCCTGAAAGGGAATGCAGATTTATACAATAAATACAACTGCTCCAAAAGAGATGAGATTTATCTTAGCAACTGGCAAAGTCTCTGTAGGATTCATCCCTGGTCCCAGCCTATCAGTCAGTGTATCTCTCTTCTAAGGCTTAAATGCAATAAAGCACACTCTTTTATAAATTATAAAAGTTTTATTTTGTCAGAGACATGAGGAATTCCTTCAAGTGAGAGGTTTCATCCCTTAATGGCTCACATTAATAGCAGTAATATTAATAATTTACCCTATATCCCAATCAGGTTGGTATCCAAATTATTAGGCACGTCTTTGAGCGCAAACGAGCAAGTGCAAGGGCAGTTTAGGGTGACAAGGCTAGCACAATCTCTAAGACCCAAATAAATAAATAAATAAATAAAAATCTTACCAAGAAACAGCAGAATCTTAACAATTGCCAAGCCAGCAGGACGGCTGGAACCGTTCCTATGGCCCAGGAAAAATACATTGTTAAGCAATTTTGTTGTTCCTACCAGCAGACCTTGAAGTGGAAATTAACGAGTGGTGGTATTCTCTCACACCCAATCCCCTGTACATTTGCATTCATTTGCATATGAATGCCCAGCTAATTGTTTTGAAGTAACAATTAAGAGAACAATAGAGGAAAGAAAAGGGACTCCAGGCAGCAACTGACACCTGGGAGTCTGTATTAAGAAAAGCTTTTACATATTTGAATTAAAAATAGACAAAGGAACAGAAACAGGCAGGCATAAAATTCATTACTGGGGAGAAAAAAAAGTAGCACACCACTTCCATGCACGCTATCACGCTTCAGAATATGTTTCACACTCATCCAGCCAAGAGATGTACAATATACTGGATGGTAGAAGAGGTTTTTTTCTTTCTTGAGTGCATTTTAGCAAAAAAAGGTTGCTTCCTCATGTTCCCTGTGTGCCTAAACTAAAGAGTTCCAGTTCAGAAGGAGCGGAGAGTTTTGCCAATTTGGCATCAATTTCAAAGTGGATTAGCCTTTCCTGAGAAGTTCAGGTACGCACGGATGCAGCAGCGCCTTTAAACCGTTTGCCTGCGGTTAGAACTGGATCCATTGGAATATAATAATAGAGGTTTAATTTCTGTTATAGCACCATCGGTGCCATCTGAAATTATTACTCCGGCTGCATTTCCAGTAGGGATCCAATTACCCGATTGTTCCTGCAATGTGTTTTGTTAGACTCACTCCTCCCTCCCGGTAATGATGATGTAGCTCTTTTTTATCTGGAGCAATTGCTGCTGTGAACGGCAGGATTGGCAAATGTTCAGGCTCCGCTGTGCTGTCCCCTCCTGCAAAGAGAAGTGTGGGGTTGGGAAGCAGGCTTAGATAGAATGATAGAGTGGTTAGAGTTGGAAGGGACCTTCAAAATCATCAAGTTCCAACGCCCCTGCCATGGGCAGGGACGCCTCCCACCAGACCAAGTCGCTCAAAACCCCATCCAGCCTGGCCTTGAACACCTCCAGGGATGGGGCAGCCACAACTTCTCTGGGCAACCTGTTCCAGTGCCTCACCACCCTCACAGCAAAGAATTTCTTCCCAAGATCTCATCTAAATCTCCCCTCTTCCAGTTTAAAACCATTACCCCTTGTCCTGTCACTATACTTCTTGACAAAGAGTCCCTCTCAGCTCTCCTGTAGCTCCTTTCAGATCCTGGAAGGCTGCTTATAAGGGCTCCCTGGAACCTTTTCTTCTCAGTGAAAGAAGTTTCACCCAGTAGTAGCCCCTGCTACTAAAGATCTTTTATTGACTCCAAATTACTGATCACTAAAAGCGCTTTTGTACCCAATATGATCATGGGAGCCCTCCTGTAGAGAAGATCGCCAGCACACTGCAGAAGGGAAGGAACGTTTAGGCTGTGAGGAAGGCCACATGGCCCAAAGAAGTGGGAGGTGTTGGGCTGGAGAACGGAGAATAGAGCAAAGCTCTGGGTGAAGAAGCTGCAGCTGTGAGTTTGCTGGGGAAGACAGACACAAGCAGGATTCTAGAAAAAGCTGGGAGCCCAGCCTAGGGGCTGCTTCCACAGGATAGTATTATCTAACTTAAAATTAATTCAAAAATACTTTTTTTCACAGAGTAAAGAGAAGGCAAATTGTATACTGTGTACTCTCCAGGAAATTAAAAAACAAAAAGAAGAAAACAAGTAAATTCACTAGCAAAACCCAGGCTCATGACCACCTATTCCTGATCCAGGTGGGACCATAATCTGAAAAGAATGCCTGCGAGATACTCTTAGTGCAAAGATGAAAACTGTAATATGACCATAAATTACATTTCTTGAATGCAAAATGACTAGCCGTGAGATAGTTGTGAACTAGTTCATATGTTGCAGCTAATAGCACCTTGGTACGCTGATTCTCATGGGTGGCAAAATGCCCCAGAACACACCTTTTTAAGGGAAAGGTCTCCTTCTTCAGAGCAATCCAAACTTACTCTCTTGCAAATAAATATTTTATTTTAAATGACAGGAACATACAATTACTGGAGCAGGCAGTCTATCTTTTTTATTGTCCTTCCTTGAATATCTGTAACTTCTGTTTTATTTTGATAAAAATGATTGTGATGTACATATATTGTATAACTGTATATGTGGCACCACATCTAAGACATGTGAATGTAGAGAGTTGTATCTGAAGATGGTCCTAATCATAAGACGAAATATTCATAACATATTTTTCAGTATTGTTATGTTCAAGTTGTCTGAATTGCTGGAAAAATAAATGTTGTATCTGTATAGGAGTGCAATGGCTTTTCTCTCACTTGATCACAAAGATAAGTAAGATAGACCCATAGAAAGACTGATAGAACTTTCACTATAAAGGATTTGAAAATCTGGAATAATCCATCTTTAGATTATTTGTTGAAATGCTATGCAGTAAGACATTTCTTTTTCTTCCTGTTGTTTTACTTTTCCTGTTTTTCCATTCTTTTCATGTACTTCTAATACATTAAATAGGATGTTATGGATTGAAAAATAAAGGTCTCTGTTATGGATGAATTATTTTTTTCCATCAAGTTGTCTGAAGGTTAGACAGTCAACACCTACAAATTACACAGATGTGTCATATTCCTAAATGAATTGTATTATGCCAGCACACCTATGAATACTAAAAGAGATCTGTCACAAATATCAGTATAAAATGCACCCCTCTGATTCGTCTGGGAGTATTCTGAATACAAGAACATTCTGCCACTCTAAAAAGCAACAACATGTGGTGGGAGACGTTCTTTAGCAATTAGTTGTATTTGGTCTCCACTATTTATCTCTTTGTTGAATTAACAGCTCTCTTCCCAAATGTGCAAATAAAGGAGCCACAAAGCATTGGTGACATTATTACACTGCTTTCTTATTAAAAGCCATCCATGTGTGTGCTGTATGAAACAAGGAACGAGGGAGGAACGTGCTAGCAAGACAAGGGAAGACTCTACTGACCAGTTTGAAGGCAACTATTGTTGCCTCAAAACGTAACGCTAGATGTATGCTGTTAAAAGGTCCCCTTAAAATATAATCCCCTATCAATTTCAGTGAGCAATGTGGTGGGAAGGAGAGAATTATTTGTCATTTCGCAGTAGCAACAAATGACAACACATTGTGCAAGGGAACCAATTCTGGAACTGTTGATTGAGGAGCCAAGGCATCTGGCAGGGTATTGATCGGCCAAGACTGCAGTGGGACAAAGGGAAGAAAGCAGCCTAGTAGCCTCAACAGTCGTTTATTTTCCTACAAGGCTGGTGAGAAAGGTGGTGGAAAAGGTTCACACCAACGTCAAGGATGTTGGCTGTGTTGGGACTGATTTAGAGGAGGAAAGGTGGGGGAATGCTGAGATGTGTGAACTAGCGAGTGCAGGACTTGGCCACCTATTTTGACGGTACAGAAAGGTAATATGAAGAAGAGGTTGAAGCAAAGATTTTAAGGGTATTTCCTGGGGCAAGTGGGTAGCAAAATGCTTGAAAGTGGAAGAGTTTTAAGGGTGTTTAGAAGAAGGATTTTGGAAATGGACCAAGCAGAAAAAGACCAGTGCTTAGGCAGGCCGGGAGGGATGTAAATACAAATAAAACTTATATTCAGTGTCTAGCACAGTTGGGCCCAAACCCTTAGACACTACCATAATGCAAACAATAAGTAGTAATAATAGCTTACCGTAGAACTCATGATACCATAAAATGTTAATTTTAAGCACATGATACCAGTATGACTGGGGTTTCTTCTAATACATAGTTATTTCAGAACAGTATACATTTATTTGATCATTTTATGCAATTTTAACCTTTTAATTTAGTATTAAGCTTACTACAAAGTGCCCTATTATTTCATATTTATTAGTGAAAGCTAACCTAAGGTGTCTCAAGTTGTAATTTTGTGGTGGACACAGTGAAAAGTAGATTCTATTTTCAACATTAAGCTCCAACAGCAGTACAGTAGTAAAATAATTAAAATGTATACATGAAAGCTGACTAGAATGATACCCAGTGGGCCAGAGCTAATGCATATGGTTGTACAGTAGAAATATATAAAGAAAGATTATACACTGGATAGTCCAAAGAGATTCTAGTCAATCTACCATGAACAAGGATCGTAATTGCCATAAACCATAGCAAAATGTGCACCTCATCAGAGGTCACGTTGTAGCACGAAGAGGACAAAGATAATGAAGTGTAGTCAAATCGTTGAACCCACCCTGCAGGGCTTCGATTAGGGAACCTGCTAATTCTTTAATCTTTAATTGTGCATGTGTAAGGTGTATGCTCTGCCAAGACAATTCAAAGTTGCATTTTCTTCTGTGTGAACGTGTGAATCAATATTAGTGATTGAGTAAGACAAGTTCATCTGTTCACTCCGTCTTGAAACATGACTTATGTGGTGAGACTACATCTAGTGGGAGGGCAACTGAAATACTTATAGCCAAATGAGTGAGAGCTTGCCAAACAGGTTTTCTGATCTGTAACAAAAGCATCTGGACAAGTGTTAGTGCTAAAATTGTCATTTAGTTTGGGATCAAAGAGGTCTGCATTACCCATAGCTTCTGCTGGTTTGTTTGCCTCAACTGAGATGTTAAGTGAAAATCAGCTGTGTCCATATGCCTTCTTGATGTGGAGCCATGGAAGCAATAGTTTCATGTTTTAAGAGGAATGTTTCTAGACACCTGTGGGTTGCTGTTTTACATTTCAAGGACAAAGGAGGCTATACTACAAGACTTGAAGGCAGTGGGTTTGTGACCAAAGTTTTTGAAGCTGGTATCTCCTGCTCCAACTGATTCCACAGTGTTTATTCCAACACATCATATTCCACAGACAAATAAGCAACCATGCAAAGCAAAGGCTCAGCCAGCCTCTAGACTGATTTTGTAATCATTTCAGGTTCTTGGATTTTGAAGAAGGAGAAGACTTGTTTCCTCCTGGCTGAAGGGTGTTGCTGACCTTTTGCTTTGCTAAATCCAAGCAGTGCCCTGATTTACACAGAGAAAGCATAGAGATGTTCCCCTAAACCAAAGAGAAAGGAGAGCCAGACTCAGAAACTGAGAGTGAATGGGCAAGAGAAGAACTACAAAACTTCATTAGGTATGGTAGATTAAATGTTATCACAGCATATGAAAATCTTAGTCACTTTATATTTATTAACATTTCTTTGTCTATTCCGTTTACATCTGTAAGGTCATTCACTTGAATCATGGCACATGGAAGAAGCTGTCCTCTGAAGGCATGCTTCCTACTAGTGATGCTGGTGTAGTTTCTTTTTTTGCTTAGGAAAGAAGACATGACTGATGATTGTGAATTAAATGTAACCCAGTGAGTTGTCAGTGACAGATATGCATTACGTGCACTAGTACTAGTCCAGATGTCATTGCTACACTCTAGTATTCTCCCTTTAGCAGCTTACAGCCCATAATTAAGGTTTAACTTTCTTTTTAACGCTTTCAGATCCAAAAGATCCCAGTAGTGAAGTGAGTTATTTGTATAATAAAGTTGGTTATTTGAGATGAAATAGGGTGCAATGACACAGGCTCATAAGTATGCAATAATTTTGTAAAGAGTACTATTAATAAATGGAATCAGAAATTTTGATGAGTATGACAAAAAAGGAAAAGAATGCCACCTCCTAAGACATGATAGATTGTCATTTGTTTTCTTTTCAAAGTGTTTATGTGGCAAAAATCTAAGAATAATCTATAGCCACAAGCGCTACACTCTGGCTGCATCCACTTCTGCTCCAGCAGCTTCTTTTTCACCTCTTTTCTTTTTTTTTTTTTTTTTACCCCAGTTTCTTGATTCTATAGTATTAACTCCTGCATTTCCCAAATTACACTCAGCATTTTTAACAACGTGACTCCCACTGACTTTAATGAATCTTGATGCTGAAGATTATGTAGTTGACTGATGGCTGTAGCCTACATGTAGGGTATGCAGTCACAGATCATTACACTGCCTTGTCTCTCTTGCGAGCTATAAGCAGTAGCTATAGTCTCTAGGCAATCAACTTAATTTGCAATGGGTTTAACACAAAATATCATGAAAGCAAAAGGAGGCATTATGCTTTCCCACCCCGTGCTGAAAGGAGAAATCTTTATTTGATATTCTCTGATCAGAGCACAACTACCTTGCCTCAAAAATACAACAGTACCTCGTTTGCTTTTTAATTGAGGGAAAGCTGAACTTTTTACCAACCCAGCTCCCTAAGTCACCAGTAAATTCCTCTTTCTGTGATTGCGTGTGGACATTTGTCAGTTTAAAAGTTTTCAACTTTAGCCCCAGCCACTACACAAGGGCAATATCTTAAGAGAAAATGTATTGGAGTTGTGTGGGTACTGAGACTTTCCTGTCAAAAACGGGTAGGAAAGTGGCGTCAAATGCTTTGTCTGCCTGCCTCCACAGTCACCTTGGAGAAGAATGGAGAAGCAACAGGTACATTTGGAAAACAAACCCACATTCTCAGACAGACAAAAAAAGTCTGGTGTGTGTGACTCTCCTGGGACTCCTGGGAGAGCGCTGTACAAAAATTATAGTCCTTCCCTTTCTCTTTCCTTCATGTGGCCTAGTTTTTTCTGCCATGGTCTTGAAAAGAAAGTCTGGCTGGCAACAGTACTGTTCTCTTGTCTTCTTTGTTCTCCAAGGAAACAGCTTCTGACAGGAGAGGCAAAATTGCAAGTAGTAGATGAGCTCTGCAGTCATCCAGGGCTGGTGCATTAAATGCACAGGATGGAGACAGGAACAAGTGTCCTGCTTGATCTTGACACGTTTGCAGTGACATGGCTTAGTTAGTTCAGGAAAAGCCTCTGCAGATTTGTATGGTGCTGTTAGATCGTAATAGAGAGAAATTTTTTTTTATTTGCCCTTCTTTTTGTCCAACTCTTCTCAAGTAATCAATCACCTTATTCTTGAGATTAGAGTTGAAACTGCTAACTTCCAATTCATTCTAGTCTCGCATTCGCTTCACCACCAGGAATCAAACCTGAAGTGTCACAAGAAGCATGCTTTTCCTGTGCGACAGTATTAACAACGTATTTAATTTTTAAGTGTGTATTGTAAAAAATCAGAAAATCAATGCTATTATTGCTGCTAACAAATTATATGTGAGAAGGATATGTCTCTGTTGCATAAAACAGAAAGGTCTTTAATCGAACATTATGAAAGTATTGCAAGAAGGACAATTTCGGTTTCAGTCAATGGAATACTACCATAATAATCCAAAATATATTTAATACGAATGGACATGTTATTACTGGATATTATACAAAAAAAAAATGCAGAAAAGAATGAATAAAATTCTTAGCTGTTTGTAATGTAAAAAGACAGGTAGGCAGCAGAGACGTCTATAGTCATATCCTCAACGCACATAAAGCACTAATTCATCTGGTTTGTGTATAAATAATGGGTAATGATTATAATAAGCTGTTAATGAGAATGTGATTAAACTTTGTTCATGTAAACAGCATTATGTAGCTAATTGGATGCTATTTAATCATTAACATCTAGGCATATTCAAAAAAAAAAGTAAATACCTGCAAGTATATATAAGTATGGTGAATATATATAGCCAACTTCACCTCATTTCAGAGCGTTCTTCAGTCATTAGAGTGCATCAGACAGTACTGTGATAGGTAAGTGTGATTACTCACACACACACTTTAAAATTGGGCAAGATGCACAGTGTAAGGAACTGAGGTTCACACAAGAAGCCTGTGACGGAGCAGTGAACTGATAGCATCTCTCCCGGGTCTCTGCTGGGAGATCTAGTCTCCTCAAGAACCTTTCAGCCTGGGAAATGCCCAGAAATATTTATGAAACTGTAATTTTTATAAATCTGTGTGTGGAGTTTAAGTCTTGCACAGTGTAAGTTTTTCAGCTGTTCTAAAAATGGTCTTGTTGATAATGATTAAAGAAACATAAGAAGAAAATTATTACCAATAAGGGTAAACAGCTGCTAAGATTGATCATGGGCTTATAATAAATTAAATAGAAAATGAGTGAGACTGTTTAACCCAGGACCCTGCACAATATGGAACATCTCTGGAGTGCTTTTAGGAGGGGGAAAAAAAAAAAAAAAAGAAACAAAAAAAGACCAAGACACCAAACTTGACCTTAAGATTATCTGGAAAATCTTTGTGTTAAGTTGGGTTAAACATAAGCTTGGGTCAATTTACCTGCTTCCTAGAGTTCCTTTTCTGAGCTTCACCCCTTCACCTTTTGCCTCTGGAGTCTCAGGGATGTGCTCCAGTCATCTGGCGGCCTCCAACACTGCCTTTCTACGGTGTTCTGTTGTGTCTAGGCAGAAGTCTACCTCATGCTCAAAAGAAACCTTTTGCTACAGGAAGCAGTGAATCAGATTCCTTTTAAATCTGATGTATCACTTCCCTGTGTCTGTCAGGGCTCTGTTACAGTGGGCTTTGCGAAAGGCCACTTCCCAGCCTCCTGAGGTATCACGTTGTAGCTCCAGCTGCTGCATAAATACCTCAGTACCTTAATAATAATAATAAATAAATACATCAATGCATAAATATAGCCCCCTTCAAGCTGGTGCTTGCTTATAGTTTTATTTATTCTTTCAGTGCCCACTTCAGTTCAGGTACTCCTGTGAGTGCCAGGCAGCATCACTGTGATTGGTCTTAAGGCTTCAGAGGTATCTGAAGGGCATGTGCAGAATGACAAAACTTACTGAAAATTATATAATTTCTTCATGTCTGCCAACCTGGATTTCGTAGTTCTCACCCTGAAAAAGACCACCAGAAAACATGTGGCAGAACACAAACTCAGCTCTTCTCACCTTAGGTTGCCTGTTTGTAGTTTAATATTCCGTTGACAGCGTTTGCTAAGAAGTTGCTTCAGTTTGACTTCGTGGACCCAGATTGCCTCAACACAACCCCTTCTTCTATGACAATCATGCCATAAGTTATGCTCTTTACATCCAGAAGTCCATTTTCAGCCCATGTCAGGCCCAGCTTGATGCTCAAATGCCCCAAACACCTGCCAATAGCTATGGCAAAGATTGTCAAGAAGCTAGATGGCTTGCTAGCTTAACATGCCAGAATCCGTTCTTGACGTCGCAAGCAGTTTAACCATGGATAAATCACAGTAGCACGTCTCCAGTAAGCGGCAATGGATACTGACTTCTTCCAAGTGCTCTGCTCAGTGGTTTTGGCTCAGAGCAGATCCTTGGTTTACCTGAAGACTTTCTAACTACTTTTCGCCTGCTGATTCACCCTGTGCTAGTTCCAATGAGCATAATAATACCTCTTGTTTGCAGCCTTGTCAGTTCTTCCTTCAGCTGCCTCATCACAGCTGATGGTACTTTGCATTTCAGTAGTTTCCCCAGGTGCAAACAGGGATGCATTTCTACTTTGACTTCGCCCTCAGGGTTGACCAGCCCTTGAAATATGTCCCGAGGTTTAAATCCTTCACAGACCCCAAAACAAATGCTCTGTTTTTCTCTGGATGTTGTAAGTCCCTCCTGTGATGAGGCCCCCTGTTTCTCAACAGTATCCCCCCTGTGCCAATAACTATGTGCTCCAAGCAATAACGTTGCCCTTTCGGGGAGTTTTTCTTATTAACCTATGTCCAGTGGCCTTAGGAAGCTTTTGCTAAGCATCATCAGTCTTTTGTCACATTCCTGAAGTCTGCTATTAGCGTTTCCATGTGGTCCTGGAGCCGCAATTTGGCTGGACGATGGAAGAGCAGTAGGATGCTGTTTATTTAAGTAACCCGACCAATATGGCAGCTTTCAGCCAGCAGCCTTCTCCTGCGGTGTATTTCTATATTTGAATCAGCACATATCTTCGAATTCGCCAAAGTCACTTTGCAGACAGCCTTCTCTGTATTGGAAATCATTGTTCTCAGTCGCTGTGTGTACTGCCATTTTTGGTTTTCTCTGGTAACGGTGAGATTAGGACATAACCTTTTTTTTCCTTTTTTTTCTCCCCCCCAATTCTCCTGAATGACTGCTCATAAGGCTGAGCATTTTTATTTGTGCATTTTGAGTTGCTTCACAGACAATTTATGCTGCTTATAGACCCTTGCACTCTATGCCTTTTCTTTTTTTTCTTTTGAGATTATTCAAATGTATATGCTTATTCTGTGCAACTAGCTGCCACCGTTTTTATGCTGGGCATTTCAGCAGTCCACGCTCTTTAGAAAAGGACCTTTAGTTCTTTAGTCTTCCCACCACTGTCTCCCAAGGACTCAGCCTGCAGCAGGAGGATCTTTTTGTTCCTTCAGAGATGTGAGTAGCTCTGTCCCACAGAACCAGAGCTTCCAGCTCAAATATATTAATGTTTGCTTTCCTTGAGGTTTCTCCAGTTCAGGCGAACTTCTACAATGTCACTCTGTATAGGAATATATATTACCTACAAAAAATTACTACTGAGCCACTTTGAATCCATCTTTCCAGTGAGACAGTGCTATTCCAACATGCCATCCTCCAGGTAGAGTCTCAGTTCTCATCTCCAACATTTTCAGTCCTGTGCAAGGATTTTTGTAGAAGGCAGTGATTTTGTAGGAGGACATTTCCAGTACTACTTTTGTGCTGCCTCTTCAGTTTGCCTTTTAGCTGACAGTTGCCTGCAAACCAGACAGTTTCTCGCTGTGAGACTCAGTGGCCTGCCTGTTGCCAACATGTCTCGCCTTCTGCCTGCTGAGTGGAAACGTAAGGGGCTTCCACATTTTGAAGTTTTCCTGCCTCGTCATGATAACTCATGTCCACAGAGATGCTGTGAGCACAACTAGCACTTCAGGACAGGCATCCCTGTGACATCCCCACAATTCCTCGCACCAACAGCTTTAAGTCTTTCCTCCCAGAACCATCACATTTGCCACAAGCAGATGACAAGAAGTCAATTTGTAATGCTACTCCAAATAAAGTTGTCTTAATCAGGAGATGAGTAATACAGAGCTACTGGGCCGAAAAGATCCAGTAGTATCAAAACACAACAACCAGAGTGGAGAGAGTAGAAATCTCTTTTACAGCTCTGGCTTCTATAAGTTGAGAGGAAAGGAGACTTATTTTAGTCATTCTCCCAAGGAGGTCACAGTGTGTGCATATCTGTGTCTGTCAGTTTGTATCTCTCTGTTAATAACTTCTGACCTCATTAGTTGATTTCAGCCAAATTTGACTGAAGGGTACCTTTACCCTTCATTCTCTAAAATAATTAAATCTGCATTTTATTAATAATTAATTAATATAATTAGGTGATAACTCACGATATAATAAATCAGTAAGTTCTATGAAACTCTATAGCCACACAAATTTAAAAAAACCATGCAAGTATTCCCCACATGAGAAATTAACATTGCCATGTAAGCATGCCTTAAACATCTTCTACATGCTTTAAACACTGGCAACGCTACATGAGCAACATAGTTTATAAATATTTTTTATATATATACAATTAAGGCAAGATGAAAATCGATGGGAAAACAGGTTTCTTTAGTTGCAGGACTCACAGGAGTATCATTTAAATGTTGTCCTCTTCATTTCAGTGCACTTTCCAGGTTTATCTACATGAGGGAGTTGTGAACTGCTTGGACAAGTGAACATGTTAGTGATCATACACAGCTGCAAATGATGTAGAAGAGACCAGTGCCACCGTCAGAGCATGTAAAACCTAATTGCTGATACAGCTGAAGGACTGCTGCATTATGTCTGCAGTCTTTGGTCCACGTTAGAGCACCTGAAAAAGGATCAAGTTGTCTGGTTGTCTAACACAGAGTAAATGCAGTGGCATGGGCCATCTTTTTCAGGGCTCTTATTCTCGCATTCCCATTGACTGTAACTAACTGACACAAAATCAAAGGGTTTTTGTTTACGCCGAAGACTTTTCATCTACTCAGGCTGTTAAACCATGCTTAACATCAGTGTAACTTCACTCATCTTTTAACACGATGTTATTCTCTGAAAAAAAAGGCTGCTTTCCTCCTAGTATTTACAATGGATAATAATCCTCAGTAACTCATTTCATACAAAAGCAGTCTGTGAATGGAACATATTTAATACGAAAAAACCTGCCCTTGCAACTCAAAGAATATTTGCTGATGAGATTCCTACTACCTATTTTGAAGAATGAGACTTGGTCAAAACAGCTACAAGCATAGACCATGTATTTCATGCCTGCATAGCTGCTGAATCTGCTTTGATTTTCCGTTCCTTGCCCCAGAATAACATGCCGGAGCTTGACCTTCATCATATGATTATGTCTGTACTTCTCATGGTAATTAAGTGACCTTCCAGAACATTGAACAAAACTTTCAGGCTGAGAGATTAGTTCTGAGAGGTGTGAACTGTTCTGTTCATCCCAATCGATGTTAACTCTGAAGCCTTACAGATAGCTTAGACTTCAGTCTCATTAACTATTTCACTGCTGATCACTTCGAACCAAAAAAGCTCAGCAATGCAATTAAACCCCAAACCTCAGTTCTCCCAAATGACTGAGTATCCCAAACCCACCAGTTCCCTCTTATCTATGGCATCTATAATGCAGGAGTTTGCTACCAGGACAGGAATCTATAGCACATTGAAGACCAGGACCAAAAATGTGGGAAAAACACATAAGAAATTAAATTTCACAGTAAAATAAATAAAACAGGGACCTCTGTCCTGATGTCATAATTCATGCTCATACTTAATTGAGGAAATACCTTTCTTATAGGTAAACGAAGCTTTTGCAGAATTTCCAGGCTGGCTCCATGGGAATGGAAGAGAAGGCAGTTACACTGCAGCACAGTGTGGGTCCAGCTGGAAAAAACTCTGATTTTAGCCAAGCAGATTAGCACCAAGCTAGAACCAAATCACTTTTACACTTAATTCCTATTCACAGCTATTCAGAAAAGCAAAAAGGGTGGTGTGTATTTTTTTTTGTTTGTTTTTTTCCACTCCATATTTCTGGCACTGAGCATGTTTAACTCTTGGAAATACTCAGCACTTCGTAGCAGTGGTCCCTCTGTTGCTTTTTATGCCTCACATATAAGGGCTTGTCTCCTCTTGTAAGCTATGCCAGGGTAAAGTCAAAGAGGAATGTGAAGCATCTGAAACAGCTCCTCATGTAACCCCTCTTACTCAGTAACACTTTTCCACTGTGGATTAAACAACCTCCAAAGCTATTTCTCAGAAGCACTGCAGTGTCAGCCTCTCCGACCCATCTGAAGCCCAAGCCACCCAAGTGCCCAGAATGCACCCATGGGCACCCAAGTGTTTTCAGGTGCCACAGGAGCACTGGGGAACTCTTCGGAGCTGCTCAGACCCACCACCAACCCAGCCAGGAATTTGAGAGGGGGTGGGGAGGTGGTGGTTGCAGAGAAAGGGCTTTGACACTAACCACCCAAACATTCCTTCCAGGTTGAGAAGAGCATGGTGCTTATGACCGTGATAAGGTCAGGTTTAGCCAGTCCTCAGGTGGAAAGAACTGGACGGAATGAGCTTGCTGAAATCCAAGCACTGGCTTATGAAATTTCTGCTGGCGCTGCTGGAGATAGTCAGCATTATACAGTTCCTGGATCACCAGGGACTTTACAATCTGTCTTAGTCTATTTGTGTGCTAACAATAACTCTAGAGGTTGGTTCCACGAGTTCTGCTCTTTGCAGGAAACAGCAAACTGTGCCTGAAAATCAGTGCAGTGGAATACATTGTAAGGGAAGGGAATAAAAGAAAGCCACGCACACAAAAATGACAGAAGACCATGAGAGATTAATAAAATTTAACTGGCTTCCAAATAGAAAGAAATGAAATTATTAAAATAAAGCTTAACTGAAATGAGTTTTTAGAAATTTTCATATTTCAGATCTGCTGGAAAGTTGTATTTGCTGACAAGTGTGTAGCTTGTTATTTCTTGTTATTTTCACACTTTGGGGTTTCCATCTCCTTACATCAATCTAGTGAAAGCTTATTAAACCTTCATTTGAATTTTTGTGTCTCTTTCTGCCTGAACCTTTACAGTAGCTCTCATTACAGCAAAGTATTTTTTTAAAAATCTGTATATAAAAGCTAGCCCAAATTTTAGCAATTTGATTTTATCAAGCCTTGCCAAACGAATGATTGGGAAATAAAGTGCTGTTTCTCCCTTCAATATTTAGAGAAAGTGAGTATATTTCCTGGCTTCTGTGGAAGAAACAGGACTCCACTGACACTCCAGCCTGAGAAGTCTGCTTTGCACTTGGGTTCTTTTGGAGATAAGTTGTTTTAATTAACTATTCTCGTATAACTCAGTTGCTTGTCAAACTTGGTTCTTTTCAAGTCGTCTTCATGAAATCTCAACGGAACAGATATTTCATCGTCCTGTATGCCCATATTTGTTGTGTTGTGGTCATAGTGACTAAATGCATTTGGTGAAATATCGGTCTATCCACTGTGCATGAATATCTGAATGAGGTGCATCAGTTCAGCTCAGGAAACTTGTTTTCATGTACATTTTTTGTAATGAGGAAGTGTTTGGGGGAATTTGCTTTGTTTGCAGTAATGAGGCTGGCTTGGGCAAAGGTGTCTCATGTCTTTGTTCAGTTTGTTTTCAGCCCCTGCATGACTTAATACTTCACCTACTGAATATGTCAAAATACTGGGGTGTTATTGAGACTAAGATTCCATGGAACTGTTTCTCCAGTAAAGAATGTTTTTTTTGTTTGTTCAACTTCCTTTGCTAAAATCTTAGCAATGTCAACAGTGACTCACTCACCCAGACTTTGCCATTTGTCTAGCAGCAACGTCATGATGTTGTGATATGGAATTCCTTGGCATGTTCTACCAACCCGTGAAAAGTTATCCAAGTTCTATTACCTAAAGCCAAATCAGTCGGGATAGTAAATTGGGTGGCACGCCAATTACTTGGGGTGGTCGCTACAACAATTTTCAACAGCTTGTCTGATTTTCAAGAGTCTGAAGGATTTTCAGTGAAGACTCATGTTTCATGGTAAAAAAGCCCATCTGTGCTTTTCTTCACAGTCCTTCAATAAATCTGAAGATTCACTTTTTTTTTCTTTTCTTTTGTCTTCTTTTTGTCATTTGGTCTACTAGTCTAACAATTTTCAAAATCATTATTTGTCATGTTTGGCCACTATATCAAACAGCCTTTGCTTGTTCCAGAATGGCTTCACAACATTCCAACTCTGGACACTCTGAAAATATGACATGGCCAACTTTATGCGTGACATTATCTGGTGTCTTCAGCAAAGCAGTCACAGAGTTCTTCAGAGGCAAAGGGACTGTCCTGCCAAAAAGAAGTACATGAGCATTCGATTTTGTGAATTGCTTAGAAGTTGTCTAATATAATATTATTTATTATTATAATATTATGCCTAATATTATAATATATATTGTCTAATATTAGTTGTCTAATGTTTCATTACAGGTTCTTTTTAGCCCCTGCTCTTAAACTGGCATAGAGGTAGCCTGGTTGATGCCGGCTGTCACTTCTGAATTGCTACGGGGTCAAGATTCTCGTGTTCTCTGTCCTGTAAGGCTGTTCTGGATAGAAAATCTACTAACTACATATTGACTGTTTTCTCATAGTATTCATCTAAAATGTAACACCGAAGCTTCAGCAGCAAGCACCAGAGATGTCTAAAAGCTGTTAGTAGAATTGTGTAGAATGTTGTGCAGTGGGAATTTTCCACACAAAGAGTTTCCTAGCTTTGAAAAACAGATTAAAATTTTCCCCATTTAGGAGCAATTGGAAGTAATTCCTTTTCACATCAGACACATTTTCATGGGTGTGCTATTTGGTGTAACTGTCACAAGTTTGGATGATGACAATTTTTACCAGAATGCTTTGATTTTTGAAATGTCCTGTGTGCACTTAAATTACCAGATGATATTGCTGCTTAGTTTTTCTTTTTTAGGCAGATTTTTTTAAAAGTGGAAGTAAAGTTCTTAAATGAAATTGTTACATTTTCCAGAAGTGTTAATCTAGTTTAAAAAATAATAATTCTGTCATGTGGGGTTTATTGGTCAACTGTGCTATTGGTTAAACATGTTTTTTTCTCTGGTAGTGTCATTTGTATTTGAAATGCTGTATTGATAAAAATTAATATAACCACTACAGCAATGAAGGAATTTAAGTGCTACTTAATTCACAGCTATTTCTGTCTCACAAGCTTGGACAGAACCACTCAGAGTCACAGAATGGCTGAGGGGGGAAGGCACCTCTGGCATTCATCTCATCCAACTCCCTGGTCAGACCAGGGTCAGGTGGAGCAGGCTTTTCAGGGCTGTGCCCAGTTTGGTTTCGAACGTCCCCAGGAATGTAGAATCCACAACATCTCTGGGCAACTTCTTCTAGTGGTTGAACACCCTTACAGTAAACAATTTTTTTCTTATATTTCTCTAGACCCATCAAGGCCCAGGGATTTCTGTATGTACAGTTTGTTCAGATGTTCTCTAAACTCATCCAGGGTAAGTCTTTCTTGCTCCACAAGTTCTCTCTGGTCTCAGGGACCTGGGGTTGCTGAAGACCAGTCTTCCCAGTAAAGACTGAGGGAAGAAAGGCACTGAGTACCTCAGCCTTCACCCTGTCCCCAGGTCCCCCGCCTTACTCAGCAGTAAGCCCCCATATTATAGAATCATAGAATGGTTAGAGTTGGAAGGGACCTTAAAGATCATGGGCATGGCACACCTCTCGCTAGACACCCTTGTGCTCCTTCTGCAGCTGACAGACTGAGAGAAAACTTTCCTGTTGCCCTTCATATCCCTTTCCAGCTTCAACTCTGAGGGTGCTTTCATTCTTCTAACCCCATCCCTGCACATGTTAACAGTATGTCTATTTGCCTCTCCAGTCAACTCCCTCAAGGGAGCTGCAGTACATGGGTTACATATCTATCTTTCTCTGTGACACCTAACTGGCCAATTTAGGTCCAGTTTTCTTGATGCACTCAACCCTTGAGACTCCCATGACACGGCACTTCCAATTACAGAGAAAGAATACTATGTTTTCTTTTCAAAAGGACAAAAAAGTATGTCTACATTATTTGAAGGAACTAGCCACCAAAAAAGTGAAGAGATTTTGTAGAGGATAATGCATCTTCCAATAAGGGGCAGAGGATTCCACAGTTGCTACTAAATGTAGTGAGAGCATGGAGGGATGTGTTTTCTTGGAAAAAGTGATCACCTCATTTGTCAATGAAAACTGAGGGCTCTTGAAAAACTGAATTTATTGTGAATGTGGTGAGCTGATATTAACACTTACTGCCAACTTCAGGAGACTGGCAGCAAAGTGTGTTCCTTTCACAGTGTAAAGTATAGCCCTTGGACAAGTTGCACTTTTAAAGAATGTAAAAAGAGCCTCTTACAGCACCTTACCTCTGAGGTCACTTGTTCTTTTCATCTGAAGATGCCACTCTCCAAGCTTGGGAAATCCTGTGTTACAAAATAGCTATGGGTTGGCCACAGACTGTAAATCATGGTTTGGAATTTGGGATGCTATCCAATATGAATGAGACCATTCCCTTTATATAAACAAGTTGGTATTTTTTCCTGTCCATTATGCTGGTGCTAAATATAACATACTAATGGGCTGCGTAGGCTTGCAGTGGGTTTCCTCTTGAGGTTCAATATTTTTTGTATTAATTTATTTTTCATGTGTTCCCACTCCTATTCCTAGCAGTGCAGCATGTATCTTTACACTCAAGAAAGAAGAAAGAAAGAAAGAAAGAAAGAAAGAAAGAAAGAGAGAGAGAAAGAAAGAGAGAAAGAAAGAAATAGAAAAAGATTGAAAACCACGATTTATCTTCTATTTGAAAAAAACATCTGCAGAACAAAATGAGCCTCTTGATGCCGGAATTGTCATCAATGATGACTTTGACAAAATGAGCAATACATAATTTGCTAGCTCCCTTGCGAAGCTGAAACAGATTGTCAAATAAAACACTGGAGGAGATGCATATGGGGTGAGTAGACCAGCTTTGAATATGAACACATGCAGGTGGTCGTTTAGTAGTGGTTCTAAGAGGCAGGACATCCCTAATTTGGAGGGTCATTTGCATTTGGAAATGCTCACTGATAAATAGTGATGTATTCCCTATAGTAAAGCAGGACTGATACTGCCAAAACTACAGCTATTTCTGTTCCAGGGTAACTTGAACAAACCAGACAGCCGAAAGCAAAGTAGAGAGTGGTTCACACTCCAACAAACCTGCCATTAGTGGTGGGCTCGCAGAATACAGATTAGTAAGATTTGAAAAAGGGCTTTCTAAAAAATAGAAAAACAGAACTTCTTCACTCTCCGGTAAGAAATGATGGATTTCTTGTAAGGCAGGCAGAGCAGCTGTATTGACTTAAATGCCCTGTAAAATAAGCAACCTTCAAAAATGTTTTATCACAACCCCCAATTCTGAGTACAGCCACTACTCTGAATTCTCAGAATGCTCACTTCGCAGTCAGTCACTTGACAGAAACTGTAACACGCAAATATATATGTTCCTGTATCTTTCCTACTTCTCTTGACTATGTGTCCGTGTATACTGTTAGATCATGAAAGATACTACTTCAAAAAAAAAAAAAAATCATTAAAGAATTTTGTTCTTGCTATGTTAAAATTTATGCTAGTTTGAAGAGGGGTGGTATATGATCATTTTGACTTACATTCCGTTCCATTCATAGTACTTGTCTGTGTCAGCCAAATTAATTAAAGTATTTCATTAAGGAATCATTAATCTACCCATCAAGAAAGGTTTCTCTGAGATGCTGTTCCTGCAAAAACCTTTCCTTTATATGAGTTTGAAGCCCCCCATTAGATGTTCTGATTGCCTTCGACACCAATGAAATTAAATGACATTGTGAGCTTTTTGGGACCGACGACTTTCTTACAGTTCAGACAGAGGATGATATCAGAAGGCCTTACTTCTGACTAGGACCTTCAGATATTAGTGTGCTATAAATAACTAATGGTGATGTCAGCTTGGGGGCACTTAGCAACGTGTAAGAGCATGCTGCTCCTTCAGCAATAGTTCTGTAATCTCAGCCTTTTAGCACATTACCTCTAAAAGAACATAACTTCCTCTGGAAGCTTCATTTCCATTTAACCAGCCTTGTCCTTTTTTCAGATATACTCCCCTTGACATGTGTAAAGGAAAAGTGATCCAATACCCCAGTGAAATCTCGTTCAGAATCGTTAATTACCTTTGATCAGACTCCTTGCTCCATACCTTGGTTAATAGCGTAGATTGGAAAAAATAACAGCCAGATCTGTTATCCCAGCAATTATTGAGAAACGAAAGTGACAATTTGCTTACTTGCCTGAAAGATCAAACAGTAAAACCCTAATTTCAGTCACTCGGCACTGGATTATACATATTGAATTTGGCAGGCGCATTTTATGCAATGTCCAGGCAAAAATGACCTCAGGCTTTCGTGGACTAAAGCACAGTATCCTCAGAAACTCTCTGCCTGCTGAGTGTCTGGCTTTTAGGGGTCTCCGTTGTTTTTTAACTTTTTTTCCCTTTTCTATTTTTTATTGGAGACCATGATAACCACACATACACATAATCAGAAATCAAAGAGAAAAAAAAAGTGACCAAATGAATATGTCATATATCATACAAGTACCAAAAAAAAGTGTGCCTTGACACTGAGTGTTTAATAGCCCATCCTTAGAGACAGTGGAAAACTACAGTAATTGAAGAAGGAAGAATATTTGACTCTTGAGTATGACTTTTTATGAACACTATATAGTTCATAGTACACCAGGGATCTTTTAAATGCAGAACATTGGTGTACAGTAAGTTTACCTCTTTGACAAATGATTATTTTACCACACACTCAGATAGACAACTTTTACTACTGCAGATTAAGAAAGACACCAAAAAAAAAAAAAAGCCACAGAGAATTCTCATTTCTCTTTTTTGTGTTTCCCTCTTTCTTGGATTCGTTCTTCATGCCGTCTTTCAGGTCAAAAAAAGGAGAAAGAAAAAAAAAAGCAGCTTCAGGACTACTATGGGTAAATTCAGTTTGCATCATCAGATTTTCTTTGGTGTAGCAATAAGGTGGTCTGCCTATGGACACCTGCCCTTGTTCTACTGATCACTGCTCTGAAACTGAAGCACGCACCACTTAACAGTAAATTAATGAAAGAGTTAACTAACCTAGACCCACAACTACTACCTATGGAAGAGGTGCTTAGTTCATTGAACCTACATAAATATTAAACCATTTTTGACTATGAAGGGCTGTGCACAGCTCTATTCAGCTAGGTAAATGCTAAAAAAATTAAAAAGAAGGGAAAAAAAAAGATAGAAATCTTTACTTTAGTAAGAAACAGGAGCCTGAAAACACTGAAGAGGTCCTTAAGCTTGGCACAATACAGCTTCTTTTCAAGCCAAGTGATTCACAAGGCTGTACATACACAACTAAAAAAAGTTCTCTGAAGATTATCTCATATGGAAATCACAGTACACTCCATTAATTACCCTCTCTGAGGAAAAGAAGGGTGAAATTTGTTATAGAATCAGACCACAAGACAGAAAGTCCCCGGCATCCATTATATAATTTACTCCTGACATAGCACATTAAAATCTGGGAAAGGAAGACCATTTTACTGTAAAGTCAGCAAAATGCCACAGAACCGAAAACCTGCTGTGTGCGTGCCACTAGCCATATCTACACTGAATAACTACTGTAACAATCACGCTGGTATTAATGCTATAAGGATTTTACAGTGGCTTATGTTTTCCCTTCAGCCTTGCACAGGCACTTCCATTGCTCCAGCCTGCACTTTAAGCTTTGACATTTTGGTGAAATATTAAACCTCTTACTTACATCCTCATGCCTTTTCGGTCCATCTTTGGCCCCCGGTAGGCCAAAGGCACAGCTGTTGAATGAAAGTGCCCTCCTGCTAGCCTTTCCCAAATCTGTTTGAGGACCAGGGGAGAAACACAGTGGACAGGAGTTTCCAGGAGGTGGCTGGTGGCTTCAGGTACAGCTCCGGGTTACCAGTGCCAGCTGGCCAGGACTGTCCCACCAGTGGTCTGGGGAGCAGTGTGACTCCTAGCTTTTAGGAGGGAGTGATTTCTAAAGCCCAGCACTGCCCATAGTGCTTTAACCAGCTAATGGAAGGATGAAATTAAAGTTCCTGCCCTTTCCCCTCTTCCAGACAGGAAAGAAGAGTGAATCTGACTTGCCCCTAAAGACATGGCAATGTCAACAAATGGTGGGGAAACGTCAAGAGCTGTATTTGTCCTTGATTTCAATGAGAAATTAGTCACCTTTCAGTTGTAGCCCTTGATGTCAAAGTCATAATGCTTAAAGATGGGATCACCAGAGGTGAAGACCTGCATCATCTTTTTGCACAGCACAAACCAAGGCGTAGTCCTGTGTCAGAAAAGGGAGCACCATTTGGCTCGTTGTGTGCAATTAAATCATTTCTGCAGTGGTGTCTGGCAAGCAGCAGTGGAATGGATTTAATGATTTTTGCCATCTTTATAAACTGCCCAAGAACGTGCTGGGTGCTCCGATCACCCCTTGAGCTTTTGGATGCACAGCCTTTGCTGTCCTAAGGCTGTATTTTCCTCCCTCACAGTTGGCTGCCCAGTACGGAGCAGCCCAAATAGACTGCAATCAGCTGGGTATTTGCTTAATTCACTTTTTCATACAAACTCTGATTTTGGTAAAATTATGAATAAATTAGAAAGCTACCAAATGGCTTACCCACCCGGGCAGTACAGGTTCTCCTGCTATTTCAAATCCAATCCTTGTGCTTATGTTCACACTGAGGCATAGAATCATAGAATGGTTAGAGTTGGAAGGGACCTTAAAGACCATCTAATTCCACCCCTCTCCTGCCATGAGCAGGGACATCTTCCACTGGAGCAGGTTGCTCCAAGCCCCATTCAGCCTTGCCTTGAATACTTCCAGGGATGGGGCATCCACAGCTTCTCTGGGCAACCTGTGCCAGTGCCTCACCACCTTCAGAGCAAAGAATTTCTTCCTAAAATCTAATCTGAATCTCTCTTCTTTCAATTTAAAACTGTCACCTCTCATCTTACGGCTCCACTCCCTGATAAAGAGTTCCTCCCCACCTCTCCTGTAGCCCCCTTTAGGTACTGGAAGGCCATTATAAGGAGTTCCCAGGGCCTTCTCCTCTCCAGGCTGAACAACCTCAACTCTCTCAGCCTGTCTTCACAGGAAAGGTACTCCAGCACTCCAATCGTTTTCGTGGCATCAGCGTCTGACAACTGGTCAGCTCAAAGTTGAAAGATCAAAATGAGACCACCTGTGGGTCTGTTTTGAGAACAAATGCGGTACAGTAATGGGCACAGTATATCCTAAGACAACAAAGAGATTATTTGTTTTCAGCGTGCTATTTGCTGAGCGTGGTTTTACCCAAATCCATTAAAGAGCACAGCTAACAGCGCTGCTGTGGCTATGAACAGCCTTGTGTGACTGTGCTGCATTATCTGTTAGCCCTAAGATGCCTCAGTAGACTAAACAAGTACAGCTATATCGAGGGATGAAAGGATCAGAGATCAATTTATAGGAAAAACAAACTCTCCCCATGCCTTCTCCTTCTCAGAAGCAGGCGATGAACTGCTGTGTAAGGTGCTTCAGCTGGGAAGCGGGTGAGAACCCTCTTAATACATCCCACAGATGGTAAGCTCAGCAACTGAAATTCATAATTTCACAGTATCAGATAAGGCTCCCCTTGCTTTTGACTAGTAGACTGGTGGTAAAAAAAAAAAAACCAAACACTCTTCTGATTGCAGTGTTATTTGCTCTGAGTCACAGAGAGGCATGATTTGCATGAGCAAAACCCTCCTTACTTCAAGCATCTACCCAATAAACTCCCAAAGTCCACATTGGCTTTTATACAGATTTCTTCCTTCTATTTTTAGTAGGAAGAAAAGTCCGTAAGTTCAGAGTAATGCAGGAGTTGGGTGGCTCAGCACTGACCTTCTTGTTCATGTACAAAGGAACACACCTTAAACCTTTATCATGAGTTTGAGAGTTTCCTGCTTTTTAAAGTGTTCAGTTTCTCAACATCTTTTTCGATAGACACTGTTTCTTTGCACAGGTTTTCCCTGTTGTCTATCTGAAAAAGTTGATCTTTTCTGCTTCTGCAAGATATAATTTCTTTTTTTTTTCTTTTTGGAATTATAGTCATCCTTGGGGAAAAAAAGAAAAAAGGAAAGAAAAAAGAGAGACGCCAAGTGCTACTAAGCGTCTAACTGCAGCACTGTCTGCCAACAATAAAGGTATATTTTACTTAAGAGTTCTAGGAGAAAGTTATTTTTGAAATATCTTTTTACAGCACGGTCTGCAGTGAAAGCCTTCTGTATTTATCACCCCCAATTTTTTTTTACGGAGCTGTTTCTACCTGAAATTCTTAAAAACAGCTGAGTAACAAGCTATCAAGGTTGTTCATGTTAACAGCATACATAAAAATTCTTGAATGGATACTTGCAAGAGATGCATTTGATTTAGCAGCTTATGTTCAGTGTCGAGAAGGCAAGGTCTATATTATGAACGAGAGCATTGCTTGTGTCCTCTCTCCTCATCTGCTGCCTTCAGAAGAATATACCATGAAAGTGTAAGAAAAGCATACCTTATGCTCAGAATAAATTAGTTCTTCCCCTGGTAATAATCAAGGCCAGTCAGAAGAATATGTCCTATTGTCCTTTGGTTTCTGGAACTTGCCCAAGAAAATAACCACATATGATGGCTCCAAATGCATTACACAAGATTCAGGGAAGTCGTATCAAAACCAATTGAAGATGTTCACGTGAGGTTTAAAATCTTAGTGCTCATCCCATTCATTCAAAATATTGTAGGAGAGTTGTCATTACTTTGTACTGGAACACAAACGAGCTTTGGGGCATCTCCCTTAGTCAGTGAATGTGGACAGACTTGTAACAGATGAAAGGCTGAAAAAATGGTGTTACTGGTGTAATCCATAAGCACAACACATAGTGGTGATTGATCTGCTTCAGTGCTCATGTGAATATGAATGAAGCATTCTCAAATCCTTAAAATGCTGCCAAACACATATGTGACAGGGCACGTCCCTTCCATTCTGTGCCAAGGTAGCAAACTTGATCCTCTGGTCTTATAAAATAGCCTCCAAGACTTTTTAAATGCAAATTTTCCACACGCCCATGAGTCAATTTAATCTTGTCTCAACCATTGTGGTTTATAAAAATTAACAATTTTACCTTAAAAATATTTAAATAATGTTTGGAAATAACAGTAATAATTTTTGAGAGGCTACAAGAACCAGAAGAATATTAGACATGTTGCACAGTTTACCTCCAAGTAAATATCCTTTTATAAATGAATGTTAACACTCTAGAACACGGCTATTCTGAAACAATTGCTATGAAAACATGTTAAAATCAGCAGCTCTCTTACATCTATATCTCAGAGTTGCCCTTTGAAATCGTTCCTCACGGGAAGCTATTATGCTGCAGAAATCATCCTGAAATCTGCTCCCATGTGAGAGCAAAAGCTAAACATGTTGTGTAATACAACAGTGCAATTACAATAGTGAAAAACAAACAGAGGTTCCAGTGCTCTCCCATGTGTGTAGCAACCCCCGGTGCTCTGTGTTCCATGTCATGGTCAGTTACTCCTTGACGGCATTTCTTGACTTGTTCTTGTTTTCAGGAGAAATACAACAAACAGCCCTACACGGGATAACCCTGCAGCACCAGTTCACCGGGGCTATAACCTATGTGTTGCTCGTGTGGGCTGCCCAGCTCTGCCTTCAAATGGCCAACTTCATCCTTGTGAATTCTTCCCTGTGAGGGTGGTGAGGCACTGGAACAGGTTGCCCAGAGAGGCTGCCGCATCCCTGGAGGGGTTCAAGGCCAGGCTGATTTGGGCTTGGAGCAACCTGGTCTGATGAGAGGTGTCCCTGCCCATGGCTGATAATCTTTAAGGTCCCTCCAACTTAAACCATTCCATGATCCCAGAAGCACAGGTGTTTTTCCAAAGTCACTGTCTTTGCCAGTTTTGTTGGAAAGCCTCTACTGGTACATCAGGAGATAGCAGGAAAGGGGTCTTGATGTGTGGAGACTTTTCCCACCAAAATTCCTGCACTGAAACACATTAAAAGTTTTTTTTCCACTCAATGACTTCTACCAATCTTCATTTTGATTTGTTGTCTGCTGAAAATACAAGAAGTAGAAATATATATTTTTAGTAAAAAAAGGAACTAATTGGCTGCTTTAATGCAAAATCAAACACCTTTTATAATTGCTTTATGTACACATAAAAGTTCCCTGCTAGCTGTGCCAGTGAAGCCTGTGTTTTATCTGCATCATCTGCTTCTTTTGAGATCAGAGGATTTCTGACTCAAACCACATACCCTCTTTCTCAGTATCTCTCTGTACGTATATTACTATTTCCTCTTTCATATAATCTAACAATCTTCTAAAGATGTTATAATTGTACCTTAAGCATCTACATTATCTGAGTGGAAAAACCCCATAAAAAGATGGGGGAGGGTGGAAATGTTTTATTTCAAACCCACGTCTCATAAAGCTCAGTTAATTTATATCTCTGAAGGTCTCTTCTCTCTCGCCTTCATATATGGGCATCTCAGTCTATTTATCCCTTCTGAAATAACACAGTGGGCTTCCATTATTGTAGCTTGTAAGCACTTAAGACTCCTTATTTATTTCTGAACACCATTAGGAGGAAAGAAAGCCTTATTATGTATAATGCATTACTATGATTAACATCTGGAGGGTGAATGCTGTGTGTTCTGCCTGTCTCATTCTATACAATCCTAGTTGAAAACGTGCTAGATGTACACCTCCATATTTCCTTTCTTGGGAGCGCCAGATTATGCTCCTTACAACTGAAGAGCTAAGCCTCATTTAACCCAAGCATCTGAGAAGAGCTGCTCAGATAAAAGATCTGCTACTCACAGAGAGAAAACATTCATTCAGTACAGTTGACCCGGTAATCAATTATTTCCTAATTAGCCATTTTCTGTTTACCACAAGGAAAACAACAATTTGGCTCCACCTCCTGGTTTCTAGGCTACCACAAGAGGTTAAACTTTGGCATTCTGTAGAGGCTGGTCGCAATGTGGCAGTGATCATGAGATGGCAGCAACTAAACAGATTCACAGGGTGACCAGAGGTGACTGGAGTTTATCCTAGAGAATGGTATTAGGATATAAAGTAGTTTTGCAGTGCACAGCACTACATTTTTTTAGCTACACAAGACCTACGTCAGGTGGAAGCGGGAGTGAGCAAGCCAGGTGGAGAATCAAGGCATTGCCCAAGCCCGCAGGGATGCAATTAGGAAGGCCAAAGCTCAGCTGAACTTGAAACTAGTAAATGATCTGAAAGACAAGAAGAAAAGCTTCTAGAGCATTTTAGCGGAAAAAAGTAAAGCAGAGGAAGACATGAACACATGGTGGGGCTGAGGCCCTAGTGACAGCAAAAAGGATGAAACACTCAACGCTGTTTCTGCTTCAGGTTTTGTTGGTAAAATCTGCGTGTGCACCTCAGCTTTTTTCACTCTGTGAGAGACCACAGGAACGAGGCATTGCTTGAAACAGAGAAAGACAGACTTAGCGACCACTTTAGCAATTTGGACACCTATGGGATGGGATGCTGTGGGTGCCAGTGGTGTTGAGGGAGCTGGCCAATATCATTGCAAGTTCATGCTCTATCATCTCCAAAAGGTTGTACCGCTCAGAGGAAGATCCTGATGTCTGGATTAATGCAAATACCATGTCTCTTTCACAAGGGCAAGAAGGAGGACATGAGGAACAACAGAGCAGTCATCCTAACCTTGGTTTCCAGGAAAGCAGTGGGAATCTCATGGAAGCTATGTCCAAACACACAGAGGACCAGAAGGTGCGCGGGAATAGCCAGAATGGATTTAGAAAGGGCAGTTTGTGCCTGACCAACCCCAAGAGGACTAAATGCCCTGTGTGCCGTATTCCACTGAACACTTCACATACCCCTCTACACTCAGGGGTCTTTTATGTATTGAGCAGAGCTAACGAAGGTAAGGAACATGACACGGTTTTCAGTTGTCATCCCAATACATTTTCAAATGTGAGCAACAGGCTTTGTATCCACACCTGGATTAACTGTTTTCCAATTAAGTTGATGTGCTTAACCCTAACCTTGCCATCTGGTGACAGTCCCCAAACAAAAGAAGGAATGATACACTTTCAAGAAAAATAAAAGGGAAAGGTTGAGCTGGTTGGTCCTTCCCCTGCAAAGGCTTCCTTTGTGGTTCTTTTCAGCCTGGGCGACTTTAGCTGATTCACACTCCTTAGCAGATACTTCTAGTTCCTCATTCATCCCCTATTGGTCTACCTGTGCTCCTCCAGGTCTACTGTTGTGATTAAACTCTACAGCTGTAGAATTGCTGGAAAGCCTAGAATCTTAGAATCATAGAATGGTTAACATTGGAAGTAACATTAAAGATTGTCCAGTTCCAACCCCCCTGCCACGGGCAGGGACGCCTCCCATCAGACCAGGTTACTCCAAGCTCCATCCAGTCTGGCCTTGAACCCCTCCAGGGATGGGGCAGCCACAGCTTCTCTGGGCAACCTGTTCTAGTGTCTCACCACCCTCACAATAAAGAATTTCTTCCTGAGATCTAATCTGTATCTCCCCTCTTTCCGTTTAAAACTGTTACCCCTTGCCCTGTGGCTCCATTCCCTGATAAAGAGTCCCTCCCCATCCCTCTTTTAGCCCCTTTTGGCAATTGGAAGTCTCCTGAAACATGCGGCTGTTTTCCACTAGTCTTTGGAAACTTCTTCTTTACTTAAATAAAATACTTTGACATTTTCAGATTTTCATCCCAATGGACACTTGACAACTCTTAATTTCTTATCAACAGCCACTTTCCAAATCTGTTAGTGCAAATTTGTAGACTTCGGTTATTCTAAAATCCAGTTAGGAAAAAGTTCAGTTCAGACAGATCTTAAACAATTCCCAACTAATGAAAGGAATTTACTCTATTACACAGTGTGCAGTCTAATACTTCTCTGGCTCTCCAAATGACGGAACAGGGCTGTTATTTTTAGTATTTTCATGTGGCTGTGCCCAAAATATTCCTGTAGAAATTAGGGAATGATTTGCAATAATATCAATACTGTAAATGCAATAACACGTTATAATCTTCCATTTCTAGATCTTCCAGCCTGCCCAGCATCCCACAGCAAATTACAATCGATACAAAGCTAAACTTAGCACCGTTCTGTCTGCCAAGTGATGGCCAGACGCAGGTCAGACCAATCTAGGGACTCTCCAATCTAACGGTACAACTCCGTGTGTATTCATCCTTCGCATTCCTGCAGGAACAGCTCAAAACATGCCAAAGAGAGTTTTGACACCAATTTCAGAAAGGACATACTTCAAGTTTAACATAGGAGGAAAAAAAAAAAAATAAATTCAAGGTTGGATTTTCTGAGAAACAGTAAAAAATATTCTATTATCAACCCAGATCCATGATCTTGTTGTATTTTAGAAGTCACAAGCCACAAAACTGCACACAGAACACTTAAAGTCATTAGGCATGTAACCTTAAATTCCTGTGGAAATGGAAAATAGGTGGGATTGGTGACTGTCTGAAGAAATTCCTGTACTGAGATTCAATATGACTAATTTTACTAGTACACAGAGGTATTTTTCAAGTGACTTACAAAAAAGCTGCTGTTTCATGACTCAAAAGAATAAAACCCACAGAAGTTTGCTCTTTCCTAATGGTTATGCTGCACAGGCCCTGTCTGTACACTTAGTTAGTGCAAATAACATTGTCTTTGAAGCCAATAAGGACTATCATGATTTATACTAGGTAAAGATTTGGGTTATGATCAGTAGTACCTAAAAAGCATTCATTTTAAAAATGCCAAAGATTTAGTATTTTGAGTGCCTGAAGTGGCTTTTTGAATTCTTGCACAAGAAACTTTGGAACAGGGAAAGAGTAACTGAAATCTCCATTCCAATGTTCCTTGACATGAGATTAGAGTGTCTTTGTCTATCAGAGGTGTCACTGCTACTCCACTGAAGAATTTTGGGATCCCTTCAGCTTCAAAACCAGTTCTCACGCAACAGGACACTTACCCTACACAAAATGAAAGTGTGTTTAACTAATTTATTCACTATACACAAGAAAATTATTATAAAAAGGCGTCTTTTTGTATACTGAGCTGAGCCAGCGAAGGTAAGAAACATGACAGCAGCATTCATAAATGTCTAAAGGCACTGAAGAGCTTTATCAGTGAATTCAGTTAACAAACGAAAGAGTAAATAATTCCTGAAGATGTAAAGCATGCAGCTCTCTTTCCAAGCCAGGCTCATAAAATGTGGAACTGCCGAGTGATATTTCTCCACTGGTTAAAGGACAATGGCACGGGGCTCTCCCATCCTCTGAAGCAAAAGAATAGATGTCAATGTAGAAGAGAAAAGGAGCAGAGTAGCTCTCTGATGTGGTGAAACATGCCTCAAGCCTACTGAAACCACCAGAGAACTAGCAAGGACCTGAACTTCTGCAGGAAGGCTGGAAAGGAAATCTGTATTCTCACAGTTTCCAGTATTAAGATTATAAACTCTGTGGAAGGAAAAGGAGTTGGGATGTACTACTTCCTGATCTGACCATACAGGTACATTTCTATGAAAGAAGAGGGAAGAATGAGGATAAAATGTAGATATTGAGTTAGTAGTAATACAAACCAGTTTTTTACAACCAGAGGTAATTTTACAAAATACAATGCCATGGCAGCAAACCGCCCAAGTAGGGCCATGATTTCTTTGTTGGAAAGAGCTGGTTGCCTCCCCGTCGACAGATTCAGCACCTTGCAATGTTCGGGTCCAGTGTTAACATGAATTGTGAATGAAAATATTGACTTAGCTCCAAAAAGTTTTCGGTTGCATTGAAGAAGGACATCTTATAGCCGCCAGAAGAAATCCCAGGAGAGCCAGGAAGCAGTTTTGATAAATTAGTGAAGTCAGTTTTCAGCATTTCTGTTTTAACGTGAAAAAGGTTTGCTGCCATATGCATTTGTACTTTGGCAATGCTTGCTGACAGAACAGAGGCTGTCTTGGCACATCACTTGCAGGAGCAAAATAGATTTGGCTGTCATTTCCATAATAAGCATAATTCATATTGCAGTGTCTAAAAACATATGGAAAGGGAGGATGTCAATATGAGACGAATATGCCTTAAAAGAGCTTGTAGGAACCTCCCAAATGAACAGGTACAGGGCCAGATAAAGTTGTAATATAAACAACTCCTCCTCCTCCCATTGTAATAGCATTTGTTTTGCGTTCAATTAATGAATGAGTTAACCAGGTATGCTACTGCGAATGTGTAGGGCCCAGTTTATGCAGCCACGCAAACCTCGTACCCATGTAATGCAATTAACCTAAGCCATTCATAACAAAGGCAGATCTATAAAAAAAAGGACAGAGCAGGCTTCTGTGCAGACAAGGCATGACTTTTATTTACTCCTAGTTGTGTGCATGCAGTGTTTTGCCTGGAACTGTTGGCGGTTTCAACTGGCCATCACTAGGAAATCACCAAGCCCAGGTTAATACAACCTGCTTCTGACTACAGGGAGGTGGCTGATTCCTCATACTGTACAAATCAAGTTCTCACCACTCCCAGCCAGTTTGGCAGAAGGAAAAAGGGAAAAAAATATAAAAGAGCTCTTACCTGCCTACATGTAGACAAACTTTTGAGGTAAGTATCAAGTCCCTTTATATATTTCATGGGGGCTTTATAGATTTGAAGCTCTTTTATATTTGTGTAAGCAACTGATGTCAATAGTTACGCAGATACAAATAATTGCACTCATGTAAAGAGGCTAACACAGTGAGCTCATGGCTGGTAGTCAGCAAGGAGCCAGGCTTGTACAAGTTTAGAGCAAAGCAGAACTTGGAAACTATTCTCGCATCTAGTTGAGAGTCATATTTTCTGCCAGCATGAACTGATCAAGGTACAAATGAGGAGCAGGCCCACACATATAGATGTATAATTTACAATTTCCTTATTGTCTTTTAACTGCTTCTACTGTTTAATCTAACTGGGTTTGCAGTGTAGAGGGATTTATAATATAAAGAAAGGGGCACAGATGACATTTCATAGCGCTGATATCTGGCATACTAAGATTATGTATGTCAATAAAATGGAATAGCTGGTCTTCAAAAAGCACAGGTAGATAAATGAAATGTGATCCCCATATCCCAACCTCAAAATACTAGAAGTGTTACTCAGCTTTTATGTGCAGGCTAGAAATCAAACAAGTTGGACCTGTGCTATAACTGTGCTATAAATTCTTTCATTTTTAAGTTTATACACAGAGCATGATAAGTACAAGGAACAGTTGGAAGGAAAGAAAAACACCACATTTCAAAAGTGAGTGAATTAGGAAACTTGGACCCACTTTCAGAAGTGAATTAAACTCTTGGACACAGACCACCTACCTGCTGTGCAAGCTAATTATATCTTTAAGGATCTCCATGCTAGATTTAAAGGTGTTTCCATTGCTAAAGTTATAGAGAAGAATTTTTGAAATGCCTAGGCATCAAAAGCCCCTGACATTTTCAGCACTGAAATGCCTTCAAAAATCTGACTCACGTTGCCCAAGCCACTTCAGAAGTTGAAACAAGCTCCCAAATTATGCAGGGCTTTTTCTATAACAGGTGCTGTAACCTTTAGTTTCCAGCTGTAACCTCTAGGGTCCCTGCAAAATATAAAGGAATAAATGTTACGCTGGGCTTCTTAGCGCCAACAATCCGACTAAGCCATAGGTCATGTCAAGGAGGAAGAAAAAGTTAAGGTCTAGCTGCAAGACTATTCTGGTCTCTAATTCTGGGGTGATAGGAAGTGATTATGTCTGCCTCCCATCCTCAGATCCAAGCCCTTTCTTAGAATGAAGTATCTAATTCCTCTCTGCAAATATCGAGTAAGCATTTCACAACTCCGCCACTAGAGCAAAGAGGTAACCTCTCGGCTCCCACACTTACTTTCTCTCACTCAATTAGCACGTTGCAGGTGAATGAAAGTGCAATTACAACAGTTACAAACAAGAATGAAGCATATCAGGCGCGTCCAGCCAGGTAGAGATGAATAACATGGAGATTTTTTTTTTTTCAAGACAGCCTCACATGAGAAAAAGCAATTGTGTCAAACTCAAATTTTCAGTCTAAACTGGAACTAACATGTTGTTCTAATTGTTGATGTTCCCATGCAGTGGAAACTGTGACTTTTGACCAAGTCTATTAAGACATTGTTTTTAAGGTCTGTCCTCTAGCAAAAACCATAATATCTTGCAAAAGCATTGTGTAGAAGTTGAATAAGAACCATTCATTGATCAAATAAAAGCCACATTCTTCCTGCAACACCTTAATGGTATTTGAAGGTTTCCATGCAAGCTCTGAAAGGGCCTAATCCTCATTAATAAGTAAGAACTTTTGATCTCAGAGATATATCATTTTAGGTCAGAAAAAAAAAAAGAATGAAGAATTCTATCAAATCAGAGAAATAGGTATATTATTACTGTATTAGAGAGATACAGAACTTATCTTAAACCATAGGTTTTGTAAATCTTTCTTAAAAACAGAAGAAATGGACTAGAGAAATGAAAGTTTTGAGGATAATACTTTGAAGTGTGTTAGACCAAATTAGCTTTCACTTTGCATAAATATATAATGCATAAGTTTTGTACTTGATTTTACAACATTCAGCAAAGGGACTACTTATCCTAATCTTGATATAGAATAACAGTGGCAAGAAGAAATAATAAAAACTATCTGAAAAACTGCTGCAAGTGGATATTCTCTTCGTAAATGCCACAGATATGAAAAACAGAAGTGCTTGGAGAACTTTCACACAGCACTGAATCAAAAGCCAGTGCGATGAGAATTGATGCTCTGTTTACAGTTCTGCTTCTATTTATCTACACTGTAAAGCCATGTGGACCACAGTCCTGGGTGCACATACTCCTCACGTAGAAGAGAAAGAGTATGAGTATGAGCTAATGATACTAGCAGTAGGAAGCTGGAAATTCACTGCTATCAAAATTTCAGCTTCACTAAAGATGTAACCCTCATGCCTGAGTGTGAAATTAAAATATATTTCCAATTTTAGTAATTTAAAAATCTCAGTCCCCTTTGGTGAATGCAAAATAAACCAATATGACAGGAAACGTAATTCCAGCAGACCCGAGAGAATACCACAACGACGGGTATGAGAAAAAACAGTCTTCATAGTCAGTATATCTGGTGTGTAATGATCTCAACCTTCCGTTTCCTCTGCCCAGTCCTGGCTGTGCTGGTGTGGCTGTGCATGGGTCCCATCCTGCAAGACACCCTCTCCACCCCTTCCTCGTAAAAAGTCCAGTGAGGCAGTGGAAAGCAGCCTGTGTAGGCTTGGCGGAGGAGGGGTGGGTGTACAAAGAATGGGGTCACCTTCAGTTTAGACCTGTGGTCACACTCGTGGCTGGCCAGCTGGTGAAGTCAAGCTCAGCCTGGAGCTGCCTTCATGAACCACGGTGGGGCAGGGTATTTGCTTATGTCACTCTGCTAACAGCTATAAGATATCATTAGACTACCACTAATGACTCTCTGTCCTAGAACTTCAAAAAGCCTACAAAAGCCAGTTATCCACAACTCCTCCTCTGGTTCCTGATGACCAGCAATGGACTAACCCCCAGGTGCAAGGTCAGCTCTTCTTCAACTTGCTGTACTTCAAATCTGTATCAGTTTGCAGGCAGATACCCTGTAATATCTTCCAAGCTGTGCCAAAATTCCCTGCTCCCAACACCAGGCCTCTTTTTTTTTTTTTTTTTTATTTTAGTGCAAGGAGGAGGGACAAGCCCAAAAGGAGAGATGAGTTACCTGCAGGCCGGCTCTTCTTAGACCTCCACATTGCAAATTAATTGTTTTGATGCAGCCAGGCACTGTTATATAGAACAGGAGGGCAGCCTGAGGTCAGTCTCCAAATTGAGGTCAATTGCCCTCCTGTGGGGCAACCTGAGGTCAGTCTCAAAAGTGACTTTAAAATATCTCTCCTGGCTGACTTTGTACAGGCAAAATTTTCCTTCATTGCCAGCGGTGGGATCTCTACCTCCCAGCCATCCAGTTTGTTTTCTGAAAAAATCAGCTCTTTGATATTTCTTGGAGTGAGTAATATTGTTTCGCTGTCATGACCAACACTAATGCTGAGAAAATAAGTTAGATTAGACACAAGTCAATTACAGAAGAGTAAGTTTTAATATTGCCAGTCACAGCAGCCTTCTGGGGTTTTTCCTTAGTAAATTAAAAGGCTTTCCTTTTCATCTAGAACCATCTTATCACTCATTTCACTATCAGAGAACCACTCTGAAGATAATAATGAGAGATTCTTTTAAAGGAAAATATATCTACTTTAATTTCATCTCAGTTTTAGGAGGGAGGATTGTTCTATATTATTAGTTATTTGGGTTCATGGGTTTTTTGTTGCATACACTGGTGATCACAGCAAAATTTATATAAGGTGAGTTGCTTTAGAACTGTGATTTCACTTACTACTCTCGGCTAAGACTGTCCCGAAATCAAGTCTGCCTTCTTGACGGCTGTGCCTCTTACGCAGCTTGTGTTTTGTGTGTTATTTACTTGGACAGTGGTAATCCACTCCTGCCCCATCTCCTAAGTCTTTATTCCCAGACTCCGCACTCTCTTCAGGATTTGGCAACGTTACTTATTTTGATTACATCACCAGTTTGTCCGGCAAGTAATTTACTACCATCCTTTAAGAATCAGGATACCATTTCAGGTTTAACTTCTAACGTTTAAGGCACTTAAGGTGCCAGGTCCAATTTACTTACGGCTACTGATTGATGTCTACTTTCCCTCTCGAGTCGAAACTCAGCCTTGGTTTGGATTACTCCTTGTCTGCTCCCACAACACCCTGTGTGCTTTGTGGATGTGAGCATTTCTCAGATTCAGTACTATCCCTAAACAGACCCTACGCTTTCACTGTGTTTGCTTCAAATGGATAAATAAATAAATAAATAAATGTCCTCATCAGCCTCACCCTCTTTAAAAGTGTAGGTTTCATTTCTCAGCTTCACTTCATTTTCAAAATATAACAAGGCATTGATTTCACAAGCCTGTTTTGTAGCAGTCCCAAGACACTGCAATCAGGCGTTCTTCTACCCTATAATCAGAGGAGAGGATGTGACCTAAATCACTTCTTTGCATTATGCATTATGATACCTGACCACATACCTGAGACTGTTGCCTTCTTCACAGCAGGGTGAGGCATCAGAACAGTCGTGCAGCTCTGGTGCAGGGTCCTGCCAGCCTGGTACTGTCCCTCCAGTGATGCCATAGGTGGGGGACATCCCAGGCAGGGCATCACACAGGGCTCTGCCCCAGCCGTATCTCAGCTGTGACGCTTTTCCTGGTGTAGTTTCTCTGTTCTGTCACCCACAACATGTCCCTCTCCCAAGTGCTTCCCCAGTTTCCTCTTGAAGCTTCACAACACAACACACAACATCCTTCTGTGAGGACCTTTACAGGTCTATTACTTGTGGGCGAAGACACGTCATTGCCCCTTGACTCCTGTACTGGAAGGAGCAGTGAGCAGACAATTCCCGGTTGCACTGGTCCTAGAGCCTTCATGACTCCAAAGGTGCTTGTTCCCCCGCATTCAGGTCCTCTCTTTTCCAGTCAGAAGAAACCCACCTCATGTCACTGTTCCTGCAGAGAAACTGCTGTGTGACTCTGATCACTCCTGACTCCCTTCTTCAGATCTTTCTCTGTCTTACCATACACTTCTGGAACAAGAACAGTACGTGGTTATTCAGGATGCAGCTGGACCGTAGCTACAGAGCTGTAATACTGTTCTCTTGTCTTGCTTCCCATTCCTTTTCTAATTTTCCCCTAAAATCCAATTTGTTTTTCTGATAGCTTTTTTTTTTTTTTTTTGAGCTCCTTATGATAAGACCAAAGGTCTCCTGAGTCATAATAGGCAGGTCAGGGACAACTATTTGGTATGTAAATTTAGGACTATTGTTTCCCATCTGCACCAGTTTATCTATATTGAATTTTACCTGCCCTTTTACTTCCCAGACTCATAATCCCATTCTGCAAATTTTTTAGCCAGCCTAAGGCTTGACTCCCTCAGCTCGGACAGTTTTGTCACCTTGCTGTTTGCTGTGCTTTCCAGGTCACTTCCAGATACATTGCATAGCACAGGTCCCATGTCCAGAGCCCTGGAGCCTTTCATTTTGAAAACCAAATATTTAGCCATTAGATTCTGTTTATGCTTCTGAGCCTATTATTTATCCAAGCTCTCCTATGCTGTGGTGGCTTCATTTCCTTGAAGTCGCGTGGTGAGGGACTTTGTCAAAAGTATTTTGGAAATCCAGGCAGATTATAGCAACAGGGTCATCCTTAGTAACTTGCTCCTTGGCCCCTCTGGACTATTCCACTGCATTTGAAGGCCAGGACTAGATTTACAGAAACTATGTTTTATGTAGTATCTAATCTAGTATACAGGTTTCCACTAATTTTATCTTTCATCGTGGCTTCTCTTAATTTACCAAGGACAGACATCAGGCTTGGAGATCTCTTTAAAAAATGGTGTCATGTCCATCAAACCTCAGGAATGAGTGAAATTTTAAGAGAAAGGTGGCATACCACCATCCATAATTCAACTATTTCATCCTTTAATTCTGTTAAGACTCTTGGGTGGGTATCAAGCAGTCCCACTGATTTCTTAGTGTTTAGTCTATCTCTTTATTCAATTACTTCTTCCATGCTTTCTTCTGTTTCAGACTATCCCTTGATGAGTCCTCTAAAGAGGTTCAGGGCTCCCCCCAGCCTTCTTACAGTGAGTATCAGAGCAAAGTGCTTATTTTCCATCTCCACCACAAGCCTTGCCCTCGGTGAGCTCTCCTTAAATAAACCCATCATCGTACAACTGGCAGAGCTGGTGTGTTTCCTTCTGCTCTGCTGGGAGGAGGATTTAGATCTGCCTTGCTCTGGCACGAAGATCATTGTTGCCTGTAGGACCCGAGTCTCTTTGCTATAAAAAGTGGTGGCTTGGGCAAGGATTTCAGGAAGAGAAAGATGGTCTCGAGTTAAGACAATGGAACAACTGTCTGTAAAGCTGGATTTATGTCACTTCTGTGTGTACTGGGAGGGATTTATTTCAGTCTCCTTTGCACTATTTGTCCACTCCTGATTTTCCAAGTGTACCTCTGGTAAACACGTCGTGCAGTGCAATTTTGAATATATAAAGTAGCACAACAAAAATTCAGACCTCATCACCCTCAAATATTAGAGGGCTTGGTTTGGGTTGGTTTTTTTCCAACTTTCTATGTCTCACTTCAACATCTGCAAAATGGAATAATACTACTCCTTACCTCAGAGGGGTTTTGTGCCTGTAAATTCATTAAAGTTTGTAAAATGTTCAGGTACTATAGCAACAAGCACTGTATTAAAACCTGGAAGGGACATAATAATTACCTTCATAGCAGGGTTTGGATACTGTGCAGTAAATAAGGCATGGGGGACATATTGAGCAATGGGAAGAGACTTAAAATTGAATATTTGCTTTTGAGCTGAGCTCCTTCTGTCCTGTGCACAGACTGAAGCACAAATAGTTTAGAACAAAATTCAAATGCGACCATGTAATTAGACAATGTCATAATGTTCACACCCATGGGGGCTCATTTAAGGCCGTACAAGGCAATTCTTAAGGAATTTGGCAAAGATACCAGCAATTAAAATTAGGTTTTTACGTTAGATAAAAGGTCAGGAAACTGTAATGAAAGGCAGTCCGATTCTCTTCTGCTACTCCACTGAACTGCAATTTGAAGGGGTAATAAATATTGCATGCAATTTTCAAAAGTACTTTAGAGATTTGAGAGCCGAAACTCTGTGAGTGTCATCGCAACCTCAGCTGCTATTGCTCCAGCAAGAGGAAACTGCTAGTTCCAGAAGTAGAGGCATTAGGACGATATGTCTACATGGCATACAGTCCATGCAGAGAGAAAACAACACTTACTAAATTGGCCTCAGCCAATGCATTTGGGCTAGCATCATTGCGTAGCTTTAGCCTCTGCCATCTGAACATATACAGACAAAATATCCAGACAAATCCGATTAATATGACTGAGTGTGACAGAATTTGGTGCTTATTTATGGGCAGCTCTCGCTAACTTTACTCAAACTGATTAGCATCCTGCTCTGAAAAGCCTTCCTGCTGAAATCAGTGGGGCTGCTAACAGTAAATACACTAAATGTAAGGGGTTCGAGTCTCTCCATTATGGAGAGAGGGAGAGAGAGAGAGAGAGGGAGCAAGCATATGGAGGAATTACAGGGAATTACATTCTTTAATTGTTCTTATTTAATTGAGCCAAGTAAATTCTGTTTCTAAGGCTGAATAACTGTGGGAACCTTAATTTCCATACAGAAAAGTAAAAATTCTTGATTCTAAAGTCTTACATGAAATGTCTATTTATAGGTATGATGCTGTTGTTGATGGTAAAGCTTGCATCGATTACCACCAGGCCTAACTTTCACCCTTAATAAACAACTTAATCTACCTTGAAATGATGAAGGACTCCGCTGACCCCGCCAGGATTTCACTCTGATGTCCAAGAAAAGGAGGTATTTTAAGACTGTAGCATCAAGAAACTTTTGCCAGCAATGTGATCAACAGACAGTCTTCATATTTTTAAGAAAACTGCCTATGAACAGTAGTTTTCCTATTTGTCAGAATTACCTTATGATTTACTTATTTTTGTTACCGGGTTGTAACGTATTTAATGTTTAAGACTTCAAAAACCTACAGCAAATGCAAAACAACCGATCATCACAATAACCATCATTACAGAGATGGAATCCACACATTTATGGGTTTTTTTTCTATAGGGCTGCATTTGTTCTACTGGTATGCACATATAGTTGTTTTTTATGGCGGAATCCGATTTGGGCATTCATTATTGACACACACAATCAGATTTTAAGTGCAGTTAAGTACACCATCTGGCTTTTCTTTCCGTCTATGCCTGTGTAGCCATACACAGTTATCTGCCATTCCAGGAGTGTCTGGCGTCTATTATAGCTGCACCAGTTGCACTACAATCAGCTGAGTAGGCATTTCCCTTATGAACCCTGATTTTCAATGTTTAACAACTAATTCAAAATTGCATCAAGCTCAAACATGGCATGCACATTTGCAGACCAGATGTGTTTTTGTTTATCCTTTTATTTTTAAACGCCAAAAATGGCAGGGTTTAAAGAGTCCATCCAAATAATATACCGTTTATGATCAGCAAAGCAGATCTGCTCTCAGTTCGGAGATATGGTCACAGGATGTTTGAAAGTAGGTCTTACTTAGCCTTTTGGTCATCATTTGTAGCTTTCTCCCCTTAGCTAACCACTACTAGTACACAGCATGTACTGCAAACCACACTTAATGATGGGGCTTAAGCACGTCTATGACAAACCACTGGCATTTGGCATAAAGGGAAATTGTGCTGATTTACCCTGCAGCTAGGCAGGCTGGATTCTATTAATCCCAGTGCAGAAGTAAAAATAGTCTTTATATTTCCCTCTAAATCTGAGGAACCTAAGGAGTGAGATAGAGGAGCCCTCCAGAGACAAATTCTGAGAAAGAGTTCAAATTCATAAGAGGGCATAAAAAGGGAAGAAGAAGAAGAAGAGGGAATGGATTAAAAAGGTTTTCATTTAAGTTTTTCATTTAAATGCATTTTGTCAGCTTGTCTAACCATCTGAGCTTTATGTTGGGAAGATCTAGCCCAGCAACATCTTATCTCTAGGTTAGGGGCTCTAAACCCACCAAAGGTCTATTGAAGGACCCAGATTTATCAGGTAATATCCCTACTTTGTCTGCAAGTTCTCCAGGCATTTATTTTCCCAGATATGCTTGCAAGTGCCTGTCCTGTGGCAAAGAATGCTTATCTCCCACCAAACACTCCCATCACAATCCAAAGCACCGCCTACACCTACTTTCTATTCCTTAAAATGTCCTATTTGTAAAACAGTCTGCGGGTTAGAGGGGTCAGCCGGGTTTCTGCCCCCAGTGCTCGTGGGGGATACAGTCCATGATGCCTCTGGTAAGTGTGCTATGGCTCTTTCAGCCCAACCCTGATGTTCTTAAAGAGTTTCAAGAGGCTTCTTTGCACATTCTCCACTAATTAGAGGGACACGTTTGAACCATTTCAGGCTGCAGAAGGTATTGAGCCTGGGTGTCTCACTTCCTCAGCAAGTGCTCTGATATCTAATAGGAATTCAGGAAACCACATCTGCCTGACTGAACATTAAAAGGAAAGAGAGAATTGGGATCAATTCTTTGAAAAAATGGTTGCAGAAGACTGCTAGTGGGAGAGGATTTCAGGTTTACGACATCCAAAGGAAGGATGCACTTGCCCATCACTTGGGGTGAAGCAGTGGGCACCGGAGGAAGGGAACACTCCCAGGTGTTACCTCCTGTCTGTTGCAGCTTGACGTCTTTGAGAACAGCAAAGTATTTAGATCCTTACAAGGGGGAGGTAGGTTCTACTCAGAAGTCAGGTACTTAGAAATAAGACCTTTAGGATCTGTAGTTATTTATATTATTGAAAATAAACAAATAAAATTTCACTAATTCAAGCATCAAAGTATCAAAAGTTAACAAAGGGTTCTGTGCTACCACAATGCACATTTCGTGTTTGGTGCTTTAATGCAATAGAAACAAATTTAGCATTGCTTCAATATACAGCCAGTGTTAATTTTTCCCAGTTGAAAAGGCTGATGTTAAATATAACATATACCACTGCCTTGCTATATTTCTCCACTCCTTCAAAGCTCCTTTCAAATCCCCCTTCAGCTCTTCTAAGCAACTTCCCTTCCCTCTTTTTTTCAGTCTCCTCTTGTTATCACCCTCGCCCTCTGCTTCTCCCTAGCTCCACCAAGCCCAGTTCCCATAAAGCAGCTCCAGTGCAGGGTGATTTGTGGGTGACAAGTGTTTACACTGGTAAGCAATCCTACAGGTCTGGGATCTGAGGCAGTACATTGATGTAAGGTGAAAAATGTTCTAAGAACAATTTTCCTGAAAATTTATCTTCAGCAAGGGAAAACACAAGCATGTGATTAATCTTAAACACATAATTAGTCTTAATGAAGTCAGTAGGGCTACTCATTGACATGAAATTAATACATAAACAAGTCTTCATAGGATGGAGAGTATGTAGATGAACAAAATTACTTCCTCACCTCATTCCACAGGCATCCAAGACACACACTTGCTCCTGTGATGGCTTCTTCTCACATCATCTGTTCAGCCAACCACTCGCTCTCCAGCTGGTCTGCTTAGATCACTCTGTAAACTCTTGTGCTCTCCCTCCACGCATGCCCGATGTGCCAAGAGGGTCCTTTTTCATTTCCACATTGTTCAGATATTTCTACTATAAAACATGTTCTGAGGGATTATTAATAGTCCTTGACATTGACCTGAAAACAGATCAAGTAGAAGCAGCAACCTAATTTACTCATGGTAACTGAGATCAGAAGTAAGAAAGGGGCAGGTAGTTTAGACACCAGTGGGCCACTCTCTGTCCTCTGTGCTTGATGTATCTATATTCTTTTAATTTTATTTATGGATTAATCTTTTTTCAATATAATCAGTATTGACTCCTCAAGGGCACAGCATATATGTGAAGTTTAAATGATTATTAATCCCTTAATTTTCTTTTAGTGCCATTTTACCTTGTTTATTGAAAAAGAATATGTCACATTATGTTTTACAGAACATATGCAATATATATATTTCACATCAATATGTTATTGTAGAAAATACATCAGGTATTAGAATATATGGTATGTACTGATAGAGAGGTGAGAGCCAGGGTAATTTAGATGTGAGGTCTGCGCGTCAAAATGGGAGCTACCAAAAGCCTCCTTGATAAACCACCTCCTTGGTATATATATGACTCCTATACTCAACAAATCTTATTGTTATTGTGATAATAAGTTTATTCCCCATTTATTTAGCCGTTCTGTGGGTGCCCAGAGACAGATAGCCCTTAGATTAGGAGTGAGGATCTATTTTGCACCAAAAAGATGTGAGAGCATGATGAGCAGGAAAAGACATTACTGTGGGCGTTGAAAAATCTGAATCATGATCCCAGCACATATGCCCTCTACGACTTGATAAATCAGTAAATCTCCTCTCTGCTTCCCTGGCCTAAGGGAAATGTGAACATCCTTGGGTGTTCCACCAGAGAAAGGGAAGATCTCTTCTAACTCCTGCTTCCTTCAGCCTTCTCCTCATTAAGCTCTATTTTCCTTTTTTGTGCACACCCTCAGAGGCTAGAATTTATTTCAAAGAGATGGGGGCTGTAGGTGATTGAGGGGTAGCGAGCACCTCAGCACAAACTCCCTCCTGGAGTGCTTTCCGGTACCTGCGTAATTAACCTTAGCGCTCCTTCAGGTAAGGAAATGCTTCTCTTGCAAAAAAAAAAAAAAAGCAGAGAAGATGGGAGAGAGAAATGTGGGCACCCAGAAAGCAGCATTTTTAATGAAGTCCATGAGATTGTTGACCTTTCACTCTCATGAGACTTCACTGCTGTATAACGTAATGTGGGGTGCTTAGGGAAAGACTAGGAGATGTACAGGACCAAAGTCTCCCCATGGTGACACTACGTGTGTAAATCAGAGAAGTTAGGGGAAAAGAAGAGTGTGGCAATAAGGAAAAATAAAGAAAACGAGAGCAAAATTAAATAGTTGAGATACAGAAGAACATTGATACCTCTTACCTGTATTCTGTTCCTTCAGCCCATGCTTAACTTCTGGCTGTACTTTGTCAAGTAGCCAGAGACCCTTCCAGTACAGAGAAAAAAACTGTGGTACAAACCACACAAGCATTGAAAAGTGATCAGCGTTGTTAAAAATGGTAGGACATTTCCTGCAATGAAAAATAAAATCTATATTTATACCCACATCATATTAAGTGAGTAGTTTCTGCTGCTTTGACTGACTTTGCAGGGAGAATTTGATTCTGAGCTATACGTGTATAAAGATTTTCATTGGCAACGGAATAAATTTTGAAGTTGTTGCGTGGTCTATGTAGAAACAATTTTTAACATTTATTTTGGAAAAGCGGTATGAGAATTGAGCAACAGTGTGAAATCTGTGTCTGAAAAGGGCACATGTGGGCTTGTAGCCACAATCTGGTAAATGAGCCAAGATACACACCAATTCCTTCTCCAACTATCAACCTTCCTTCAGCTAATTTTCAAAAGCCTTTGCAATATACAAAATTGTATGATAAAAGTTCACATTTCTGGGCTGCAGCAACATCTTCTCCTTGAAAATGGCATTATTTATTCACGTATACCTTTTTATAATACATAAGAAAAGAAGTATATGGCCATAACAATATACTTTAGAGAATGGATTTTTTTTTTCCTGATATGTAAACACTTTTCTTTTGAATTAGTTAGAGCAAAAAGGCAGCAAGAAGACCACTTAGCATAATAAAAAACCCTCCTATCCAGGTTGATTTTCTTTTGAAAGCCCTTTATTTTTCAATTCTATGAGCAGTTTAAAACTATTTTAGACGCTAATGATTTAGGTAAATAAAATATTACTAAAAGGTACTCACCTACAAATCTCTCTTACCAGCTTCTGTAATACCCCATTTTCTGACCGTGTCTTCGTAGGATTAGACTGCGAAATGGATATTGTTCAAATATACAAAAACCATGAATGGTCTCAAGGAAAATATAGTTCTTTCTGTGGCAAAGACTGTGATGCTTACCTACTGCCTAAATTACAACGAATCGTTTGGACCCATTTAGTTGTGTCACCGCTACTTCACAATTACTGGAACAGACTAGAACTGAAAAGGAAACTGAAAAGCTGACAAAGAAAAAAGCCAACTTCTGGAGAGATAACAAACAGAACCAAATGAAAAGTTAATGTCCTCCGTAAAAACTTTTCCTAAAACATTGTTCATTTTGAGGAGTGGTAGTGATTGCTAGTGATTACTGGAGGTTCTACCACTGTCTCCAGGTTTAAGCACTATTCCCCAAAAATGACTACTGGATGCAAAAGTGAACACGTGGACTAAAAATCCCCAAGAACTCAAGTTCCGGTGCCTTTTAAAATAAACAGCTTTTGGTAATTCATTATGGTTACTAATATGTATATAAAATAAAAAGGACAAAGATGTAGTTGTCCCAGATTCTACACGTGTATATAACAAGCTTCCAAACTTGATTTAACTGAACTTGGACCTCATATCTAATGCTCCCCATCAAAAGGTGGTTTTAATTTTCAATTTAATGTCAGTCAGGTGAGAAGATGTAAATTTTCTGTGGATATCAGCTTGGATTTCGTTACATCGGTTTCACACAGGTTTTAAGCTGAGCTTACATGGACACGGAAGCAGATAAGCTTAGCATTGAGATCAATGAGAGAAAATTCATATAGAGTACTACAGGATAGCCAAAGAAAACAGCTGTCATATATGTTAATATCCAGTTTTGTATCAAAAATGTGATTCAAAGGGTGCTGTGAGCCCAGTCCAGCCACTCCAGGAGCAAAACCGCACTCTCTGCTCTCTGCCCCCAATTAGAAAAAGCTCATTTATCAAATGAACCGCTCTTCCACACTCCGCATGAGGACTGAAGCAGAGGCAATGAAATATTCACAGAAATGCAGACAACCCTTGAAAAGTCCTTTTTTTTTCACAAAAAAAAAAAAAAAAAAATATCCTGCAGTCCTGTTTTGAAGAGGAGCTAGAAATGTAAACCGTGCTATTGTGTGACTCCTGTGCAAATTAGCTCTATGGGAATCCAAAATAGAACAGATTTATGCTAACAACGGGCTGAGGGAGATTACTTGCAAACAACAAAGGCAGCCTGGCCAGCAGTTTAGGCCTTCTCTTGTTAAGAAAATTTTCCCATCTGTAACTAAATCAATTAGTTATACCAGTGCAAACCCCTGATAGAGACATGCTGCACCAGCATGAATTGGGGCTTAAAGCCATTTAGGTTAATTCAATAAATCCTTGTCAGCACTGCTTTGAAGCGAAGGATGCCATAGAAGCAAAAGTTTATTTGGGGTAACGAGACTGACTGATGTGTAGGTAGGTTTCAAGTTGTCATTCTTCTGGCTACAGGCGTTTGCGTCCGGGAGAATATATGTGGCAGGTCTGATTTGGATTGCGTCTCAAGCCTGTGTAATGAAGAATGACGCTTTCCCTCACAGCCCTTTCTATTAAATAACTGATCTTAAACTAATTTTCAGACGCTTTAATCTGGAGGTGTAACGAGACAATTATACGTGCTGACCCTTAATGCACCACACCTCCTGGAATAGCACCAGGCTGTCATCTCCCTCTTCCTCTTCCCAGCCCTCCCCTTTCCTCTACAGGGTGGCCAGGTCTACCTCTTTCAGGGAAATGGGAGCAGTTGGCCTAGGGAAAGCATGATGAAATCCCCAAAATTGCTACACGAGGCCAGTTCTTCCACAGTAATAGCTTACTTATTCAGAGATACGCTCTGGGGAGGTTGTCAGTGATGCTACAAGGAGAAAGAGCAGCTACCAGAGATGCTCGCTGCCATCTCCCCCTCATTAGTGCTGACACTGGTCACCAGCTGGGGCCAGGAGGTAGGCAGCGGGGTGTCCCAACTGGCTCAAGAGGTCTCATTTTCTCCTTGTAAGCTCTTTCCTGCTGCTTTGCCATTTGCAAAGGAGGACAGTGTGTTTACATTCGCAGCTCTTCCAGATTCTCTAAATACCCTATGTTCTAGAGGGAAAAAAAATAATAAATTAACAGAATACAGAAAACTGTTGAGTCAGTATACACTGATGTCACCAATAATGGTGACATCAAAGAATCAGTTGGTACTCACAGAGTCAGCTCTTGTTCCATTGGTCTCATAAAACAATACCTGCAGAAAAAATATGTATATTGGAAAGCAAAAAACTAGTTCTAAACTTTTAAAATTCTAAAGCATGAAAGCTCTTGTCAGGTATTTGTTATAGATCAGTCCTCTGCATATTGCCTATATCAAACACTTTCTACTGCCCAAGAATATAGGACTGGAAGCCTCCTGAGACACAGTTCGTGCCCCTGCAATCACAGGCTCCATATCAAATAATTTTTCATAACAAATCAATCTCCCGTCTGACAAGAATAGATTTTTGTTCCACCAGGCAGACGGTTCTGGACCAGAGCTCCCCTGCTCATTGACCTGGTGGTTAGGAACCCAACTCTGATTCACAAGGCAAAATATACCTGTGTTAAATAAATTCTACTTTGGATCTATTTGCTGTCACAGTAACATTTTTCAACAGTTTTAAATGCTTTTTCTCTCCCTTTTATCTACCCTTTCTATTCTATCCCTATATGTTTATGGTAATTGAAGCTTTATGGGGCTCTATTTTGCTATGCAAAACTAGCTAGGAAGTTTTTATGTCTTCTAGTAAGAAAAGAGCTTTTTGCCCCCAAATTAGCCCCTCTTCCACTTTCCATTAATCTTTCTGGCATGTATTTGACCAGGGCTGCTCGCAGCTCTCTCTGTGATGGGGCTTCCATATATGCACTGGAGATTTTGCAATTACTTGACCTGAAACAGCTTCCAACTTTTTTTTTTTTTTCCCATCCTCTCTTTTCCAGAGCGATCCCATTGCGTTGGCACAATTGATGGTGCAGAGGCAGGAATTCAGGCCTTGAGAGACGTGGGAAGAAAGGCACAGAAAGTGACTTTACTGCCAAAAACGAAACACAAAAGGAATTTCATTTTCCTGCTCAGCCGTAACCAGACAGTAGCCTCAAGACTTTTCCTTCTCTTCAGCTCTTTCCAAAATACAAGCTACCGGCTCCTGGCAGAAATTCTTGTTGGGCTGCATGGGACTGCATGACCTTGAACTTTGTACTATTAAATTTCATCCGTTTCTTTTTACTTCTATCCTCAGTGATCCAGCTGTTCTTACATGATATTTTGATCCTCCTCTGCAAAGGCAACACTACCCAGCTTTGTGTCACCAGCATAATTTATCGGTTCGCTCCCACTTTTGGTCCCCAGGTTAGAAGCAAAAATACTAAACAAGAACAGAGCCTTTTTCCAGCCACTGTAACACCCCAGCAGCAGCTTCCCTCCTGTCTGCCACCACTCTTCAACACCCACCAGGGTCATATTCACTTTAGTCTGCTTCTTACCCTCCACATGCAATTCGCCTCCTTCCTATGGTTTGACTAATTATTATTAGTCAGTGAGAATGCAGGAAAAAAAAATGAGCTGGAGAGCTACCAGCTCTTAGATTGATCTTGATAATATACAATTTTTTCAACAACTTTTAAAGTAAAAAATAATTAAAGACTAGGAAATAAATATAAGGATTTATGTCTTTGTAAAGAGATTAAATACAGCTTCAGCCAAGGGAGGTTCTGCCAGATTCATTGGATGCTATTCTTCAGCAGAGATTCTTTTAAAAAATTATTTATTTTATTTATTTCAGCAAAAAAACCCAAACAATGAATGTCATCTGCATGGACTTCAGTAAAAGGCTTCATACTGTGTCACACAGCTAGTAAAGACTTGTTAGCATTTGCAGTTTAGGCGGGGAAAGGGAGGAGGGAGTTAGCATAACTTCATACCAGTTAAAAATAACTGTAGAGGCTGAGAGTAACTGCTTGGTTGAGTGATGCCGTTTACCACAGCTTTAAATTACTGCGGAATTGTTTAAGCATTAGTTAACTGGCTGCCATGAATCCCGTGATGGATCTCTTAAGTCAGAGTTAAGTAATGGTTTACCATAGCCTGGTTAATGGTTATACAAGCTGCACATGTCTGATTAGGTTTTTTTCTTTCCATTACTGTAATTGTGTGATAATTAACTTAATTTCATTACTTGTCCTTTTTTTCTCTTTTATTTTTTTAACATACTTATTTTGTGACTAACCATTTTTTTTTTCCCAGGGAAAAACACTTCTATTGCAGAGCATTCCACCATGCCAATCAATTAGCTGTTTCCGCAGAGTTTATGCTCTCAATTTTTCAAGCCAAGATGATGGCTCCTTAAACTTTTCCACTGGTGGAAAGTATAGTGACAGAAGAGAGAGACAGGGCTTGATTGATTGGAATTGCCAAGCAGCAGTGAACTTTTAATACAATATAGCACTGAATTTTAACTTAAAAGAGAGGACCATAACTCCTTGAAAGAAAATCATATTTACTGAGACATTAAGCATTAAAAAAGATTGTGTGACACAACTGGAAATATTGACAAATCCAAAATAAGCAAACACTTCAGTGTAAAAAGTAGGGCATTGAATGTACTAGCAACTCTTTTTGGTATTCTGGCAACATTTTGCACTGTCAAGCACATAATGAACATCCAGGACCTTCAGTCACACTAAGGGTACTTTACTCTGCACTTGTAGTCGTTCCTCTTAGGAAGGGTCAGAGCTCGGTACCTTCACTGAGCAGTATGAAGTTAGAGACAGAATGGAGGGCTCTGGGTGGAATAAATGAGCAGAAACCACAAACTACTACAGAGCTACATTTTACTGCATGAACCTCTGCATAGACTCCGAGTTTGTCCCTCAGAAATAAAACGAATGAAAAAGGGAAGAAAAGGTTGCATCCATATGGCTGCACACATATTTTCACAAGCTAACGCTGAGATGTATTTCAGAACTAATACCTAAGAATGGGTTCCTGTGACCTAGCCAAAGAGGTAAGAGTCAGAAATAGAAAAGCTTCCGTGCTTTAAAGTTGTTTCCTAAATTTATTCAAACTGTAATTCTGGGAAATTGTCATCCAGAAAGTGAGGTACATTTCTAGACATCCCCAGCCAAGAAAATGAAGTCATTTCACAACAGGTGCAGAACAGGGCGGCTGGCATCATCAGGGGAATGGGATGAGACTGAGAGGACTCACCCTCGCCAGCCTACCAAAGAGAGGGCTTCATTTCTTTGTGGTAAAGCAACGGCATATACTGGAGGGAAAAAATGAAATAAATCGCACGGAGTTATTGATTAAAAATGTAAATGAACCTTTAAACATATGCATTCACAAGTGGCTGCACTAATCCATCAAGAAAAGAGTTAAAGATTTTAAGCAGCCTCTTATTCCACAAAGAGCATTTTCACCTGCCGTTAGTAGGAGTCAAATTTACTACCATGGGAAAGCATAAAGAGCAAGCCTGTGAACAGAGGCCGATATTCATATTCATTTGGGGATTTTTAGTGCAAAATTCAGATAAAAAATATGAATAAATGTAAATTTCACCTGGTGTGCATTTACCCAGGGGTGAAATTTCATGCGTAAGCCCCCTCCTCTTCTGCCCACTGTAGGGAAAAAAAAAAAAGAAAAAGTGAAGCTTTAGTCTGGCAGGTCTACTGTGCTCCTCCGGCTCAAGGATTTGAGCAGCCATTTGAGTTTTCTACATCAAGCTGCGTACAAGTGATCATAGCATGTGACGCTAAGCCACGGGGGTCCAGGAGCGGCACCACACCTTCGGGTGGTGATAATCCAGCTGTCCCAGCGCTCCCCTGAGAAGCACTTCCAACGAGTCACTGTCACAAACAGCCTATGAACATGAACAATGATGTTGAGCAAGAAAGTATTTCAAATACTTATCATAGAATCATAGAACGGTTAGAGTTGGAAGGGACCTTAGAGATCATCCAGTTCCAACTCTCCTGCCATGGGCAGGGACACCTCCCACTAGACCAGGTTGCTGAAAGCCCCATCCAGCCTGGCCTTGAACCCTTCCAGGGATGGGGCTTCCACAACTTTTCTGGGCAACCCGTGCCAGTGCTTCACCACCCTCACAGCAAAGAATTTCTTCCTAATATCCCATCTAAATCTCCCCTCTTCCAATTTAAAACCATTACCCCTTGTCCTGTCACTAGACTTCCTGACAAAGAGTCCCTCTCCAGCTCTCCTGGAGCTTCCTTCAGATACTGGAAGGCTGCTCTAAGGTCTCCCAGGACCTTTTCTTCTCCAGGCTGAACAGCCCCAGTTCCCTCAGCCTGTCCTCACAGGAGAGGTGCTCCATTCCTCTGATCATCTTTGTGGCCCTCTACTGGAGCCATTCCAACAGTTCTATGTCCTTTCTATGTTGAGGACTCCAGAGCTGGACACAGGACTCCAGGTGGGGCTTCCCGAGTGCAGAGTAGAGGGGGAGAATCACCTCCTGCGACCTACTGGTCGTACTTGAAGGAGAAAGATCACTGGAAATGACAGCAGTTACAATTTTGTTCTATTGTAGATTACATTGCTCATCGAAATAGGGTGAGACGATCTCACAATTCACTACCAGAAGAAAGGAGACATCCTCCATAAACACATGCACACTCTCTCATACTTCTGTCTCAAGGCTCTTGGCTGTGTGTGTCCACCATTTAGTGCCGTAGCTTGTCTGAAAGGACCCAGCTCACTGGCTCAAGAAAAAAAGAAGTCAGCAGAAATGTAGTTGTCTGCCCGTTCAGTCAGTGGATAAATCAGCCGACAGAAAAGGCCAAAACTCATTTGAATGAGTGCGAAGAAGAGGGCAGGATCAATGCAGAGGTGTGAAGGAGAGAGAAAAAGAGGCAGAAAAGAGGACAGGAGAGAGCTCTTTTGTGGCACCAAGCTGTTAGGCTCACGTCCATAAACATCATTGTAAGCTAAAACCGCATTAATGACTTACCTTAGACTATTAATTTCAGCATTGAAAGAAATGCCTGGTTCTATGAAAATCTGATGTGACATTAGGTGGAATTCCAGCAGTCTTTCAGGCATTGGGTTGAACTTTCAGGATTATTTTAAGAGAGCCTGTGCAGTCTGCAAATGTCAAGAGCTCTGGACTTTAAAACTCGGCAGATCTGAAAGCTGGACAGCTGCAGTACAGTTCATTGCCGTATACTACCAAGGGAGAAACAAATCCTATTTTTAGTTCACCTTGTGTGAGAAGCGAAGTCATTACAAATATGAAAGAATTGGTCTTTACTAAAAATAGTATGCAAATGAGGCCATACTTCCTACAAGCTTATCTTTTCCCTTCACACTCATAACCGTGGTCAGTAACAAACACTTTTTCTGAAAATAGACATGGCATAGACACAACTGCCATTCACGTTCCCTGCACTCATGAGGAGGAAAAACTGAAAAAGAACAAAACCCAAAATGGTGTACAACGTAAAATACAAATTGCATACAAAATTATTTAAAAGGAAGATAAATTACGTCTGCTGCTACAGATAGTCTCTTACTTTGTAAACCAAGGTCAAAATAAACATTCTGAAGACCAGAAAAAAAAAAAAAATATTCCTTCTGCCATGACAAGGAGTTCCCTGGTCTCCAGTGTTTTGTATCAAAATATTTGAGTTAAATGTCTACGTGGTCTCTTATGCTCTTTCTTGTCCCCTTCCACCTGAGGAGGAGTAGTCAGCAACATGGGATTTTGCAACCTCAACACTTTTTTAGCTTTTGGTTGTCCACCTTTTAAAACTGAGTGAGAAAAAGAAAGCACATTTTTAGAGGAAATTAGTGTCAGGAGGGAGAATAACTGTACTTAGCTTCATCTTGATTATAGAAATTAGAATGGTCTTGTTACAAACATCTAGTAATAAAACAGGGTTTGGCATAGAAATATTGACACAGGCTTGTCTATAGTTCTGCTGGCAGCACCATTATAATAAGAGACGAGGATACAATGCAAAAATGAAAAAGAACATTCAGTGTAGAGAAATTCTGTTGTGTTGGTTGGCTGCTGAATAGCTGCTTCAGAGATTGACAGAACAAGATGGGGCTTTTAAATGGGACAAAGACTTAATTCAATAGAGAAGCAATACAATACACAAAAAAAAAATGAAATTCCATTCATTTACAAGCTACCTATTAAGTGGGTGAAAAATGATTCTTTTTTTCCCTTTAATTTACAGCTTTAGAGAAAAATTTTGATTTTGCGGTGTTTATGCAAGTCACTACCATAATCTACTTTTTCTCTGAGATTCAGAATTTTGCCCACTTCATGTAGAGCACAAACAGACCATCTTAAAGGGTGATCTATTTTGTGCCCTAACTTTATCTGTCCTCCTCCATTATTCTCTCTGAACTCAGTTGAGTCAAGAAATGAGTCATGGCTGTGTCATATGGCTCAGCTACTTCTGAGGACACCTCATTCCCACAAAGAAACGCAAACTACCCTTGACATTCATGAGCCAAAGAGAATAGCAAAATACGGAAAAAACCTTCATCCCACCACTGAGAGCACTTCCTGAGAAATTGGTATATACCTACACTGGAGAACTTCAGTTTTCTCCATAGTTCTATATTCCTCGTGTAACTTTCTTTTAAATTTGTGTTTGGATACTTTAACCCATTTCTTCTGATGGTTTGACCATTCCCATTCTCTGTATTCTGACTTTAGTTATTTATAGCAGATTGTATGTACTAATGAAATCATGGAATTTTGACTCTGATAGCAACAGCAAAGGAGTTGGGTCTTCAGTGAAGCAAACCACTCTAAATTCACCTCCTTGAATTGTCACCAGTGCTTATAGAAGTAATGCTCAGCTAGATTAGAAGAGATTGAAATAAGTAGGGGGAAGAAATATATAGGAAATTATACATTTTTAGGACTAGGAAGCAGGCAATTTTCATTTTCAATGACAGCATCCCAAAAGAAATGGATGTTGTCACTGGAATAAATGTAGCACATAGTCCCTCGCAAGGTTTAAGGTCTTTGTGAGACAGATCTGCATGATCAAATAGAGGACCTCGGTGATTTTCCAGGTACAAACTTACGCCCTTCACACTTGCATTCAAGCTTACATCATTATCAAAAGAGATAAAGCAGCAGCAAAGGAAACAGGATTAACCATGAAAGTCATTAGATTTTAAATTACTGAAGTAAATAAACTTCCTGCACAGTGACCCAGAATATCTAACTTTTCTTTAAAAACCGTTAACACGGAGAACTTATCAGTCATTTTAATACTTTCTTCCATCAAGCCCAGAGTAAATACAACGTACAACAGCATGACGCCTACGGCTCTGATTCAGAGACTCAGGTGTATATACATACAGATTTATATTTTAAATACATATATATAAGTCTGCACAGATGTCACCATGTCATTGCATTCAGTCTGGAGAAGACCGGCAGCCCGTTTCAAGGAAAAAAGGAGGAGTAGAAGCTTGGCCCTGAGCCCAACGAAGCAGCAGTCACTGACCAGCATGGTCATGGCTAGACGTGCACCCTTGTAGACACACATTTCTCACTGACAGCCTTACCTCACTTCACCAGCCCCTCATTGTGTGATGTGATGCACGAGGACCTACACCCAATGCATGACTACTCCTTTCCCCACACTTGTCTGATAGCCTGATACACCTGAGTTGGAGTTTTGCGTTATCAAATAGGTGGTCTCACATCCTGGGATTTAAGTCCAGAGGTATAAGTTTCTGTACAGCATTTTTCCTACATGTCTAGCTCTCCACTTTCTGATTTCAGGTGAGTCAGTCTTTTTCTGCATGAGCATTCCCTGAGCACAAGGGGCATAACATTCATTCTCTCCCAGCCACTCCTGTATCAGTAAAATGTTACTGTATTTCCATTTTTATTTCTATCCCCTGTGGACTTTCAGTTCCCTGCAAGCATATGAAAACATTAAGAATAATAAACTTAGTTCTTATATATCATTTTCCATGTTTAAGCATAGAAACTAATGATGCTCTAAGTCCCTACAACAGTGCTTTTTAGAGAGTAGTAAGGCAAGAACACCTTATTGGAGAACCAAGAATGTGTGAAATGACATTTAGTTAAGAGACTGTATTGTAGATTAAAGAGACATAAAATGCTGATTTTCGGCTATGAGCAGAACTTAAATGAAAATCCCAAGTTTTTGGGGAGAAAACAGCACTAATTTGATATAGATAAGTGTAACCATAAAATCAATCAACTAGGTACTTATAGCAACAGTGCAGTTAAGCCAGTAGTTGGAATACGGCAGAAGACACAAAAGATTTAACATTTATATTGTGAAACTGGTTAAGAAATGAGCTCAAACATTTTTTATGCAGCTCATCCAGTCATTTCATTGGATTCTACCAAGCTGCTGTGATGCACCTACAAGTTGGGTCTCTGGACTTACAACCTAACACTGACAACAACCACCACTAAACTGTATCTCTAAGCACAATATCTACATGCGTTTTAAACACCTGCAGGGATGGTACCTCCACCACTTCCCTGGACAGCCCATTCCAAGGCTTGATAACACTTTCAGTGTGAAAATTTTTCCTAGCATCTAATCCGAACACCCCCTGGCTCAGCTTGAGGGCGTGTCCTCTTGAACGATCATTTGTTACTTGGGAGATGAGACTGACAATTAAATACAACATTATACATTTCTTGCTTTAGCTGTAAATAGGAGACCCTCGCTTTCAAAAAAAAAAAAAAAGCTCCCAAAAAGCTTTAAAATATCCTTTCCCATACCTTTCTTCTTGAGGGCAATTTGATTGTTAGTCTCAAATCTTTAAGCTACTTGAAGAAAATAAGACTCACTACATGATCTTTGTTTATTTCACACAGACCAAGAGATGTACAGTTTTATGTAAAACATACAACATTGCCATCTCCACCCTCTGCCTCAGCATCCCAAAGATCTTACTGACCTTTTGAGTTCCAGGTCCCTCCTGCTGGACTGCATTAACCAGCTCAGAGTGAGTCCTGGAAACGCTGCGTTTTCTTTATTTCACTTTCTCCAGTGGTCCTGTTAGCCTGGCAGTCCTTAACTTCCCTGCAAAACCTGTTCCTGTGTGAATCCCTGCTTGTCAAGCCTTTCTTTACTTAGTCCTGCCTTTTTATACATTCCTTGGTCTTTTCTTTCCTTGGTCTTTTATACATTCCTTGGCTTTACAGAATCACAGAACGATACAGGGTTGAAAGGGACCTCTGGAGATCATCTAGTCCAATCCCCCTGCCAGATCTCCTGTCAGTCTAGTCTTCTCCAGTCTAAAAAGACCCAAGTCCCTCAGCCTTTCTTCATAAGAGAGATGCTCCGGACCTCTAATAATTTTGGTGGTCCTCTGCTGTACCCTCTCCAGCAGCTTCCTGTCCTTCTTGAACTGGGGAGCCCAGTACTGGACACAGGACTCTAGGTGGGGCCTCACAAGGGCAGAATAGAGGGGAAGGATGACCTCCCTCAACTTGCTGGTCATGCTCTTGATGCACTTCAAGATGCCATTGGCCTTCTTGACCACAAGGGCACACCGCCGGCTCTTGGGCATCCTGTTGTCCACCAGGAATCCCAGGTCTTTTTGCTCAGAGCTGTTTGTTTCAAGGGTTTTCTGGTCCTTAAAACTCTAGGCTTTCTCCCACAGACAGCTAGAGAGAAGTTGTTTCCCCAAGATGAAGTCATTGCACAATTTCAGTTGGAGAAGAGCTAACCTTTTTTAATAGCAATTTTAAGGCTCTTATTCAGACTCAATACTCTGACCCTGTGAGCCCAAGGAGTAGGTAGACAGAGTATCTTAAACAATGGCGTAAATATATAGCGAGACCACGGACTTCAGCAGAATTTGTAAATGGTGCAGAGACAAATTCCCAAATGAAAGTAACATTATTAATCAGCGCGGTCATTCAGAAACCTGAGCTGTTCTGCCATCCTAGGCATTCAATTGTCTTTTCTCACTGGATTTTTGCTCATTGACAACAATGATGATTAATGACAGCCTGGCCAATAGCGTATTTACACTCCAGAAGACAAAGTGCTACAACATTTAGCAAAAGAGAACAAAACAAAAACACGGACATATGGGTTGTTAAAATGGTATTTTATTCAACAATTCTGAAACTTTAACAAGAAGTACATCCTCTGATTGTAATGGATAGTCAGATGGTTGAAACAATTAATCTGGGTTTCCTGTATAAAAATGAAAGAGCTCAGTGCAGCAGAAATCATTAGGATTTAAAATAAGTAGAACCTTCTCTGTTCCAGAATTCAAAGGACGAAGGTGTTTTTCAAGTTGCTAAAATAGCATGGGTTGTTAATACCTCTAAAGACAGTCATCAGCCTTCCCACTACTTTCTAAGCTAAAACACACATTTCCCATTTAGTTTGAGACAAAGTTTCATGAGTTCCTATTTTTCTGGGAACTTAAGATAACTCTTCTGGAACTCAATTTAATTTTGACATCCTATTCATCTTCCTGCTTATTTCCCATCACCGACCCTGATCTTATTAGAAAACCTCTGAGAATGTCAGCAAGTGCAGGGTTGGGATTTTTTTAACTTTTTTTTTTTTTTTTTTTTTGACAAGTTACTCTGGAATGTGTTTAATGCCTTAAAATTGTCATTGATTGAAAGTAGCAATTCTAAACGAGCAATTGAAAACTAATTCCCCTCTATTTTTTATTTCTGTTTCTCCCCAGCCACATGTTCAGCACTCCTGGGCTGATTTCAAGACAGACCAATGGCCTTTAGGAACACATATTTCTTTACCCTAGTACCCTATTTTGCCTCTTTCAGGTTATAAAATAAGTGGAGGTTACTTCTATGCCCCAAGGGGCTGATCAGGACAACTGAAAGGACATACAAGGGCACAACACATAAACACAGAGCTGATTTTTTACTTCTGTATGCATGTGTCCTATGTTTTAATGTCTAATACAAAGTCTAGTGAGGAGCATCAGGACAGGGTGAACTAGAAGGAAATATCTAGACAGTGCTATTTGCCTTTGTAAAGTCTTCAACCCTTCAGTGATCTGCAGCTTGGAATTGTTGTGGATATCCTTGTGTTAATAATTCTAGATGATTTCTATCCATGAGTTTGTCAAGGTTGCTTTCTGAACCCATGCAAAAATTCGGCATCTACCTCACTGGCCTCCTGTGACAATGAAGTCCACAGCTTAACTGTTCACAGCAAGGTGAAACTCCTCCTCTTTTTTGAATTTGAGACACTTTAGACAGATTTGATGCCCTTTAATTCAAGTATTATAATATTCAGCAAATAATCATTTTCTATCAGCCTCCTCTTTCCATTTATGTTTTCTCCATCTCCATTACATCTGTCCCTAAGTTGTATAATTTCCAAGCTGAAATGTTCTTGTCCATTTTACTCATTTTTCATACAGAAGCTCATTCTCTCATCATCCTTCCTCTTTCCAGCCTTTTTATTGCTATGATATACTTTTCAAGACTGGAGAGAGAGAGAATTGCATGTAATATTGAAGTTATGGTCACAACAGTTTAAACAATGGCATAATAAAGTTTGCTGCTGCTATCTTCCTTCCTCTTATTTGCTTAACCAGTGCAGAGCATGCAGCTAAAATAATGAATATAGCATCTAGATCTTTTTTCCAAACATATGTTGAATTGCATTTATAAACTTCAAATATATCTGCTTTTTTATTGCTCAGTAGCTTGGCTTTGCAGAATCCCTTGGCAACAGCCTGGTGTTGTTTTGGTCTTTCTTACATTAATAGCTCAGCACCCTCAGCAAATTCGAGAGAATTTCTAGACCTTTTATGCATACGCTGTGAATCATAGGCCCTAACGGTTTTCCCATTTTGGCACAGATTCATTTGTGAACTCCCCTTGTTTCTCATTTCTCTTTGTTTCTCTTTCGTGTCTTGGGACATACAAAAGGCCTGTGTGTGTAAGGATAGCATTAAGGAAGTCAAAGCTCTCCTGGAGTCGATGCTTACACGGGACATCAAGGGCAACAAGAAGAGTTCCTACTGCTGCATTTGTAGTTAAAATAGTAAAATGCTAAATTAAAAAAAAAATTTTAAAAAGTGGTTTCCATTTTTGAAATGCTCACTTTTAATTTTCACTTTCTGTTGGATTTTGCAGTTCAAGCAAGTTTTTTGAATACAGGTACATCACAGAAACTGTTAATCCTGGCTTATTGACAGCAAAATTTTGAACCAGGTCTTCCGGTAGCAAAGAGCTGCTTTTCTCCCCTGGGACTCCTGTCTCTCTCTCCATTAAGCAATCATTCATTACATCAGAAAACTTAACCTTGGCATCATATTGTGTCTGTGACATCTTAATTTACATCCTAATTTACAACTGAAGTATCCTGTCATAATAGCCTCTTTGATGATGCTGTTTGTCACAATGAGGCATTATAGCCAGCCTGAATGGGTGGCTGATGTCAACAGGGAGTGCTGTCATTTCTCCGTGTAGGTACAGAATTGCCACCTCTACAGAATTCGTGCTATCTGTTGGTGTGCTGAAGCCATTCATAAAATTTAACTCTCAGAATGGTGTCACAAGTTCCCCTCCAACAAACGAGCTGTCTATCCTGCAGACTTTGCCCTCTGGTATTAACAAAGTTTAGAGGACAAGTCCTGTGGGGAGCAGATGAGAGGGTTCTTCAGCCTGGAGAGAAGGACACTGAGGGGAGACCTTATTGCTCTCTACAACTACCTGAAAGGAGGGCATAGTAAGAGGGGTGTGTGTCAGTCTTTTCTCCCAAGAAGCAGGTGATAGCACAAGAGGAAATTATTAGGGATTATATTAGGAAAAATTTCTTCACTGAAAGGGCTCTCAAGCATTGGAACGGGCTGCCCAGGGAAGTGATGGAATCCCTGGAGGTATTCAAAAGACATATAGATATGGCCGTTAGGGACATGGCTTTGTGGTGGTTTTGGCAATGTTAGGTTAATGGTTGGACTCAACAAGCTTAAGTCTTTTCCAACATAAATGGTTCTGTGATTCTAACTGATTATCATTCTTCCACCGAGTTTATGGTATGCCAAATCCTTGTTTATAGCCACATACTCCCACTGCATATTTTTAGACTTCTAGACTTTGTAAAGCAGTACCAGCCCTCGATTCAATTGCCACTTCTCTGGGTTCTGTTTAAATAGGAACTCATTTGATCACCCTTATCATTAGCCATTATAAGTTTTGTCAGCTTCTAATATATTCTGTCTTTGAGGATACAGCATCTCTATGATTTCAGCTAAAAGGACACATCATCCAGAAACCTGTGATCTTCTTAGCATTTTTTTCAGTCTTTATTTTAAAACTCCCCTGTAATCTTTCTAATTTTAAATGCCATTTGTCTGTTTCCATTTTGTTTTTAATGAAGTCATTATTGCTTCCAAAATCCCAGTTATTCAGTAGATATGTGCAGAATGACAATATTGCTTACCAAAGGCGAGACCGTACGCTAACACGGTTCCCAGTTAGAAAACAAAGAGTGGCTAACTTAGAAACACAGCTGCAGAGGAGCAGTCATGTATTCTCTGCTTTCCCTCCTTCCCAGAGAATCGTAGAATGGTTAGAGTTGGACGGGACCTTAAAGATCATCGAGTTCCAACCCCCCTGCCATGGGCAGGGACACCTCCCACTAGACCAGGTTGCTCAAAGCCCCACCCAGCCTGGCCTTGATACATGCTGGGAAGAAGAAACATTCAAAATGGTGGAGACACAAATAATAAGGAAAAAAAAAAAAAGGAAATAGACAATATTTACATGTACAAATTCCTTGTGGCTTTTATAGGGTCAAAACCCACAAAGAGACTTTTCTCCTTAGAGTGTTTGCTTTTTTTTGGCAGGGCAAGAGTGTTTCATCTGAAGTGCTGGGAGAAACGAGAGCTGTACGATTACATCTTTATGATTCTCTTGCTCTGCAGAAACCCAATCAAAAAAAATAACAATAAAGGAAATGTGTCTAAATCACTCCTGAACTTCAATAAAGGTTTGCTTCTATTTTGCTTCTTACAATGTGCAAGAAATGCTTTTGTCTGGACTGGGTTTGCTATCCTGGATATCCACCTTTGAACAGAATATTTCAGATCTGCATGAATTCCTACATTCTCTTGATAATTTGTTCAGACTTTTCTCATGGTATTAGGTAGCAAATACAAAAGCATCAGAGAGTAGATCTTACTAGAAGCTAAACTTTAATCCTTTGTAAATAGTTAACTGCAGAGCTGCGTGTATTATTTTGACAGATACATGCACTATGCCTCAAAGCCACTGTTACTTGAAAAATAGCAACATAAATCCATCTATCTGCATGCTTCCTATATTATTTATAGCTTAATACAATACCCAAATGCATTCTCTGAAGTAGGTCCATGCTGTAGCTAAGGTTTATTACTACAGACACGCTGCACAGACATATCCCAGCTATCTTTCAGCTAGGGAAGCTTCAGCTGAAAATATGTGTGCAGGGGTTCAAGAAAACAGAAAATCTGAGCATGCGTTTTGGCAGTGAGATGGCATTGATGCAGCCAGACTGGGAGAAAGACTCCACAGTTAAAGGTAGACAGGATAGAGGAAAGCAAGATTGACTAGCGTGGTGCCTCTTGGTCTTTTTTTCTTCTTTTTTTCCCCCAGTTACACGTGCATTGATTTTCAGAAACACCTAAGGATGGACTTTCAGCCTGCTAATGATGTCTGCCAACAAGCGATGACAAAAATTACCTGTATGGACCACCAAGAGCTTATGGACCAGGGAGTAAATAACAGTGTGCTAATGGCTTACTTGCCAAATCAGGAACTACTCCAAGGTCTGGCACTTCATCTTTAGCCAATGGTTTCTGTTCTCCAAGTTTATACCTCCTCCAAAGCTGTTAAAGGCAGCTTTTCCAGCTCTCCTCTTCTTCTTGCAATGAAAGGACCTGTCCTTTCAGCAGGGGCAGCAGATTTCTGTGTCCTTGTAGTGACCCAAGTGCATCAGAAACTTCCTTAGTAATGCCACAAGATGCCAAAAAGAAGTTCTTCTCAAAGGCAAAGGGAACATATCACTTAACGGACAAAAGGAGAGGCTGTGAAGGGATATCTCCTGAAATACATTAATGGATGTGGGCACATGCATCATACCATCAAGTCTTAAGGGGGAGAAGAGGGGCTTCCTCAGCCGTTGTGTACCAGCCATCCCAACGATCCAGCACCTGGACCTTTCCTTAACACACTTAGTGGGCAAACCCCAGTAGTGTTGCAGCTAAAAACATTGCCTCATTTGAAGACAGCTGAGGGCAAGCTAGAACAAAGCTGGAAGTACTAAGAAGCCCAAAGGAAATAATAAAATTGAATATTTCTTTCTTTATATTCATTTGGGGCCAAATTGGATGGGATTTCACACACATGAATTCATTGTTGAGGCAATGCTTTAATAAAACTAAACCATCTGATGCTTATATTTCTTCCCTATATTTCACGCTGTCACCTGAAGTGTTAACAATAAGGACTTTAAAGGTGGGTGGGTGGCCAAGGCAGGGACATCTCTAAAGATCAGTGACCTTTCCTCCAAACCTTCCCTTTCCCAAAATGACCTAGAACACTGAAAAGAACCGAACGCTGTTTTGTGCAGGAAAATTTTGTGAATTGGATCTAAATAAAGAAAGCCCAACACCATCTGGAAGCAGCTATACTGGGCAGCGCTACACGGCCAACTGCAAGACTAAAATCCACAGGTGGGAAAGCATGCTGGTCAACAGCAAAATTTCTCAAAGGTCAGTTGAAATGCTATTATGGGAAGTGGACTTGTGACAGAAGCTGGCTGCTCTGATTTCATAATATTTTCTCCAAATATGAATATGTATCCCTAAAGGTTCTATTCTAAGCCCATAAGGTCTCTTAGGTCATCAGCCACAGCTTTCCCTTTGACAGAAGGAAGGAGAAAGGAGAAAAGAAATGCATGAAATATTTTTTTTAAAGTTCCTATAATGTATTATATGAGCTATCATTAATAATTATTACTCTGAGTGTTGGGACTAAACACTCTTTTAAGTGGTATTAAACCCACCATTGCAGGATGTAATACTGGTCTGACTTACATCGTTCAATTCCCATTTAACAGAACAAAATGACTTTTATTTACACCAGAGCAAGAGTGCAACTACCCCTTTATTCTTTAAATAAGCCTCCCTACAGGAACCGTTTCTTTTCTGATAGTTCCACAATAAAGCAAATTGGTATGTCCATTTGCGTACGTATCAAGGGTGATCTGTTTATCAAGAAATGAAAGAACATTTCCTTCCAATTTCTGTTTTCCTTGTGATTGATATTAATTAGGTTTTCTGCAAAGCACGGCTTATCTTGAACTGAACCCAAAGCAGATGAATATGTTGCTGTGCGGTAAGATTTTCTTTTCTTGAAATGAAGAATGGGATGAAGATGCTTATCTGAGATCAAACAGGCTTCAGGTAGAGTTTACATCAGCAGCGCTTTGAAATTCATTGTTAGAGTATAGTTGGTATCAATAAGGAATGAGAACGGTACCCTGTATTGTGACTGCATTTATTAACTTATTTCCAGCAGCTAAAAAAAGGAGAACTGCCATGTACCTCCAGCCGCAATCTTTTCTTCCTGAGATGAAAGAGGCAAGTACAGTTCATAATGAAAATTAATGGAATCCCTGAGAACAGCTTAAAAAAAAAAAAAAACAAAACAAAACAAAAAAACCCCAACAAACCTAACCCCACTGTTAAAAATAAAAGGCTTGTGAATTTCCTCTGAGCTCTAATGTTAGTACACAGAGTTGAACAAAAGTTGGCAATACAAGAGCTGATGGCTTTCTGCAGCTACCTGCTAAGCCTCCTGTCTGTGTGTCACGGGGATGTGCTACCATGGAATGCCCCAGACAGCTGGAGATCAGGCAGTAACTCCACTTGTACCCCAAGCAGTGCAGTCGTGCCCGTGCATCCCTCTACCAAGCTACTGGGAGTTGTTTCCTAAGGCAGAGCACCACACAAACAGCCTTCCACTGCTTGACAGAGCCTGTTTGCACCTAATAACATAGTCAAGAGGTGCTCTGATCCTTACGTTTTAGGAAGGCTCTAGGTGTGGATGCTAAACCTCTCTCTTCCAGAGTACTAGCCAATATCCTCCACTGGTGTGTTGTGAAATAGATCCAGTGACTTAACTTAATTCTCTCTTTACACCAAGCTGATGTGTGCCCTTTCTTATTTTATTTTATTTTTTCCCCATCCCCTTCAGCTTCCCTATAATCCCTTGCTTAGCACTTCTGCAGCTCCCTTCACCCCTGGCTAAGCTCTCTCTGCCCCCTGGGCAGCCCACCCCAGCTACCCCCCCCCTCCTTGTACTACAGCACAAGCCTTGATATTCCCAAATCGCTTCTCCGCTCCTACTGCTGGCAAAACAGTTTACTCCACTCTGTTCTGTACAAGCACAGCTTATCCCGGCTGCGACGTGTTTCAATCCCAGGACAGCTAAACCCTTCAATCCTGCGGTGGTGTATGACACTTAACTAGATAGATGTATTACGTTTACTCCGGCTCTGGGATTCAGAGGGGAATGATTTTGCCAGCTTCCAGCATCATCACTTCTCTTCTTCCTCATCTTTCCCACCACCCTTCTCTTTGTAGTGGCATCTATTTGTTCCCTGTACTGGTATTTTCACCACCACCTGCCAGTTATGGTAGTTACTAACTTCTTAATAAAAGAAAATAGCTGCAAATTAGGGCCAGTGTCTGGATTTTATTGTAGGAAAAACCTCCTTCTCTTATCCCTTATTTTTCCTTGCACTAGAGAAATACTGAAACAAAAAACAAAATGGTTTGAGTTTGGTTTCTTTCGGTCAGAGTCCCAGAAAGGACCACCCCAACCTTCCAGCTGAAAGCAGTGATTTAGTCTCCATGCTAAATCAGTCTTCGACTTCTCCTAAGCAAAGACAGCCAATTGTGCCTAATTGCGTGTGGTGGTTCAACGCTCTGGACTACTGTTCATTGGGGATTGAGCTGCTCATTTCAGTTAGGACCACAAATTGAACTCAAACCAAGGTCCCAAAGAATACAGCATGGTGTTTTATACATTAAGCCATTCCTCCTTTCTTACTTGGCCCGTGAAATGAATCGGGGAAAGATTATTTTCTGGGTAAATTGGTGGTAAAACCCTGATGCAGACAGTTCCACGATTTGATTGCAGCCTGACTTCCACTTATTGAATATCGCATCGAGCAGCGGTTCAAGGGTTTCAGATGACAGCTTTGAAAATCCGCAAAGTTTTCAAAGGTACTTACGACACTGCGATCAGGTCACAGATCTAAATGTCAGTATTGTATGCCTGATTTGCACATTTCAAAACGATTTAGTAATTTTTTCATTTTATCTGCATGCATGAAGTGAGTCGGAATACAGAAACAATTTGGAATCATATTTAGTTTGTAACAGTTCAATTAACTTAAGTGCTGAAACATGCTTCTTTCTTAGCAACTAGTTTAATCGGTTACTATTGCAAGAACAGGTTTTGAAAGAATGCCTAAAAGCCCAGGGGGCAAACTAAAGCCCACTCTAGGGAGTCCATGCTCCTGCATAGGCACGTGTGAAAAGGAAAATAGCAAAGAGCCTTTGGGGTCACAGCGTGGTGTTCAATTGCCGGTGGGGAAAAGGACATGTAGCATAAGTAAGAAATGGGCTTTCCCCCAAAACCGACATACTCACCAGCAGAACCTCCACCTCCATAAAACTTGGCTTATTTTATGACTGTTCAGTAAACAAGAAGGGTTGAGCACAACAAGGTTAGAGGATCTTTAATGGCTCGTTATATAATATATATTTATTATATTCACATTATATATAAATATATATTATTTATATGATAAGTGTTTATGTATCATGTATATTTATAAAATATAAATATTTTTTATAAATATGTAGTATACATTTATTATATTTATATTTTTNTCCCCTTCAGCTTCCCTATAATCCCTTGCTTAGCACTTCTGCAGCTCCCTTCACCCCTGGCTAAGCTCTCTCTGCCCCCTGGGCAGCCCACCCCAGCTATCCCCCCCTCCTTGTGCTACAGCACAAGCCTTGATATTCCCAAATCGCTTCTCCGCTCCTACTGCTGGCAAAACAGTTTACTCCACTCTGTTCTGTACAAGCACAGCTTATCCCGGCTGCGACGTGTTTCAATCCCAGGACAGCTAAACCCTTCAATCCTGCGGTGGTGTATGACACTTAACTAGATAGATGTATTACGTTTACTCCGGCTCTGGGATTCAGAGGGGAATGATTTTGCCAGCTTCCAGCATCATCACTTCTCTTCTTCCTCATCTTTCCCACCACCCTTCTCTTTGTAGTGGCATCTATTTGTTCCCTGTACTGGTATTTTCACCACCACCTGCCAGTTATGGTAGTTACTAACTTCTTAATAAAAGAAAATAGCTGCAAATTAGGGCCAGTGTCTGGATTTTATTGTAGGAAAAACCTCCTTCTCTTATCCCTTATTTTTCCTTGCACTAGAGAAATACTGAAACAAAAAACAAAATGGTTTGAGTTTGGTTTCTTTCGGTCAGAGTCCCAGAAAGGACCACCCCAACCTTCCAGCTGAAAGCAGTGATTTAGTCTCCATGCTAAATCAGTCTTCGACTTCTCCTAAGCAAAGACAGCCAATTGTGCCTAATTGCGTGTGGTGGTTCAACGCTCTGGACTACTGTTCATTGGGGATTGAGCTGCTCATTTCAGTTAGGACCACAAATTGAACTCAAACCAAGGTCCCAAAGAATACAGCATGGTGTTTTATACATTAAGCCATTGCTCCTTTCTTACTTGGCCCGTGAAATGAATCGGGGAAAGATTATTTTCTGGGTAAATTGGTGGTAAAACCCTGATGCAGACAGTTCCACGATTTGATTGCAGCCTGACTTCCACTTATTGAATATCGCATCGAGCAGCGGTTCAAGGGTTTCAGATGACAGCTTTGAAAATCCGCAAAGTTTTCAAAGGTACTTACGACACTGCGATCAGGTCACAGATCTAAATGTCAGTATTGTATGCCTGATTTGCACATTTCAAAACGATTTAGTAATTTTTTCATTTTATCTGCATGCATGAAGTGAGTCGGAATACAGAAACAATTTGGAATCATATTTAGTTTGTAACAGTTCAATTAACTTAAGTGCTGAAACATGCTTCTTTCTTAGCAACTAGTTTAATCGGTTACTATTGCAAGAACAGGTTTTGAAAGAATGCCTAAAAGCCCAGGGGGCAAACTAAAGCCCACTCTAGGGAGTCCATGCTCCTGCATAGGCACGTGTGAAAAGGAAAATAGCAAAGAGCCTTTGGGGTCACAGCGTGGTGTTCAATTGCCGGTGGGGAAAAGGACATGTAGCATAAGTAAGAAATGGGCTTTCCCCCAAAACCGACATACTCACCAGCAGAACCTCCACCTCCATAAAACTTGGCTTATTTTATGACTGTTCAGTAAACAAGAAGGGTTGAGCACAACAAGGTTAGAGGATCTTTAATGGCTCGTTATATAATATATATTTATTATATTCACATTATATATAAATATATATTATTTATATGATAAGTGTTTATGTATCATGTATATTTATAAAATATAAATATTTTTTATAAATATGTAGTATACATTTATTATATTTATATTTTTGTAAGTACAAAATTAAGGTAAAACACCGAAGGGGTGTGATTTATAAGGTGTTCACACGTGCCGATGATAGGGATCCTTTGTCTAATTAATTTAAGGAAACATCTGCCTGTCTTTTGAAAGGCTGATTTTATTTTGCTAGTCAGAAATGTGTTGGTTTGGTGGTTCATTTTTTTTTTTGGTTTTGTTTTTTTTTAAATGAATTTGCACTCTGCAGCTTTTTTTTGCTTGGGTTTAAAAATAAAAAGGACATGTCTCTTCGGGGGAGTAAATCATCACCTATGTTAATTCTGTTGTCACAGATGACTATGGCAAATTTTGCATGGATTTTTGCACCTCTGTATGACTGCAAAGGTGCGCTTGGGATTTTGGTGAGATTTTTAAATTTTATTGATCTTTCTTTCACAAACCTGCATCACAGCTCAGGACAATGAAAAAACTAAAATCTTTGCTGGATTTGGGGCTGAAGAGAAGACTTGGGACTGCATTTATACACTTTTAACTCTTTCATCCACAAGATTTTATTTTTTTTTCTGCAGTAATCCAGTTGCAGTTTTCTCAGAGTGTTGACCCTCTGCCTGCATTGCTGGATGGTGGAGGTACAAGGAAGAAGAGACATCGTTCCTCTCAGATACTGGTTAGGAAATTTGAGGAGAAGTGGTACCTTCACTGGGTCTCTGCTTACTGAAACTAAACTTCCTTTGCTTCTTTAAAAATGAGCAAGCTGTTGAGGGCAATTTATTCAACACAGAGAGGACTCATTTCATAGACACAAGCAGGAGCATTTGCTCTTCACTTCTGGTAATGAAGTCAAGGGCTGAGGTGTGGTGCACCCCAAGAGCAGGTCTCATTGCATCTTGACTTCACCCATCCAAATTTTGCGTCTCTAAATCAACCTGAGTGTTTCCCCACATAGTTAACGAAGAGAAATCAGCACCTCAAATGGCAACCATTGCCTCCCAAACACTGTACAAGCTGCCTGGGCTGCAAGGGTCAGGAAGTGGCACAAGAAGCCCACTGACTGGGGGGCAAGTCCAACTACACAATTAGACTAACTCTTGTACAGCTCAGGCCAGGTGAAATACAGCCACAGTACAGGCTATACACCCTGGAAGCATACAGCCATTCAGTCCTTCAAATGAGAAAGTGTATTTTAACATTAAAGGAACCTTAATCAAAAGTTCCATGTACCCAAAGCTTTCTGATAACATGTTAATAGGTGACAAATGATGCAAAAATATAATACACAATAATAAGTGATGTGGGATAAACTGCAGATTTCTAGAAAATAAGCTTGGACAATCAGGATTGTGTCATAGACATTCTTAATTCACTGCCAACACCAATAAATTTGATACATAGCAATTACAGCTGCTTCATTCAAGAAATTGAATTAAGCAACTTGATTGTGAGTAGGTATTAGCAGTAGGTTGCATTTTGATAGACTCAACAGAAATAACAGTAACGTAATTTTGGATATTGCTTTCAAGATTATTTCACTTTTCATTCCTTAAAGAAAAACATTTCATTGAGATGATAGCTGATTTTCAATTTGCCTCCTCCAGATTTCCAGTCTTACCACAACAAGCAACAACAAGGGGGGGAAAAAAAAGCTGTTTTTTAAATTAATTTTTACTATTTTTTCTATTTATTTTATTTTTCTGGAAGAGGCATATTCAAGAAATCAGGTGATGGACTGCCTTAATTTAAGGCATGCCCTTTGACTACAAAGGTGAGACAGACGAGTCTTGTGGTAACTGGAGCCATGGGGCTGGGTAGGAACTGAACCTTACAGGTACACCAGTGATGATGGGGGCTTCTCTTGGGGACACCTTTGCCTATTGTCAATGCAGATCTACCGAAATACACAAGCCTACAGTGGAAATTTTTATCTTACCATAGCATCTGTTCATTTCCTGGCTTAAGGCACAAAATGAATGCAGGAGTCTGATGCAGGCAGTGACTGACCTAAGTTGGACCAGATTGTGAAATCTGACTGTTCTACAGGAGGAACAATCCCATCTGCTCCATTGGGGTCCTTCTAACAAGATAAGTCAAAAGAGGAGAATGAAATAAGAGCAGCAAGGTGCCTACAGGCAGGTCTAGGCCAATACAGGGTGAAGACACACTCTTATGACCCCAGAGATGGAGGCAATCACCTTAAGGGAAACAGTAGAATCAAGGAGAAGGTGAGGGAGAAGTGAGCAGAGGGAGCATCACAGGGTATTTCAGTCTCTGGTCCAGGAAGCCTTTAGATTACTTTCAACAGATCTATGAAGGACAATTAAGGAAAGTAACTACACGTGTACTGGGTTAAGTTTAATGAGAGAGGTGTCCACATCTCCACTGGAAAATGTTTAGGGACTGAAAGTTGGCAAAAGCTGAAAAAACTGGCTTTAGTGAATTATGTTTCCAGCAGCCCATTTTCCTCTATAACTGAACCTAAGTTTCAATTGTACTCCTTGGCCTAATATTTGGCCTTTGTTTGCTTATGTAAATCAGGATGTTTAGTGCAAATTAGCATTACTGGAAAACAATTGCCATCTGAATTAACATCCCGCCTTGCATTTTGCACCAAACCTGCTGGGCTTTTTTAGATAAACCCTGAATCAACTTAGCCATAGTGTTTATGACTAAATGGATTCATTTTTTTTTGGCAAAGTAACCCTGTTTCTCCAGCAGCATAACGCCAGTAGCAATTCTTATCTATCAGACCATCCTTGGGGGTCAGCTGGGGTTGTTCCTGTGAAAGATATTCCTTCCAGAATTTGTTCTCCCTATTCAAGCTGGGATTATTTTCAGCATACAGATATATACACACAATGTTTATATATACATATGCACCAATATATGCTTATACCACTAGTAAATACCACTAAACAACAGTAGCTTTATTTTTTAATTACTTCATTAAGTATATCTGTATTTTATCTACATATCATCGGAAGGGAGCACCACATAATAAGGAGAAGAACAAAGAGAGAAGAAAGTAAAACAATGTATGACTGCACAAACATGCCAAAAATTAATCCACAAGAGGTTTTTAATTTCAGATATCCAGCCGAATGGGCGGGCTGAAGGCTCTGCTCTGCCTCATTACGTGATATCTAAGAAGTTCAATGAGGAGCCAGGAAAAGCCCTTTGCTACATATGCCCTAGGAAAATAGGTTAAAACATATAAATATATATATAAGAATTATATCTTTTCAAAGTAATATGATGAAAGTGGTGATATTGTAACTCTGAAGGCTTCTGATGAACATTTTATCCTCAAAGAGCACTTAATTCACAAAGGAACATCTCTTTAGCAAAGTAACCAAAAGCCTAGGAAAACAATACAAAGACTTTGTACTCTCACCAGAGAGGTCTAAATATGAGGACTGTAAAGCACGAACATCTTTGGAACAAACTTGTCTTTGGGATCTCAGATAAAGCACTTTCCCAGAGCCTGGTTTTCCAGTGATTTCATCAAGGAGATGATTTCATCAAAAGCTAAAAGAAATCTAGTGCAATGCTGAAGTGATAAAAACACAAGGAAGAGATTGTAAAGCCATTGAAGGGTGCAGCAGGGGTATCTCCAAATCTTTAAATACTTTTTCCCTTAATAATAGACATTCAGAAGAACAGAGCAATTATTTCCCTTTACAGATCTGAATAGAAAGATTTCTTAAATGGGAGTAGATAGATCTTATTAAGTAAGGAGGAGAGTGCCACACGTTGTAAATAGAAAGTTAGATAGAATCAAAAGAAATGCCATTTGCTACTTACCCCTGAAGAGCCACAGTAGTAACAACACTCAAAAATAGAGTGGATTTTTTTCACATGCTGGAACAGCTCATATGACACTACAAACCCCAGACTTTAAGAGTAACTGCTAGTGCAGACATCTTATGCACTCCTACAGCAGCCAACCTGCTCCCATCCTTTTCTGCACAGCTGTAGCTAATTGGGGTGATCTGGGAAGGCTGTGATGAGAGGCCACCTGGTGCTGTTGCATCTCACACTATTTCAATTTAGGGATGCTATTGAAAAGTACCAAAGTGTGCTGTAATAAATAAACGGACCAACAAATAAATGCATTCTCAAATCTAGGAGCTGGAACAAATCCTTCCCAGTGCCATCACTGTGAACTGAATGTGTTGAAGGAGACTCTTTCCTGGTTTATGACACAGGGCTTGGAAATGGCACTTAAAATACTGCAGCCAGTGCTGAATCTAATCATAGACAGACACATGGAAATGGGGGGAAAAAATTAATCCCCTCTTTAGTTGCCAGATATGGCCCTGTGCAAATGGAGAAAGGGGTTCTTAAGAGTTTACTAGCTGAAAGTATGTAGTAGCAGTTCACAAGTCTTGGACTGGCTGATTTAAGGACAGGTTGAAGGGGTCCCCTGGTTGTCTCTGCACAGTGCCAAGCCCAGGGTTCCTTGGATCCCCAGGTAGTTCCCTCTCCTGAGAAGGAGTCAAGGTGGTGTGGAACATACAGTCCTGGGGACATAGGGTACCTGCAGAGCTGTGTCAACGTGTAGTTCAGTGTGAGCGAAAAACAGGTACTGTTGCTTTCCACCTTTTCACTGGTTCGGGGCTTGTTAGGTTCAACTCAGAGGATCTGAGTCTGCCCATTACCAAAAGCTTGTAGAACACACAAATCTGGTTTTAAATAACAGGAACAATTATTTCTTTTTTTTTTAGGCAGCCCTGAATTCAGTCACTATGACTGTAAAAATGTGTAGAAACCAGCTTTGAGATGCATGATGAGACAAGTTCAAATTACCATGAGTTAAGCAGATCCTGCCTATCTCCTGACCAGTTTGCAATCAGCATCGTAATTAGTTAGTTTCTCAGTGACAAATCCCAGATGAGGAGTTTACATGAGCATAAATACTTCATATATTGAGGTATTGATATGTACAGATGCATATATACACAAGTATAAACATGTTTATCTGGTATATAGGCAGGAGTGTGCATCTGTTGGCTGAAGAGCAGGCATGGCAGCAGGCTCCTGAAGATTAAACCTACCTTTAAAATGTTAGATGTTAAACGAGTCTTACAGCCCTGGTAAAGGAACTAAAGATCTCAGTGGCTTTCGCTTTGAGTAAAGGGTTGATCTCCTTCCTCACACCTGAACCTGTGTGAGCAAAATGGAGCACTGAAAATATTGTGTAATGTTTCTCTCTGCACCCAAGAAATAAATAGTTCCAAGGGCCAGATGCTGCCCTTGGCAGTATCAAGTAATAAATGGAGACATAACCAGGAGAAAGAGAAAACGTTTCCTATTCATCCAAGAAGAGCCACTCTAACAGGATTTGGAAAACCACTTTCCCATATTCCAAGGTGCTTGAATTGACAGCATTGGTTCTGTAGCAAAGGGCATAAAGTCTGGAGCTGACCATACCCCTGCTTTAGGATGTTCTCATTATCGTTAAAAGCCATGACCAATTATTCTAGAGATTCACCATCATTAGAGATTCACCATCTAGAGATTCAGCATCATTGCAGACAGATCTTCAAACTCTCCATTACTCTGGATTTTGCACAGATCTTCAGATTATTACCCTCTCCAGTAATACCTAATTTTATTTTCCTTTGGCATTTTGGAGCAGTGAACATCTTCATTTCACTTCTTACAGAACTGTCCCATGCACATTGTGGCACAGAAAAATACAACCCTAAATCTAAGACAGAATAATGAAATCCCGTAATTAACATGTCTATTAGAGAGTGAGAATAGCATTTGTGTGTTAGATGCAATAAACACAAATAAGTCAGAATAATCTCCAGTCTCATATTAAGATGCGAATCATCTATTTATTACTTTGAGTATAAATGTTCCATTGCTATTTGCACAATGATTAAGAGTGGTTTTCAGAAAATAAATCTGTTTCTTAATAGTGCAAAGAACGAGAAGGATGGAGAATAAATGGGAGTTTAAGGGGATGCTAAAGTTCTCCCATGAGCTTGGATGAGATTTATGTGCAATGTGAATAAAAAATGTATATGACAGCACAGGATTCACTTCATTGTTGGTTCCTATTCCATTTGTCTAGCCTAACTGTATTCTTTGCCTCCCAGACATACAGTGAATCTGGCATCCTTGAGAAAGCAAGGGAATAAACTGCCAGTCAGCAGCTATTCGTGGCAGCTTAACCTCATCCGATCTCATCACACCCAACATCGCAGAGCAAGACCAGGGCTGCAAAACTGGGAGTAAAAACCATAAATAGCTGCCTGCAAAGCTGATTCTGCTGGGAAAAGGCATCCTAGGAGGCTCACCACGGAGCAGCCTTATTATTGCTCTGCCTTTTCCATTGTTAAATGAATACGTAGGTTCTTCAATTATATATCAGCTTTCATAAAATGTCAACAGCTCGGTAACAGCACAAGCAAGAGCTGGTGGGATGGTGGTATGTGTCTGCTAATCCTCTCTGTGCAGCTTCAGAGCTATGATGCTTCATGCTTGATGCTTCATGTCCATTCCTTGTCCACTCTCATTAAGGTTTCCGCAAAAAAAATCTCACTGCAGTTGCCCAGCTGTGAATATGCAAAGGTCTGAATCTGAAATGACTGATAATTTATTAGTTAGATGGACAACGTCTGGGTGGCTGGGAAATCACAGAATCATAGAATGGTTCAGGTTAGAAGGGACCTTAAAGACCATTGAGTTCCAACCCCCCTGCCATGGGCAGGGACACCTCCCACCAGACCAAGCTGCTCAAAGCCCCATCCAGCCTGGCCTTGGGCACCTCCAGGGATGGGGCAGCCACAGCTTCTCTGGGCAACCTGTTCTGGTGTCTCACCACCCTCATAGTGAAAAATTTCTTCCTAATATCTAATCTAAATCTACCGTGGTTTAGTTTAAAGCCATTACACCCCATCCAATTGCTCCACTCCCTGACCAAGAGACCCTCCCTATCTCTCCTGTAGCCCCCTTTAGGTACTAGAAGGTGCTCTACAGTATCCCTGGAGCCTCCTCTTCTCTAGGCTGATAATACCAATACTATTGAGTCATCAAAGTGGAGGATTCCACTGGGGTTTCCCCCCCTGTTTCCCAAGTGGATGAGACTGAGGTGCTTCTGCCTCCTGCCCATGTTATTTCTACCACGGTCCCATTGCCCACACGCTCCTCCTAATCACATTGTTTCCTCCTAGCTCTGGTTCCCCAGCAACTTCTCACCATGTCGGTCCATTTCAGCAAAATTTGGTAGAGGGGTAGGAGGCTTCAGCACACTGCAGTCCTGCAACCCACGGTTTGTTTCATGGAACCGGGGGGAGCGGCGGGGGTAGAGACACTCTGTTATCTCCACGGAGGAGGGAAAGGCTGCAGAGCTGCCTCGGCCAGATTATTACAAATCAGAGAATCCACATGGGAGAGCCTGGCAGTAAATCAGCCCCGTGCATGATCTACCGCTCAAGGAACTATTTGTGGAAGAAAAATTATACTTGTTAGCTGCAGAATTATGCCAGCTGTTGGATCAGTGTATGACAGCCGTTACATGAACGGCGTTGTCCCCTTCTGTCCCCACCCCCCACCAGGCTGGTGCTATGGCCACCCTCCTGCTGGGGTGGCTGGCGCTCTCCACCGGGTCCCTGGCACCCCACAAAGTGTCTCATGGTTGCCTTGTGGTTGCCGAAAGGGCACATAGCACCCCGTCATGGTTTGCATAGCTGTCATGTACGGGAGGTCAAAGCGGTGGCTGAGGCCATGACATTGCTAGCGGGCAAAGCTGAGGGCTGTGGGAAATGTCAGGAGAAATATCTGCCACGCTGGTTGTAGCACAGGGCCATTGGATGGTCTTACCCCAACAAACTTCTCTAGCTCCATGTAAGTATATAATTGCATTAGAGATGGCTGTCATGGGAGGCAGTTTCTTCATTGCTGCCTATATGGAGTAGAAACTCATACCACAACAGCAAAGTCCATCTGAACAAGAAGTTTTTTACCACAGTCATGCTGATATATAAACAACATCATAACATTTTATCCTTCTTGACACAACAATGGACAAAATGAGTGGTTTGACTAGAAGATGCCAAGGAGCTCCTCAACGCTGAGACACGTGTAGGAATGTCCAAAGGGGGGTTCTGAAACCACACATATCCTTGACTGTTCAAATGCGGCTCCTGCATCCAAATCATCCTACTTGACCAGATCAGGACAATGCTTTTGTGGGGTGGCTGAGTAATCCAGGTCACTGCACCAGGAAAGAAGATGGCACGGGCTGCTGCAGCCAGCTTTGCCAGGATGTTGTGGGATATAGATGCACATCCAGCCCTTCCCATCCTCTCCAGAACAGGGATGCTCACCCTGTACTGCAGTGATCCCAGCATTCTACCAAGAGTCTGGACACGTCCCACTCACATTGTCATCGGGCAGTGGAAGCCAAGTTCCACCTGCAGTTTGCCATCAGGCTGTCACCACACAGTTCTGAAGCCACAGCTGGAGGTTTCTGAAGAAGGCATCAGACTGTTTTCACCCAAAATGTCAGCGTTGCAGAAGCAGCAATGGCAGCACTGCAGCAATGCAGTGAAGTTTCGTACCCTCTGGCAAACGGGATACGTAAATAAATGGGTTCCCATCTAAATTCCATTGTGCGCAGATTTGTACCCAAGAATTGTTGTGATGTGCATCATTATGTCTCATTATGTGATTGCAAGTAACCTTTTGTGTAGCAGACACAATCCACGTAACACACTGTGTGACCGGTTTACAAAACCGGGCTCCTTCAGAAGGGCGAGTAATTAATCATTATTCAGCAAGAGCACTCACCACTCCACTACTTACTGGCAGAAGTGTATAACCCAGGGCATGCCTCGCCTTAGACAATACATTATTCATGCAATAGAAAACTACAGTTAGCACTTGTATTGGCCCAATAAATGGTTAAAAAAAAAGAAAGAAAGAAAAAAAAAAGCAAGCACTCCTTCAGTTTTCCAGTCTGGGACTGATTTTTTTTTTTCTTAATTATTACTATTATTATTATTATTTAAATAAATTTACCACCAACACATTGCATGCATAAGCATAGGCCCGAGTTGCAAATGCAGCAGGAAAGAATTAGTGCAAGGCACCGATGTGCATTTTTCATAATGCCAAAGTCAATAATCCGAGGACAACGAGAAGATCTCTCGAATGCCTTGCCTTGAAGGTATAGCGCGGCAACTTTATGGCTGTAGTAATTTTATTATTTTATCAAGCACTAATTTAATAGAGAATGGAATGCACAATGTCAAAAATAAATTGTAGCAAATATTTTACTCGATTAAGACTCCTAATAGCAATTTACATACTGCGCTCTTCGGGACATGGTTTTCTTCACACTCAGCTTTGGCTTTCATTCACACTACGTCTGGCTGACAATCTGTGATGATGCAAACGAGGTACGTGAGATTATTTACATTTGGTCACTGTCCACTATTTACACAAGCCAGGGTTAATGCAAAAAAAGGCTGAGGAGGGTGGGAGTTTAGTCACCCGCCCTGGAGAGGCTGGAATGGCAACCTGTTTTCTGTTCAGCTGCCTTTGTCACAGAGCAGCTCGGTTCCTCTCTCCGTTTCCTTTCTTAGGAAAACAGTCAGGATGCAAGCACAAACCCTTCTATCGGCTTATACTTCGCCATGCATGAAGTCCAAAAAGGTACATTTCATCTCAGGTCTCACCCTTCACCAGATCGGTGTGTGCAACTTTTCCAGCTGAGGCCATTAGTGAATTTTATTTTTTGATTGTTTTCCTTGCTACGGAAGGCTTTTTTTCCACTCTCCCTCCGTTAACTCCATTTGAATTTGGAAGAGCTTAACTCATCGGGTCCAGTCACATCATTAAGGTTATAGATTTTTTTATATAAAAGAGAATCAGAAATGCCTTTGTAAAAACGTGAGTTCAAAAGCATTTTGAAAGGAAGCTGCAAGAATTCAAAGGAATCTGAAAAGCTAAACATGTTTTGAGGCACTGGAATAGGTTGTCCAGAGAAGCTGTGGCTGCCCCACCCCTGGAGGAGTTCAAGGCCAGGCTGGATGGGGCTTGGAGCAACCTGGTCTGGTGGGAGGTGTCCCTGCCCATGGCAGGGGGTTAGAACTTGATGGTATTTAAGGTCCCTTCTAACCCAAACCATTCTATGATTCTATGAATACAGTTCCAGTTGCAGAATAAATATTTTTAACTTCACCAAAATTTGTCACCAAAAATACCCCAATGTTACATTTCGCTTTGGGTTCACAGGCTGATAAGATTTTTGGGTTGAGGCTGTTTGACTAGAAAAAAGCACAGGTACGAATCAAGTTGCCGCATTTACAATTTACATACGGATTCCATAACTGCACTGCACCGACACCAGCCCTGCGCCAGAGCACATCGGGTTGCAAAAGATGAGTCGGCTTTCCTGGTTTTGTTTCTTTTTTTTCAGTGTAAGGAGAGCACGGCCAGGGAAGCACAGAGGATATATTCACTTCCTCTTGTGGAAGATTTCATTTTCTTCTTTGCCGAGAAGACTAGTCTCCTTTGTCCCGAAGTATTAACAAATACACCAGCTCCCAATGAAGACAGACTGCCCTGTGTCTATCAATAGAATCTATATAGAATCTTTTCCCTTAGGGATTAATTCAACTTTTGATTCAATCTTTCTGAGCTTTAAATTATGATGTTACAAACCTCCAAGGAACTACTGTACTATTTGTGACCTTCTTTATTACTTTCTGCTGTTTGATAAAGTACAGAAAATTGATTTATAGTTTAGTTTGCTTGTGAACATGGAATATCAATGGTGGGAGTGCGATTCGTGGGGAAGCACGCTGGGAAGTTGGCATTGGTTAAAGTTTAAAACAGCAGTTTATTAATTAATGGTGAAGGACAATTCAATAACTGCCCGTTAATCTGGAATGAGATTCGGGAAGTATAACGTGAAATAATACCCATGAAACCAAGGCATCTTGCAAGAGCTGGATTTAAAATTTTTCCAAACATTTTGCTGCAAGGAAGAATTTTGTCCAATGCTTCCATTTCTCTTCCCCAAACTTCTCCTTATTACTCAACGGGTGGTTTTGTGTTCTCTGTAAGCACTAAAGGTTAAAGGTGGTAGGCAAGGCCCAGGTTTTCCAAATGGAGCCTAAAATTAGGCGTTGGTGTCTGCATTTGGATTCTTAGGCCCCAATCCAGGAGTCTATTTTTATTCAAAGCAGCCGAGCACTTGACTTCAATGGATCTAAAAACACTCGCCCGCTTAAGTGCTCTGCTGAATCAGGAGGGACTTAAGCACAAATGTAAATGCTGTGCTGAATCGGGGGCTCTAAATATGTGGCTTGATTTTTAAAAGTGCAGAGAGAGCTGGCGGGCCTAATTGAAGTCAATGGGAGCTGCGAGATGCTCAGCGCTCCTGGAAATCAGGCCACTCATCCAGGCGCCTGAATCTGATTTCAGGTGCTCAGCCTTCACCGTGGGAGGAAACGGCAACCCGGGAGAGCAGGCAATGGCAGGGATGATTTCTTAATAAATGAGGTCCTGATTTTGCGCAATAAACCTTAATAACATAAAATGAGGGGATGGGAAGCAAAAAGCAGTGCTTTCCTGGAAATCTAATAGAGTCCTTTTTTTTTTTTCAAGCACCAAAGGGCTATGCAAAAAATACGAAATGAATAAACAAATCAAATTAAAAAGCCTAGTAAATGGAGAAATACCAGGCTAAATTCATGCCTTGTGGAACAGCAGCATCCTTGATGAAGTACGTCAAGCACAGATTTGGCCCAGCATTAATTTGATCAGAAGCAGTGAGTCAACAAGGCAAATCCCACACAGCAAAGAACTTCACTCCACCACCACAAGGACCAAGCACAACAGTTTAGATCAGTAAATGGTAAAAGTGCAAAAGCTAATGGTAAAAAATGGAAAAGCTAAACATTTTTGCAAGTAAAAAAATAAATCATTATAGAGTATAAAATAAACAGCAACATTAGGAACAGCGATGAGGTGGAGGCTAGTTGTTTTGAGAAAGGCAATTTTTTCAAGTAAATTCAGTAGTCTGCTCCATCTGAAGACCATAGCCTGGCTGCCCACTGGCTGGTAGGTTACATCATAGAATTACAGAACCATTGAATGGTTTCGGTCCTTAGACCAACAGACTGAAGGGACCTTAAAGATCATTGAGTTCCAACTTCCCTACCATGGGCAGGGACACCTCCCACCAGACCACGTTGCTCCAAGCCCCATCCAGCCTGGCCTTGAACCCCTCCAGGGATGGGGCAGCCACAGCTTCTCTGGGCAACCTGTTCCAGTGTCTCAACACATCAAGACAAAAGACTCAATCAGACACTGTTGTGCTGTTAAGCCCCAGAGAAGGCTGTTGACATCATGGGATTGGCCTACAGTGGGATGTTGGTGACCTGTGGAAGAATTGTGGTCAAACCAAAGGAAAGGAATTCCTTCTCCTTTTTAAGGAGACGGCTTTGAATACCCATCGCCAGCCCCTGGCCCAGCTGTTGCCTGCCTAGTGACAATGCCAGTGTGGAAGCCCACCATGCCGCACCTCGTCCAGGAAGGATTCAGAGAAGCCATGCTTGCCTGGTTACCTACCTTTCCAATCCTCCCATGCTGTCTGCTGAAACAGAGAGGCTGGTGAAGGACTCTAATGATGGAGCTTTTTCCTCATACGGGTATTTATTACCTCAGGATGGAAGATGCCAACCATTCTGGACTTGCCAGCCCCTGCTACCTGCACAACCTGGATCCGAGTTGTTTCTACAGCCACGTAGAAAAGCCCTCACATTCCCCACTCCATCCTAACTCCAGCTGGCTACTCTTAAAACTCTACTGAGCATTTTTCAAAGGGTTGTTTTTCCTACAAGGCTGATGTTGGCCCTTCAACAGCCTGGGTTACTCATGGCAGAAAGGCAGATACACCTTTTCTACCCTTAAATATTTCAAAACTAGTGGTTCTGTCCCCTGCCCAAAGTGCAGTAACGCAGGCGTGATCTGGACTACCATCTGAAGCCAGTTACAACCACTATAAAGAGTAATAGAAAACCCAATACACAACCAGTTGTGGAAGGGGGGAGTAGGGGGAACCTGTCACTTGTGATAAAAAAGAGAAACAAAAGTGGATTTGAAACATTCGTTTCCCTTTATTTGCTCAGTGAGGCTGATGCGTACTGCACATTAAAAAAAAAAATCATTAAAAAAAAAAATAATCACAGGAATTTTCATACAATGAATTAAACCACAAAAGTACATGTAGAATCGGCAAGTGGAAAACAGCCCAGCTTGGGTTCAACTAATACCTTGCTTTCCCTGTTCAGCATAGTCCAACCAACAGCTTTACACGTTCACCTACTGCACAAGTCTTACAGCAGCTCCATCAGGTCAGTGGTTCACATTATTGAAAATGTCTGTCACAGAGGTACAAATTTAGAACCATCACATTATATTACATGGCTATTCTAGGTCATTTATAGATCAGATCTTATACTACAGTGATTGAAGTTCTCATTACAGCCATCAAGAAGGACACATGATCATTACCTACTGTAAGCTCACATCTAAAGGGATGAGAAGAAGGTGTGGTTGGTTGTTTTGGTGGTGTTTTGTTTTTTTTTTTCCAGCTGACCCAAGTATTACTCCCCAGAGGCACAAACTTTCCTCCCAGCACTGCTCCCAGGGACAGCAGCCCAACTGCTTTTCAGAGTGATTTCACATCCCAGGTATTTTCCTTCAATTTCAGGCTCCCTCTGTTTGGATTTGGATCGTTTTGCCTTCTGCGGGAATTACTTTGGTACAGCTGGAGGAAAGGCCATAGTTTCTAAGTACCGGTTCTGTTACCTGTATTGCAGATGTGGTACTTACCACAGCATGAAAGCAACAGCCCAATCTTCATCTAAAAGACACGCAGAGCTACGCTGCAATTTGCCTCCGGTGACAATGTGGTACATGTGCTAATTTGAAATGTTCTTGGGGGAGAAAAGAAAAGGAAAAAAAAAAAAAAAGGAAAAAAAAAGGAAACAGCAAGTTTATATTTTTGATGGGTTAGGCTACTACAGTCTCTACAAAGGATACAAATAGCTTTATTCAGCAATCCTAGCTCTATTAATTTCATACGTAATTTGGAAATCCGCAGAGGAAAGCCATCTTCAAGATGAGAATGTTTGCCAGGCCAGTGAAAAAAAAAAAAGAAAAGAAAAGAAAACTGACTCATGTCATTATGCCTGCTTGGTGAAAAATAAATACTCCTCCCCCCGCCTCCCCCCTCCCCAAAACCCCACACCAATTTATTCATGTCAGCAATCTAGGGCAAAAGAGAATGTATTTAAAATTTAGTCACAGAAATTTGAAGGCAAAATAGGTAATGCATCTGGTCCTTGAACACATAATATGATATACTAAATATTGATTTCTTAAAAATAATTTATTGCTTTTAATATTTTTCTTTACAACAGAAGATACTCAAAATCCAGAAAGGAAAATTGTAAACTTTTAGTTTGGCATTCACACAAAGTTAAAATACCTGCATTTTTAACCTACAGAGCAACAACAAGAATTATGCAGATTAAAGAATGTTACAGTTGTAACACAGAACCTCCGAAAAAGTTCATTTCTTTTTTTTTTTTAATTATTTTATTTTGTTTTATTTTATTGCTATCTATCTACTGAGAAATAAGAAGCCAAAAAGTCAAGCAAGCATCCGACAGGACAGACAGTGGAATCTCTCGGAACACAATATGCTGGTGATAAAATGAATGCAGCCATCAAAATCAACTGCACTGGCATGGGGGTGGAATCGGGTTTCCTACGATTGGGGGTGGGAAAGGAGATTAAATAGTTAGGTGTGCCATACCTTTAAGAGGAGTCATGAATGCCAAACAGTAAAGAGAATACCAAATCTATACATTCGCAAGCAAATTCCAAACTTTGCTGATTCAGTCTCTAGAATCCGAGTTCAGATGAAATTCTGATGCTCAGAATAGCAGTAGTTTACTCTTGTGGATTTTGGTTTCTCATTTTGTAATTTTTTTATTTTTATTTTTTTCCTTTCCTGAAGCTTCTATTGAATTTAGCAGAAGCAATGTCATTAGCAACAATGACACGGGCACATCTGAGGCCATGCTAGTGCATAGTAAAACAAAACAAAACAAAACCCAAAAGAAAAAGAAAAGGAAAAAAAAAAAAATAATCCCCAAACATCCCACTGCTTCTGCAAAAGCTGAATTTCCAAACGAAGCACTTACTCCAAAAGGACAACCGTCATGCATCCTAGGTATAAAATTTCCACTGGCCTTTTCATTATTTTAGTCATCTCATAATTTATAATAAATAGGATAAATTGTAACTGATAAATATGTCTCTTTAGTAAACAAAGGAATGAAGGATCGGTATTTATACAGGATGCGTAACTGTAAAAAATATAGATAAATACCATCATTAAACTCTGCCAATGAAAAGATTACTGGCTTCAAGAACAGTGTTTAGACACAGAATTACTGTAAAAATCATACTGTACTTAGTACCTCAGCGTATTTTTATCAAATTAAAATCACAAAAATTAAAACAAAATAGCATTTTAAAAAGATTTTTGACCTCTAGTTTCAAAACTACTGTTGATACATAAAATAAAAACATTTCTTAATGATTATCCATTTGAGAGACTTTACATAAAATCATGATATCTCCTAGAAAAATTTAGATGAGAAAATTTCATTCCCCTAACAAATTCAGTGTATAAAACTGCAAAAGAAAATCAAGCAATGAGAAAAATGTGGAAAAATACTGCAGAAGTGGTTAATACCTTTTGGGCTAGGATAATTCTCGACAAAATTCTTATATAAGCTCACCGAAGAAGGGATGAATGTGTGTAAAGCGTATTTTGCACTCAAGACACACGCGCGCACACAGAAGACACACGCACGCCCTCACCCACACGCTCTTCTCTCTTTTTTTGTTGTTTTTTTTTTACAATCAAATATATATAAGCGTAAGTTCAGCTTTCTACATATGTTAGTGTACAATAATTGTTTCACCTCATATAATTACATTTGAGTATTCTTGATTAAGAAAAATTCAGCAGGTTTTGAAAAGAAGGCTGCATTTACAGTGCATAGCTGTAACAAAAACAAACAAAAAAAAGAACATCCTCATACAGTATGTACATAAATAAAAATACTCCATTTAACATCTGTAAATACTCAACTACTTCAGAGAACGGAGCAAACAAACTATCTGTGCACACACCCAGATAGTTTTATCCAACTCTCATTAATAATGTAACACCACGTCCGCTCATTAGAATAAATTGCTGAACAAGCTGCACATTTGACCATTGACAAGGCTTTGAAAATTTTGCTGTGGAAGATCAACGTTGTAGACATTTACACGGGTGTCAGAATTAAAAGATGAAACTTCCAAATGTTAGGGAAGCTTGAGCCTTTTATTTTCTCTTCTGTAAGGACTGAAAAAAAAAACCCACCACAAAACAAAACAAACAAACAAAAAAAAAACACCAAAAAAGGAAAAGAATAAAAAAAAAAAAGAAAAATTTTAAACAAAGCTGAAGCAGATTGGAGGCTTCTGAGACCTGTGTTTTCTTCTGGATTGTCATATTATCATTGTGTTGTGAGAAGAAGCTTCATTTTAAAAAAAAATAATAATAATGCAGTGTCTGATTCCCAGACATCAGCAGCCAGAGTTCTCAATATTTTTGTTTTTGTTCTTTTTTTATACTGTTTGTTGGGGTTATTTTTTTGTTGGGTATTTCTGTTTGGGGTTTTTTTTTTTCTCTTTTTTTTTTTCTTCTTTTTTTTGTTAAAATGCAGTATGTACAGATCTCGCAGTTCATCGTTGTACGTGTATCTCTGTGGAACTGCTGCCACGTCTCGTGGTTGGCATCCCGCTCCACAAGGGATGCCCGGCTATCCCCCCCTTGCCAAAGCAAAGCTGACACCCCACCACGGCCACGCGTCACGTGTGCTTCCCGGGCAGCTTCCCTCCTGCCCCTCCCTCCGCCCCGCCGGCAGCTGTGTTCATGTAAACCAGGGTTGTTTTTTTTTTTTTTTCCAAACAGAGAGACTGTAAAGTAGGAGAAGTTCCTAAGCGTGACTCGTTCATTGTCCGTTGCTGGAGGACGTGATGTCCGTGAGGTATTCGCCACCCCTCCGTTTGCCTCGGGCGCGACGCATGTTACCTACGCAGGCTCCGCTGTGCCTCTTTGAGTAAACTATCGAAATCCATGGAGTCGTATTTGCTTTTAGTGGAAGCAGGATCAAAATCATCCGAGTTTGAATCTGAAACCCAAAGGACGCAAGTTTAGACAAGATGCAAGAACCTCCAGCAAGTAACTTGTAGTGTTTTCCCTGTACAACACTACAAACAGAATCACAGGATCTTCATGGTTGGAAGGGACCTCTGAGATCATCAAGTCCAAGCATCCACATACCAGAGAAAAAAAAAAAACACAACAAAACAACCAAAAAACGCCAACAACAACAACAAATCACACACATGAGCTCCACAAAACAAATTACTCAACCCAACAATCTCGGGCACTAGAGTATTCCCTGAAGCCCCATATCTAAATGTTTCTTAAATATCTCCAGGGATGGTGACTCTACCACCTCCCTGGGCAGGCCCTTCCAGTGCCTGACCACTCTTTCAGTAAAGTCCTAATATCTAATCAAAACTCCTCCTGACACAACTTCCAACCATTTCCTCTGGTCCTGTCATTATTCCCTTGGGAGAAGAGGCCACCACCCACCTCTCTACAACCTCCTTTCAGGTAGTTGTAGAGGGCGACAAGGTCTCCCCTCAGCCTCCTCTTCCCCAAACTAAACCTGTCCAGGTCTCTCAGCCTCTTCTCATATGACTTGTTCTCCAGACCCCTCACCAAACAAAGCACTGCAGAAACAATCTACTTACAACTGCAACCTTAGGGGATCATGAAAGCCCAGAAATGGTCATCAGAGAAGCTTTAGATGTGGACAGAGCTTTCTGGTAAGAAGCACGACTTAACAAATGTGGCACACCACAGTGGGGGAGATCCATCAATTTCATGTACACATAGAGGAGATAAACTCAAAACAGTTTCTCCAAAGTCTTGAGCACCAACACATGGCTACCTACAGGTCTCAAAGTAACCCAGATAACCTTGACAGATGCTTTACCCAAAACTCCGATGCTGTTTGGCAAATGCTGTTGTAGTAACATGCACTATCCAAGACTGACTTCTCCCAAGGAAGGTAACAGGAGATGGTTCTGCAGAGAGGGGATGCTGCCTGGGGTCTTGCATAAGTCACTACACCACCCTGAAGCTCTGGTTTTGCTTCCACTCTGATTTTTTTGGGGGGTTTGCTTGTTTAGAGTATGAGTGATCCAGGGCAGGGCCCCCGCACTGCTGTACAGGCAATTTTACGTGGGTTCCTCAGCTTTTTGCCACTTACGTGCTATGTCACAGCAGCAATAATGGTCCTGCTCCTGTGACTGGTAATACCAGCTTTGCCTGTTGCCCAGCCACAGACGTTGGTCTCACATGGAGGAAGGGTTGTACGACTGTGGCCACACAGCTCCAACACGGCAATTATTGAGGTGGCTGCAAGCCCTGAGTTTGCTTTTGGAGTCATCCCTGCTTCAACACTGACCCTCCCCGGTTCCTGTGTCACAGCTCCTTTAAGAGAGTGCCCTTTTCCTACCATTTCATGTGTTGAATTAATCAGAACTCCCCATCTACCACTATAAGACACACTGTGCATTAAATGTTCATTACAAGTTCTGTTAAGACAATATCTTCTCACAGCGGAGAGGTGTTAAACTTCTGACTACTATTTTCAAGTGTTTTCTTTCTTCTGTACTCAACCCAAAGCTGATTAATTCTCTCTGTCCTTGTACTAGCTCATGAATTTTAAAGTTCATCCTGCCATTTCCTTATGCAGCTCCATCAGATACTCTGCAAAACACGGGGAATGCAGTCTGAAGCACGGAAGCTCAAGCTGTCAGCAGGACAAAGTGGAAATACCCTGCCCGCGGATACTCTGGGAATCCCACTCACTACGGAGAGACCTGCCAGGGAGTACTCCCAGGGATGAATAATGTTCAAGAGGGTTCCCTTCAGACAACTTATTTTAAACCCCAGATTTTCTGAGATACAGAGGCGACCCTGGCTTCCGCTGCGGAAGATAAGTCAAATCAAGTCAAGACTTCAATCTGTTTTTACTGTTTTTATCAGCCTGCGATTCGACAAATGCCTTGCTACCTTTTATATTTTCAACATCAACCCTATATCTCTTCAGCAGTCAATTGCCTTTTCTTAGCTTTACATTATCTGTTTAGCCACTGAAGTGAATTATAGCATATTCATTGTGAACAATGCCTATCATCTTTATCATTTATTCTGAAAAGACATCAATTGGTTAGAAAAAAATATATCTGTATTCACTTCCTGCATTGTACAAAGCCGAGGGCAGCACATACAAGATTTCATTAGCGCTGTGTTACGGGGTTATGAGAGATTTTAATGACTGTGGTCATTTATTCATAAAAACCACAATATCTGATTAATATAGATTCGACGGCAAAACGTCTCTTGCTGTTATTCAGAAAAGAGTATCTCCCATACCTTTAGTCTATGTATACAGGTATTAGAAAAAGTTTAACATTTAATGAATCCTTCACATTTTAAAAGGTAATTAAATTAGAGGTGAGTTTATAATATATTACAATATTAAAGAGGATGTTTTGGTAGTCTGCATGGTCTCTTCACGGATACACTTAACATCAGTGTCCCTGCTGTAAGGATTTAAACAACTCCAAACATCCTGACAAAGGGAAGCTTTGCACCCTGATGATGGTGTGCATAAGACAGAACCACACATCCAGCAGGTCATAGGAGGAGATTCTACCCTTCTATTCTACTCTACTCTGGTGAGACCCCACTTGGAGTACTGTGTCCAGCTTTGGAGTCTTCAGCATAGGAAGGACATGGAACTGTTGGAACAAGTCCAGCAGAGGGCCACCAAGATGATCAGAGGGATGGTGCCCTTCTCCTGTGAGGACAGACTGAGAGAGCTGGGGCTGTCCAGCCTGGAGAAGAGAAGGCTCTAGGGAGACCTTAGTGCAGCCTTCCAGTATCTGAAGGGAGCTACAGGAGAGTGACAGGACAAAGGGTAATGGTTTTAAATTGGAAGAAGGGAGATTTAGATTAGATATTAGGAAGAAACTCTTTCCTGTGAGGATGGTGAGACCCTGGAACAGGTTGCCCAGAGAAGCTGTGGCTGCCCCATCCCTGGAGGTGTTTAAGGCCAGGCTGGATGGGGCTTGAAGCAACCTGCTCTGGTGGGACGTGTCCTTGCCCATGGCAGTGGCGTCGGAACTGGATGATCTTGAAGGTCCCTTCTAACTCTAACCATTCTATGGTTCTATGATACATTTTTGCCCAGACAGGAGTAGGATGGACCCAGATGTGTTATCACATCTGGTGTGCACACTTGGTACTGGAGTTATCACAGCACACTGGGGTCTGGAGACTGGTATGCGTACTGCCCCACATCCGCGGGATGGTAAACACCATGAGATTTGCTAAGCTCTCCAGAAAGGGACACCTTCATACATAATAGATGCTTATACATGATTTGAGATCCGTAAGTTGAGATTCATGGCCTTTGCTATGCTAAGGGTCAGATTTGGTCACCAGCCCTTCTAAGCTTTCAAATCTGAGAAACTACGAACTGTGTTTGAGGAGTGTCTCTGGCATGTTCTACACATCTACTGCACAGCTCACAGCAAAGTAAAAATCGCGATGAATTTCTTGGGGTGAGGCATCTACTTTGTTCTCCCTTTGTCGCTTATATAAATAAATCAGGTATTAGAACCAAGCAGTCATAGCCTAGTGACGAATAGTAAAGCATGCATGAGGTTTCTATGGTGCTGCCATTTCAATATGGAAATGTATTACTGAATATCGGGCACTTATTTTTGATAATGATGGAAATGGGCTTTAAAAGAATTTTCACGCTCTGAAATATCTGAAAGAAGCCAGCTCAGATTAGAGCTCAGATTAGCAGACTTTTAAACTCCTTGCAGGCAAGTGAAAAACCACTCCCAACCATTTAAATAATACAAGCAGCAAACAAAAAGGAAGCAAACCCTAAACTCTTCAGATTTACAAAGTCCCAGCTATGTACTTTAATCCACGTAGAGGAAAACACCTACCTAGGTCTGCATAGTTAGACTTGCAAAATTGCTTGCGTCCACAGAAGTACAGCTCAAAGTCAGGTTCATTTGACCTGCGTAAAGTGTATCCATTTTCCAGAGCAGCAAAGGCGTCACAAGTATAGCGGTAGGTGATGAAACCATAGCTGTCTCTGCAATTGAGAAATACAGTCGTGAACAAAAGCCGAGCAGAGTTAACACACATTAGTGTAACCCCGTCCTGAAAGCAAGAACTTGCAGGAGACCCAGCAGTGGAAATGCCAGAAGTGCTGCATCCATTTATCAGCGTGATTGTCCTGTCATGCAGCTAAATACTTATTTCTGGGACAGGAAATCTCAACTAGCAAGATTTATAAATAAGGATGAAAGAAAATAAACAAGGTTTTGAACCCAGCATGTCATCTGTCACAGCACTTACATTGGTAACTCCCATACCAGTAATCTTAGTGCTGTATATATATTTTTTTTAACGTATGGCAGCTCCCAAACAAGAAGTAATCTCAAAAGTTCTTACCCATCATCCCGCAAATTTACTGTGCACTCCTCAATTTCACCAAAAACTTCAAACCGGTCCCTCAGTTCTGTCCGGGTTGTGTCAGGTCTGATTTTACCCAGATAAATCACACGGCGTTCTTCCTGTTCAGAAACAGCAACAAGGAAAAGTATATTTTTAACCAAGGTGTAACGGAGAGGAACCTACACGTATATGCATGCAAATACACGCACATGAATGTGCAGAGGATGCTTAATTATGGGAATAGTCTCTTGTGGAAGACCTACTGCATCTTGTTGGTAAGTGACATAGTTCTCTCCTGGATAGCATCTAAGTTCAGTAACACAACATTTGTCTGATTGTTGTCACTGCTCTGCTACACCCTGTCACAACATCTCCCTTTGCATCCCACTGCACCTTCCTCCCTTCCACTCCTTCCCCTCCAAGACTCTTCCAAACCAGGAGCTCCCTTTCTCTTGCCACCTAATCAACACTGGGCAAAACCCATCTGAGCATAAAGTCATGCAATAATTGCATAAATATACCACAGACGTAACAAAGTGTGCTACAAACATAGCATTATAAACTCAGATGACTCAATAGCTGATTCATCCTGCAATCAACTGTTCCATCATAATCCACACCTTAAAATAGAGGGAAAACTGCCTGGGGACAAGAAGATTACCTTTATTAAAATAAATGTAGGGGTGAGGGGGAGGCAACACAATAAGATAGATCCTGTGGTCACTGTTACCTTTTGAGTTCTTTGCTAAAAAAAGCCCTGAGTGAAGTCCCTGATTTTTACAGGATTTACATGTTCCTTTGACACCTGGAGCAAAGCATCAAAGACACTTTAAGAACAATCCAGTCACACCAGTATTCTTCCTTCCTGAGTGGAAATGCCCAGCAGAACTACAGAAGGACTAGGACACCCTGTGAGATTTACTTCATGAATTTTTGGATGAACACTGTGCTGAGGGGTAAAGCCCTTTAGTGAGCTGCAAGCAAAGCAAAAAGGGCTCTTCAAAACACTGACCTTAAGGTCACCAGGGCAAAGAAGCAGCAGCTACACATGGCTTGGGCCCTCAGCCTTCCTGTCTCAGATTGCCCCTGGCCTGAAGAACCCCAGCCTCGCTGCTCATCCCTTGCACACCCACACGCTTCTCCCCTAAATCCAGCCACCACCACGACCACCACCACATTCTCAGCTGGCGTAGACCTGTCAGTCAGTGGAGCAATGTCAGTTTAAACCATCAGCTTTGGCACCTGAGACATGCACAGAATTCAGGTGCCGAATGCTGAAGGAGCTATACTGACTGCTGAGAATTCATGACTGTCGTAACCTGGAGGTGCCTAAAGGCTAATGGCACCTCAACTCTGTGATGCAAAAGGCACTAGGGACCTAAATATAGACTTGCATTCCTGCTCAGAAACATCCCAACCCGAAGAGACAGGTAGCTTACAGTGTTACGATTCAGATATAGCACAAAATCTATCTTTTCCATGAGTCCCTACAGAGGCATAAGGCACTAAGTCACTCTTGGACCACAGACAATAGGACTGAGATCAGACCAAACCGCACGTAGAAACAGAAATGATCCTGATGCCTCTTCTTTACTTGTTTGAGCACTCACTTGAGATAAAGGGACCATCAAAACTCTTAGTTATTGGGGTCCAAAATCTTGGCTCCCTGTTCCCAGGAAAGCATTCTTCTCCCAGGAACTGTTTAATAAAAAATAAATAAAAAAAAATCCTGCAGCAGAAAGCTGAAACTAATATATTTTCCTCCCAACAGAAACTCCTTCTCACTAGCACACTAAGTCAACTATTTTTGCTGACTCTTTTCCCAGCCTCACAAATCTCAGGGGGCTCAGATCCAGTTAATCTAATCTCCCGAGAAATGAAAGAGAGCTTAAAACTCCAGAAAACAGACATCCAAGCAACCAAACACTCCTACCCCAAAACCCTACATGCTAAGGTATGGCACAAGAAGTGACCACTGGAACCACCTGGGACCTTTGTCGATTCCTGGTCAGCACAGTGGAGTTTGTGATTGCTTTTCCAAAGTATGTATATGCTCTCCTTAATAATAGAATCATAGAATCATAGAATGGTTTGGGTTGGAAGGGACCACAAAGATCACCCAGTTCCAGCCCACCTGCCATGGGCAGGGACACCTCCCACCACACCAGGTTCCTCCAAGCCCCATCCAGCCTGGCCTTGAACACCTCCAAGGATGGGGCAGCTACAGCTTCTCTGGGCAACCTGTTCCAGTGTCTCACCACCCTCACAGGAAAGAATTTCTTCCTAAGATCTCATCTAAATCTCCCATCTTTCAATGTAAAGCCATTTCCCCTTGTCCTATCACCATACTTCCTAATCAAGAGTCCATCCCCACATATCTCATTTAGAGGCCTGAAACTACTGCACATTTTGACCACGGAAGGAAACAAGGGGATTACCTTAGTAGTGGTCCATAACCCTGCTGGGACAGGCACTTTCATTTCCACATGTTGTGCATTCCAAAGCACATGGTGCAAAAGCTACCCATCGTCTCTGCCCTAGCAGGGCAGATAGGAGAAGCTACCATGGCTAAAAGAAGGATGAGTGCACTCATGGGTGGCCATAAATTTAAGGAAGAGGGGTACTTTACATTCAGCTGCTGCTTTTTAATCTCTGTCTCTCCTGTTTCCCAGTCCAGAGCGTGACCCTCCTGACAGAGGAATTTGGGTAGGGCACCTGCAAACCAGAGACTGCAGCAAGCAGAGTGCAAGCACCAGAAATCTGCATTTCTTCCACTTCCCTCGTTCTAATTCTGCTTACTTTTAGTATGGTTGGGTGCCATAAACTTCAAAACCAGGAAAATCTGCATATGCACAGTAATTACTTTTTCAGACCGTTTTACCAAATCAAGGATTTAACCGCACTGAAACACTTGATAAGAAACAATTCCATTGATACTTGCTATTGAACCTAAATGACTGACCAGATGGAGCAGAACATAACATAGCAGACTGTCTAATATACTTTAGCTGAGATAATACATCTCGACTGAAAAAACATAATGTTTCGCTCACTGACATGGAGATTGTTATATTACAGTGTGATGGAAATAACTATTGCACGCTCTTCGGTAAGCCTGTGTGCATGCCTGTGCAATTTTTCCTTCTTCTATCCCTCTAATAACCTTTATATCTCTAATATCCCTTCAAGACAACTGTAATAAAACAAAACCGAACAATTAAAAAAAGGCCTGTTAAACTATCATTAAGGGAATAACTTAAACCTGCAAAATTAAGGAAATTCAAATTTAAAGCTGAAATGAACCATATGTCCTCCAGTGTGCACGCATGAGGAGATGTGTTCAAGTATTTTTTTTTATTAAGCAGAGTGCCACGATGGCACAAGATACTGGAGAACGCAGGATTCACACAGCACTGTCTTTGTCTTGCTCAACTTTGGCTTACTTAAAGCAACCGTGAAGAATGTATTTGTATTCAGAGAGACACCTGCCTTTTATTCCCATTAATAATAAGAGCTATACAAGCCTAACAAGATTACAACACACCTCTAAACACTAAAGACCTTTATTTTATAATAAGTTACATGCAGAAGTCCATATGTGCATATTAAGTGTGCTTTTTACTGCACTTGTTAAAGGAGATGATGTATGACTTGGAAACCTAGAGAATGGCAGAGAAAAGCTTTTGTTTTCTGTTTAATGTGGGCAGAGGGAACCTGCAGGAAACTCCAGAAGATACTGTTCATAGTTTCCTCCCAAAAGTGCAGATGATTTATTTTGCATCCTAAGCTTTAAGTGTGGTTCATTGCTTTGCCAAGGAAAAAAAAAAAAAAGAAAAGGAAGGAAGAAGAGTCCAGCCCATTCCCTCAGGCCCAACATGTCTGTCTGCCTTCAGTTCATCTAAAGCTCCTTCTTCATCATCTTGCACTTTCCTCCCTGCAATAAACCCATCTGAATTGGCAGATCTGGCAGAAAATCTCAGACTGAAAAGCAGTATTTCAAGCCTCAAATGAAAATACTAAAGCATTAGGATACCAAAACTTGAGAAAACAGGACTGGGATATACCTTCCACATTTAAGGATAACTAAAGGGATCACTCATCCTGCAAGGCGTTCCCTGATGCTATGGTCTTTTTGTCTTGCAAAAGCTTCCTCCAAAACTTTGCCCTTCCTTATTCTTAATCCTTTATTTCTCAAGGAACTGAAGCAAAGACCATTAGATGCTTTAGCTTTCACATGATTTCTTGTACTTGGCTTCTTTATCCAACATGTTTGCTTTGCCCACCCGCAGTGCTGACCACGCAGGGGCTGTGGAAACTGAAGGCACAGAATAACAGAATCAATCACAGAATGATATGGGGTTGGAAAACACATCTGGAAATCACCTAGTCCAACTCCCCTGCCAAAGAAGGTCCTCTTAGAGCAGGTTGCACAGGAACGTGTCCAGGTGCATTTTGAATGTCTCCAGAGACAGAGACTCCATCACCACTTAAAAATCCAAACTAAATATACAACATACACTGGATCCTTCATTAGTAGAAATGCACTCCATTATAGACTGACTCTGGTTTTAGACTTTGAAGAAGCCAAGCACTCATTTACGAAACCACCTTTCTCCTGCCTTCCTGTTGCAGAAAAATTTATTTTCTTTGAAACCATGTGTTTCTTTCCGCTGCAGCGACCTCAACGGTACATTTATCTTCTTATATCTGTAAGCTCTCTGGGACAGGGACTGCTGATACTTGTCTCAAGGAGGCTGTCAGCACTTAGAAATGAAAAGTAGTAATGTTCATAGTAGTTCTCTACTTGAGTTCTCTGCCTCCTGGCAGCAGCCAGTGCACAAAGTAAGTGAGTTGCAGGGAGGATGTGACCGTGAGTCAGCAGTGTAGCAGAGATCACAGAATGATATAGAGTTGGAAGTGACCTCTGGAGATCACTTAGTCCAACCCCCCTACCAAAGCAGGTCCACCCAGAGCAGGTTGCACAGGAACGTGTCCAGGTGGGTTTTGAATGTCTCCAGAGATGGAGACTCCACCACCTTCCTGGGCAGCCTCTTCCAGGGCTCTGCCACTCTCAAAGTGAAGAAGTTCCTCCTCAAGTTTAGATGGAACTTCCTATGTTCAAGTTTGTTCCCATTACCTCTTGTCCTGTCAGTGGGCACCACTGAGAAAAGACTGGCCCTGTTCACCTGTTCCAGTGCCTCACCACCCTCACAGAGAAGAATTTCTTCCGAATATCCAATCTAAACATGCAATATCTTTTTTTCTCATTCCTTTTTCCTAGGTTTCCCGCACTTACTGTCACACAGAGACTAATCCTAGACATTGAACTGATAATACCTGATGGCTTTTAGCTGAGTCACAACTTCTGGTCCCTTTCCACTGTGCATCCTTTCTACCACTAACTCCTGAGATCACAGCACAGTGCTTCTCATGAAGAAAAGCCACCTGCCCTAAGACCTTAGTACTGCCCAGCCTTTGGGCCACTCTTTTAACAGTACCTGGAGGTACATGGTCATGAATCACTTCTGGCAGCACAAGAATGGGCTAGAAAGAAAATTAAAAAATACCCAAATGCAGAGAGCAAAAGAAATCTACATTTATGGAACTGTAGAAAGAGTTCAAGAAAAGAGAGAGGACATTCTTGTGGCTGAACAATAGATGAGCTGAGCTGAGTCCTTCAAGAAAGAAAACACAGTAAAAAGTAACACAGAAGAGATCCATGTGCCAAAAGGAGCAAGGAAAGGAGGAGAGAATGCTAGAAATTTTACAAATTTTATAACTGACTTCATGGGATCAGGGCTTTCCTTTCTCTCCTGCCCCCTAACCTTTACTTATTGGCACAGAGAATAAACTAGCATGATTCAGTACATGTTTTTCAAGTAAAAGCGTTGATAGACTTTGGATAAATGAGTTAATAGGATTTCATCTGCATCTGCAGCTCTTATACAGGCAACTGGATTTAAAGTCTTTGCCATGTCCTGTTTTTGGATATTTATTTTTCAGTTCTTATTTATTTATGTCGATTAATAAATGATTTTGTTAATTATGATGACAATGCTAACTTTAGAAAGAAAACAAATTTAACCTCGTTTTTGAAAAGTCTAAAATTTCTAACATGGGAAGTTTCGATGCAGCATACCTAGAGCTTTTTAAGCTGCTTCTCTCTCCTTTTTCCTTTTCTCTTGATTAGCTACTTGCCAAATATTTGTTTGTTTTAAACTAAATCAAATTTTCTACCTCCTCAGCAGGATTCATGTTTATTTATACGGGTAAGGTACAGTAATTGAGAAGTAGCAAGATGCACCTATGACAGAGGTCTACTTGAATCTCTAATTTGTGTTAGATCTAAGGGAGAACAGCCTGGGTAAGTTATGATTGCTGGAAGGGAGAGCTCATCTCCAAGCAGATGGAAGCCAGATATTTCAAAACTAACTGCAACAATTGACTTAAATATAGCCCCATCTGAAGCCAAGCAACATCATTCCACTGCCTTCGTTGAGCTTCAGAGCAGCACAGCAGAGCACATTACAGCTCTGAACCTCACGCTTTACAAAATACACCCATTACCCACATTTTGTAGAGGAGAGAAGTGGGATAATTTGATGAAGCTTACTCAGAACAACAATAGCAGAGCTAAAAAAACCTGAAAATAAAGGTGCCCATTTCTTCCCAGAACTTCTTACTGCTGTAGACTACACCAGTCTGTCAATCTCTACACACTCCCAGTTCTGCCAGGTGTTAAGTATTAGGAAAAATGCTGCCCGGTGTGTGACAAATCACCTTTTACTACAAAGTCCACTAAAGGCACTGGGAAAAAAAAAAAAAAAAAAAAAACACAGGAAAAAAAGACCTATTTGTTTTGTTGAGCCCTGGACAGAAAGCACTAAGGGAAAATCTGGAGAGGAAGATGAAGTGTCCCAGTCTGCACCAGTTCGTGCCGGAGCCGGGGCACCGCCAGAAGGTACAACAGAAAGAGCAGGACAGAGAAAACCAAGAGGGAGAACGTCAAGGTGAGCCACCAAATGGACTCAGCAACTACAAGAGGAATCCAGATTTACAGCAGGTCCCCATTTATCAAGACCCTCATGTAGTTGCTAATGGGGAACTGAAAAGGGGCAAAACCCACCCATCTGTTTAACACCCATTCTCTTGTTCTACCACTACAACAGCCAAGAGAGTCGGTCATCCCCACATGGGTATTTCCTTCACCTCAGGTGCTTCAGTTGTTTCACACAGAACATTGATGAACAAAATAATTAGTTAATACACACTCATTACAAAAGGGCCAGTGTTAAGTGACATTTTAAAATTGCATCATGTCTTCAGAACTATTTCTTTCGCTAAAAATAACTTAAAAATTGACCGAGTCACAGAGAGGGAAAAAAAATTAATTAAATCATGCCTCTGGATCCCAGTTTTGAATCCTGTTATCTGCACCCTCTGTATAGACATATATACATATATAGACTATAGACAGCTACTACAAAACTCCTGCAATCAGTACATAAGCTGACTCCTTATATTCCTTATGTGAAAAACCAGAAATACAGAAAATAGACATTGATTACTGGCACTCTGGCAGGTGATATATAGTATAAAATGGAAGGTCACTGTAAAAGACATAGACTGGTTCACTTTTAATTGCCTTTTGCCTGGGATAAAACCTTTTTTTAGTATGCCCCTTGTAACTGTTGACTGGGAAAAACTTGGAGATCTGCAATTTATAGAATCTGAAAAAATTAGCATTGTGACATTGAAATGCAAATTGTTACAAAAATTCGAAATACTAAGAAATATACATAAACAGATTTTTGCATGTTGTTTTTTCTTTTATAAATAAGAAAGAAAATAAAGTCCGAGTTCCAGCTTAAGAAATCTATGAAAAGAAACAGAAATCTATTTAAAAATGAAAGTTATCTTCACAATGCTTACAATTGCTTTCTGCCTCTGTCTCTCCCTTTGTTTGGCCCTTTCAGATTCCCGTTTTTCATACTCTTTGCGGTATTCTTCCCTCTTCAGTCTTTCATGCTGATATTCCTCATAGCTGTCATATCTAGGAAACATAACTCAGTCATTAAATCAAGCCACCTGCATTCGTGAATGTAAAAATTAATAGTACAATTTCTGGGATGCTTCATCATCTCTCGGAGAACCAGCTGCACAGCAAAGCAAACGCGGGCAAAAGGCACTACCTGGGTCTGCGACTGCACGGTGACCTGGACCGCGATCTCGCACGTAGGGGAGAACTTCTGTATGCTCGGTGTCTACAGTGGCTGGACTCATAATAGCAACAAGATCTGCAGGAAGAAACACATTCACCTCTGTCACTCACTTTGAATCTATTTGACATCATTTCCTACCTCTTCCCCCAACTTACAATCCCTTCTAAGCTACCAGAGAGATTTTCCCAGTGACAGTTTGCCATCTCCTAATCAACTACAGGGAGAATGGGGGGACTCGAGTGATTTCACCACCCCCCTGCCCTTCTGTAATGTTCCTTATTGAGGCTAATACAGTGCAGAGAGTCAGCCACTGTCAACTTCATCTGATAGGGACCGCGGATAGATTGGCACCGGGCAGCTGGCCGATAATGGGAAAGGTTAGTCGGCTACATCTCTCACCAATTGCTCTGCTGCTGACCTGACCGGCTCCACTCAGAAAGTGTAAACTTGGCAAATTTAACGGATAATGGCAACAAGTGTTTCTGTAGCAACCCCGTAACCTTCAGAGTTAATCAGCTCAGGAGGAAGAGAATGAGCTGCGACTGCATTAAGTTATTTCTTGGGTTTTCCTTTCTTTCCTTTAAGTTGCTATTTTTTTTGGTTTGGTTTTTTCCTTTCCTTTCAGTTGATTTACACTTTTGCTGTTTTCCTTCTTACCTACGATGATGATACATGAACTTGCCGTACTGTACCTTGAAGGGGATCTACTACAGGGCGACCTTGATCTCGATCGGGAATATGGAGAACGGGAACAAGACCTGCGTTGAGGAAAGGATCTTGATCTAGAGCGTGTCCTTTGGGATCTTTGAGAAAATAAGGATTTGGGTGGAGACACTGAATCTCTGCATGGAGAGTTAAAAGAAGAGCAAGAAGGCGATACATCAAATAATGAATAGGCTTGTGTCCCATCCCAAGGGTAGCATAGTTTATCGCTTTCATCTTCACTGTCATCAAAGAGACCATCCATTGCTAGTCCTGAATTTATAAACATAGGTAGTTTGGAGAATTGTTCATTACTGTAATCACTGTCCCTCAGTTCTCTGGTCTTATCTGCTTCTTCATCAAAAACAGCTTGGCTGGGGTGACCAAAATGCTTATTCAGTTCAGCCCGAATTTCCTGGTCTTGGAGCTGTTTTCTGTTATTACCGTGGGATCCCTGCTTACTTGTCTGTAAAGTCTCTTTCTTGAAATACTGGTCTTGTTCTAAAGAAGAACAAATCTGACACTGCCACCCAGGTGAAGAATCCTTAAATTCTAGTTGTCTGGAGTCCTGAAGTTCCTGGGATATTTTAATGTGTATTTCCGATTTCGAATTCACAGATTGACAGTAGTCATGGTCACCAAACAGCCGCAAGCTGGGCCGTTTTGTCTTTCTCTCCTCGTGTCCATTGGACAGGACTGTAGTCTTGCTAAGCTGTGCGTACAGCTCAGACTGTTCTGGACCCTTCTTGATCGGGTTATTTCCTTGAGAACCAGAAGACTCACTACAGCGGGGCTTTTTCGAAGGTGGTACAACAGTCTTGCATGATGACTTCGGCTTAGGTGAAGTCCTGAAAGGATTATCCTGGTTGGCTTTATGAGGAGGGGTCGTAGGTGGAGTTAGGCCTAAGGGGAAAAAAAAAAAAAAAAGGAGGGACAGGATATATTTTAAGCACACTTATGATGTATATAAAGGCGGCTCATGTGCCTTTTTAAAACAGACACAAAGCCAGACCCATTCTAAGTCATTTTTATGCTACTAATACTGGGAATAAGAGAATTTCGACTCTCAGACACCAAAGGTCTGATAATGACAATAGCAACAGTACTGATGCATTGCCATTCATCTTCAGCATAACTTCTGCCCCTCCCCTTCCTTCATGACATCCGCCTCTCTTTCTGTAGATATTGATAGAAAAGATCAAGAGCTAAAAACCAAAAGGCCCACCCTTTTTTTTTTTTTTTTTTTTTTTTTAAGCAGTT
>VXBW01002250.1:582179-622921 GCA_013400375.1 Thinocorus orbignyianus
AAGCAATGAACAAAGACCAACTCCTCAATTCTCAAGAGCTGCACATTGTTTCTCCTCCTCCCCATATGAAAGTGAGAAATGGAAGCTCAGGTGTTCACCTCGGGTTCACCTTCCTCAGTAGTCACCACCAGAGTGAGAAGATGCCCCTCAACGAGTAATTTGGTTTATCCAGCACCAACGTTGATTTGTCCATAAAACCAGGTGTGGTAAGACCGAATGCAGCCTGACAAACCTTTGTGTGTATTTTATATACTTCTAGGGATACTAATGTTTGCCAGGGGTTAGCTAGAGCTAAAACTGGCTTGAAAAAAAACCCTCAAGACCTTATGGTAAGGCTCTGGAATAAAGTTTAACACAAAGGTTTCCACAGGATAAAAATCTGAGTACTCTTACCTCATTTAGGCTTTCTAAAGAAGCTGAATGTGTAAGAGTTATTTAAGCCTCTAAAAATCATAGAATCATATAATGGTTAGAGTTGGAAGGGACCTTAAAGACCATATAGTTCCAACCCCCCTGCCATGGGCAGGGACACCTGCTACCACACCAGGTTGCTCCAAGCCCCATCCAGCCTGGCATTGAACACCTCCAGGGATGGGGCAGCCACAGCTTCTCGGGGCAACCTGTTCCAGTGCTTCACCACCCTCACAGCAAAGAATTTCTTCCTAATATCCCATCTAAATCTCCCCTCTTCCAATATAAAACCGTTACCCCTTGCCCTATCACTCCACTTCCTGACAAAGAGTCCCTCTCCAGCTCTCCTGTAGCTCCCTTCAGAAACTGGAAGGAAAAAAAATTCTCATTCTGGTCCTCATTCATCCCACAGAATAGCCCCACACCAGAACCTGTATTTACAAAATTCTGAAGCGCTGAGGCAGAGTGCAAGCCTGCCAGAGATGGGCACAGAACCAAAGTGTTATCTCACACTCGTATGTATTCATTTTAGGCAGCTATCACTGAGCTCTCCCACTGAGAAATTCCCATACCAAAACACCCATCAGTTTTCTTATTGCTAGGCAAGGGCTTGGCCAAACAGTATTCCTGCAAAGGATTCGTCCTCACACACAGCTATTGATAGTGTAAATATTTAGCTAAGACACTATTATTTTCCATGGTGCCTGTTTATTAGAGCTTCAAGGTCTGCTGTGATGCCCTTCTTTTCTCGTATGAAAAAACGGGTTCGCATGAAGTTGCTTGTCCCTGTAAATTGCAAACATCCAGGTTCAAAAAGAACTAAGTTTCCTCATGGGCAAATTTCAGTGCAAACCCACAGATGATCTTTGGCATGAATGGGTTTGTGGACATTCCCGTGGGTTTGCAATATGTTTGCAACAGTAACCCTAAAGGAAAATACCGTTCGACTTCTCCTTTGTGAGCTTTCCCTAACTTTGCAAGAAAATATCAGACCCTGGTTATTTCTTAAAACATAAGGAGCCAATTTTCTTGTACTTTTGATTAAATGTATGAGCAAATGACTGCAGGTCTGCAAATATCAGTTAAATTTTGCAAGGTTGATTCTGCATGAATTGACTGTCCAAGCTGAAAGCATTATGTTCTTGTATTTGTATTATATGCAAATCCATTGATATTGAAGTCATATATTGGTGTGTGAGGCAAATTTGCTGAAAAAACAACATTTCAGAAGCCTGTAAATTAAACTGCAGGAATTAAAGAAGAGAGCTGTTTCTCTCTACCTGCAATATCACCAAAGTCACAGTTATCTGGTAGGTTAGCTATACGTCTCTTTGAGCTTTCCTAACCTCTCCTTCTGTGCTGTTTCCACAACCCAACGTGCCCTGCTTCTCCGCACTGAACCAACAAAATTGCCTCAGCCAGGGGAAAAATGCAGCTCTGAGCTCAACAGGAAGATTTTATAATCTGTAGTTATGTGTCTGTGTGTATATGTGTGTGCGAATACACCTACATAGGTGTGTATCGTATGTTATACATATTAAACCTTATCACACATCACCTGAACACCCAACCCAGTGTTAATAAATCCTGCTGTAACTTCTGGCAGGTCCCTCTTTCCATACCCCTTGCCTTAAGAGACTCAGGTTTTACACATACAGCTCAGCCTGGGCTGTGCTGTGAAGCAGACTGCTGGAGTCATCCAGAAGGAGTGGCAGTTGGCATCCAAGAAGCTCTAGGGGCAGTTGGATTTCTTCCTCACAAGAAACATTGTTCAGAGAATACGAGACCGTAATGAGGAAAACTATACTTGGGATGTCAGAAGGTACAGCTGCAAGAAGGGTATTGGGAAGGGAAGATTATTTTTATTAAGTTTGCTTATACTTCCTAGTGAGGAGTGAAAAATCAGATTTGATGGGGGGCTGGAAAGGCAGGAAGAGGGGAGAAGAAAAGAAAAACCATACAGTTTACAATTTTTGCTTTAAAAACACCAGAACAACGTATTTAGGGTCGTATCCTTATCTCTGTTTCAGCCAGAAAACTCCCATAGACTTTAGTGGAATCAAGAAGAATTTGCACTGATGTGACTTGAGGCGGGCACCTGGCCTCCTAGATGTCAGCCCAACATGTGTATGTAGATGTATTTTGAAGTCACAGCAACTTTTTTTTTAAAAAAAGCTCCCTTTGGGCTTGTAAGCTTTTACAGCTTTCCTTGGTCTCAGGAAAAGAGGCAGGGCAGGAGGGGGAGAGAAAGCAAGCAAAGGGGCTTTAAGTTCTTGCATCCCTGTTACAGAAGCTACTTGTAATACCGACCCGCTCTTTGTGCATTGGGGGACACTAAAAGTCAACGTGAGTGTTTAGTTTGGGCCATAAAGGATCTAAAAAGAGAGAGAAAGATCAGGACGGCAGCTAAACTTTCAACTATTTACAAAATAAAATTACAAACTGGCATTCCAGCTTTAACAGGAATGACACATTTATTGCTTTCCCTGTAGCAATGAGAGCACTATTTATTGTCTCTTAAGGACTACGTGGCAGGTTAACAATGCCTTCAGTTTCACGCCAGCAAAAAAAGAAAGCTTGCTAATGAACTGGCCTGCCCAGCTTGTTTAGGGGGAATAATGATTTCTTAGTGGTAGAGTATTCTGTGTGAGTATCTCCAGCTAGCTTGGGATATTTAATAATTAAAATTTGCTATTTTTTTCCTCCCCGAGTCTCTTTTTCTGAAGTTGTGGGGGGTGCGTGTGTGCAACAGAGACAGGATTAAAACTGTGTTTAAGAGCTAAATCTGGCTAACTCATTCTCACTTCATTAGACTGCTTGAAAACTCTCTCTCCCTTCGCAGAAGAGATGTTGGATTTACAAGGCTAATCCAAAGAACAGAAGAGGTATCGAGGGTATTGGCAACTGCGGTATTTCAGCTTCCCTGCGCTACTGCTGGCCCCACACCCACCTTGCAGATGATTTGTCTGAGAGTGCAGATGGGGCTTCCTTTTGGAGGTGCATTTCTCTTTGCTGCTGTTCCTGTTCTCTGCTGGTTTGGTCTGAGGAGGGTCATCATTCGTAGTCAGATATTTGAGGAGTTCAGAGCAGGGACGTCTTTGAGGCTTTTGCTGTTGACAAATGCTCTTCGCTTTATTGCCCCATGAATTCTCAGTCTTAAAAACAGGACATAATAAAGGAAAAGAAAAGAAAGGAAAAAAAAAAAAGAAAAAGAAGCTAAAATTAGTGAGCTGAACCTTATCAGGATGGATATAGGTTTTCTGAAGAGATGAGATTTTCAATGAAGTGTTCAGTCTAAGTGTACTAGATCTATGAGCTGTGAATAATTGTTTGCAGAACAAGGAAAGAAAATTACATTTAAAATTCCTAAATGACATTTATGCAGCTTTTTATTTCATTTCTCCTACATTTCAATGTTCCTACTCAGCAACATGTAACTAACAAGACCCTACAGCGCCTTTACTGTGCACAAAAAAATAAGCTGGTTTAAACCTTAATTTGCTGCTGATTGCTTGAGCCCAGTATTCACAACTCTCTTAAGTACCCCTAAACGCTCTGTTTTCAGTTACAGTGAGCGGCAAGACAAACATTGTTTAATGCTGCCTGCTAACAGAATTATGTCAGGGCTCCCCTTCTATCCAATTAATGGCTGATATACATCTTTCGCCAAGAATCCAGCCTCATTTTTCTTAGCTCTGACAGCTGGTGAAACGGCAGCCCCCGCATCCTGGAGTCACTCATAAACAACACCAGACCATCAGCAAATTTTATCGTAGACCCCCACGACTCTGCGTATCAATAAAGTAACAGAAGGTGGGACTACAACCGAACTCTGCCAAGAGAAAAAGCATAAATGAAATATTCAGAGCATAAAGGAGGAGCTCAGGTATTTTCTGAAACCCAGCCTGTAATCTATTCACTTCTTTATTTTTCTAAAAGCAGTTGCAAGATAGTAGGCAGATTAATAGAATACATATAGATCTACTGCTTGCTTGGTTGCTTCATCACAGAATGCTACGGGGTTGGAAGGGACCTCTGGAGATCATCTAGTCTAACCCTCTCTGCCAAAGCAGGTCCACCCACAGCAGGTTGCACAGGCATGCGTCCAGGTGAGTTTTGAATGTCTCCAGAGATGGAGACTCCACCACCTCTCTGGGCAGCCTGTTCCAGGGCTCTGCCACCCTCCAAAGAAAGAAGTTCCTCCTCATGTTTAGACGGAACTTCTTATGTACAAGTTTGTGCCCATTTCCTCTTGTCCTCTCACTGGGCACCACTGAAAAAAGACTGGCCCCATCCTCCTGACACCCACCCTTTAAGTATTTCTAGGAGTTGATCAGATCCCCCCTCAGTCTTCTCTTCCCCAAAGAAAGCACAAAAGACCTTGTTACAATTTTTCTTTCTTTCCCCCCCCTTTTTTTTTTCTCCTTATTACAAAGATTAAGTTTGTACCTTAACAACCACAGGGCTTGTTCTGATCCTGTGATTAGTGTTTGCATGGTTTTGTGTGCTGAGACCACTGCATTCATTGTAATTTAGCTGAGTGTTGGCTGGAGCCAGCAAGAGCTTCTTAAGCTACAAACACATCAGGGAAAGGGAGGTGGAAGGAAAAGAATAAAGTTACGCATCTTTATGGATTAAAATGACTTATCTACATTTTCGCACAGTTACTTCAAGTTAGCTACACCCATTTCAACAAGCAAAGTACAGTAAAACAGAAAGAAGGGCTTGGTATTCCCCAGAGCAAACAGATCTCATTTTCTTCTGGCTTGGCAGGGTGTTTCTGCTGCCTTTACTGCGGTGTACTGTGGGGCAAGCAGAAATGACAGGGGTCTTGGATTTCTTGAACCCACGGCAAAATGAAATTCTCGGCAATCTGTTTGACAGAAGAGGCCTCTGATCTAAACAGAGACTCAAACTTCAACAGACTAATGGATCCCCAGCGCCAAGACGCAGGCATCTGGCGCTGCTTCCGCAGAAGCCAGTGATAAGGGGCTTTCAGCAGAAACAGAATCACGTCTCAAACTGGTTTTCCTGAGCAAAACGCGGATAAGGTTTCACCCACATCCTCACCCAAGGTTCAGTTTTTGCCCTGATTAGCACTAAGCTGGTGCTTACTGGTCAAATCAATGTTAAAGGCACAAAATTAGCCCCGCATCCTGCCAGGCTCAATGGGCCTCTCTTGACAGATCACAAACAGCAATGTCTAAACATAGCTACGAAAAGAGCCCCGAGAAAAGAAATATGGATTAAAACCCCTTACCCTGACTTATTTGAACAGAATGATAAGCAAACGTGTCAGCCATTAGCACTAGAGTCTCAAAAACAATCTCTTCAACGTGCTTTTTAATAGACTGCCTTATTAGTCATCCTACGGCTGTTCGGTGGGGTTCCCCTCCCCATCCCCCCCACCCTCCCTCCCCCAGCCCCGCCTGTTTAATTTTCCCTTCTTTACTTGATTTTCCTTTCCAGACTAAATGAAAAGTCCAGACCTTACTGTGACTACATCATACCCATGCAGCGGGTAGCCAGGGGCACATCCAATTCCTGTTAAACAGTAGGAAGGGTTCTTACTAGAGACGGCTCTTCTGCCTCCTGAGTTGGAGGGGTGCCGTCGGGCATCGGGGAAGGGCTAGCGGCATTTTCGTTGGTCACATCTCCATCTGTCAGTGCATCAAAGGAAGGCAATCCATCCTCGTCCACGGGGATGCTGTCCAGTGTTTCAGTGAGAACGGCCAGCAAATTTGCCTCGCTCTCTTCATCTATCTTCTGCGGGTGGGGGGACAAAACACACGAAGCGGAACAAGGTGAGAAGAGAGAAGGGACAAAGTGATGTCTCTGGATGTGAAAAAAGCACTCAAAAGACAGTTAAACCAGCCCTTTGAAGCAGTACCCAGCAACAGCATCTCAGAAGATGTAATTATCCATCTCTGCGTTCAAAAGAAATCACTGTATTGCTCTAGTTTACTTTTTTTTTCCACAATTCTTTTTTTTTTTCCTCTTTTTCTTTTTTTTGGTCTTTTTATCCGGTGTTAACAACAAGGAGTAATCACCCAGGGATTGTATTACAGGATATGTCTAAGCTGCTGACACCTAATGATGGTGTCAGCCCAGGCTGTCTCTTCCTTTCTCTTTTCAATGTTGAACATCAGCTAATTGACCTGACAAAATTACAAGAATCAGAGAGTAAGACAGCTAATCAGAAGACCGAAATGAATCACCAGTGAAATGTGGAAAACCTTGTTCACGTACACAGCCTGGGGTAGGAGGGGAAGGTTTTCCCTTCCATACTTCTGGAAATCCTTGCTCCCGAACCAAGCAAAAACCTTCTCATTCCTGAGCCTTCTGGCATGAGACTAGTCACCAGGACTCCTAACGCAGGTGGCAGGCTCTTTGGGTCTCTTTTAAAGAACTGCATTAAGGCAGGTTGCCTTTGAAGTTGTCCTTTTGAGTTATGTCGTTCCAGTGCTCAATGCAACTATTGTATGAGTTTATCTAATTCAGACTGCAATTATAAAGAGTAGATTAATTCCTAATCAGATGTGGCTGTAATGTTAATTTATAGCAGATATCTTATTTCAGCCACAAGACTTCTTTTTGTCAATTTGAGTAAATTTAAATGCCTTCCATTTTTTTTAATGAAATATAGTCCCGACTGTATATTAAGGTACAGATTTTTGGAGTACTGAGAGTTCTCAAGAATGGAATTGTGTAAAAATCATTATATTTTTTTTTTCAGAAAGATTGGAAATTGATCTTGACAGATCAATTATCAAGGATTCCTAGGCTGACCCTACTGCTACTAAAATAAATGAAAAGCCTTTCACTGGTTCCAGGGATATCAATTTGGGAGTTTTTCACCGGTTTGAGAGTGGATCCTCAAGCTCCAGGATCACACTGCAAAGAGATTTCAGCTGATCTCATCGTTGAAAAGTGAACTAGTAAGGAATAAAACCCTAAGGCAACTAAAAATTCTCCATTTGGAAAAAAAAAACCACCAAAAAACCCCCAGAAAACAAAACCAGAAAAAAAGTCAATGATAAAACATTGCCAGTAACACCTCAGAAAATAAATATATTTAAAAAAAAGGCAAGTGAATCTGGGTATTCCCTCCATGTGACTTTTTTCAGTAATACTGTATCTACCAGATTCCAAACGGAGATGCTCATGAAGCACACAGATAATTGCTCCTGCCAGACTTCTCTGCCAAATCACACCTCACAGCTTCTCACAGAAAGGCTCTGTCTTTGAGCTGGAAAGCTACAGCAGGGCATGGGCTGTGCTGGTGCCTCCAGCATCATCCCCAAGAAACACACCAGCACACAGGCAAAACTAATGCTAAGGAGAAGAGTTTATTTAAAAGGCCAAAAGAGGCTTGGCCACTGAGAAGAAGAGTCTAAGTCATGGTTGTCTCGTGATCTCCACCATACCATAGAATCATAGAATGGTCAGAGTTTGAAGGGACCTCAAAGATTACTGAGTTTCACCCCCCCTGCCATGGGCAGGGACACCTCCCACCAGACCAGGTTGCTCAAAGCCCCATCCAGCCTGGACTTGAACACCTCCAGGGATGGGGCAGCCACAGAATACACAATGCCATGATAATTCAGGCTGCAGAGGATGGAAACAAGCAGAGGGAAGATTCCTTGTGACTAAAACCGATCTCCAAGTGCAGCTTCTCACAGCCAGCTTTTGAAAGGCGAGGAGGAAAATTACAGTGTCACTTCTAGGAAAGTACGAGAAAGGTGTTATCAGGGGAAAAAATAAAAAAGAGAAAAGCTTTGTGATGTCACAAAGCACTGACTTTTTTTTTCCAATGGTGTTTCCAAGCCCTTTCAGGTGGTGGGATAAATGGCCTTCAGCTCTGGGCTGGCTGCTGAGCCCCAACCCCACACTGGGAACCTCTCCAATAAGCCTAACTGGCGGAGGGGTACCAACACTGCCCCCCCTTTCTGAACCTTGCAGCTCATAGAGCTGACAACAAAGCTGGAAGTGTTACTATTTCTAACGGGGAATGCCTTCTTCAATAATAGCATGCCAGAAGAAACCCTGATATTTGCTGTTAGCTGCTCAGCTCTCCTGCTTTAAACAGACATTCAAGTGCGCTGACATTCAAGACGCAGAAAGTTGAGTAGACACTGGTCCTCATCACAGCAATTTCAATTAGTTTTGTAAAAGTTTCAACATTCAAACACCCCAGAGAAAGCACAGGATGTGACAAAGAGGACTCTGTTAAACAATTAATGTCACTTTCCATTATTGCTTCAGTCCCAATTTACAGAGCAAATAAATCAAAGTCAGCACAGATGAAGCACACTAGCTGGCTAACACATGTCTGTTCACAAACGACATGGCAGCAGGAACACATTAGTCAAGAAAATGACATTGCGAGATAACCTTTTAAGGGTTTAACTATGCTCTTGCTCCTAATTGTCCTAAATTACTGTTTATAAAGAAACACAATTATTAGATCCAGCAGAAATGGGGCTGAAGGGGAGGTGCGGAGGGAGAGATGGTCGGGTACATCGATGTCTGAGCAATAATCACTGAAGCAGCAGCTCTCCGCTGCCTGAGTCTTGGTGTTGACAGCACTGGGGAGAAGCAACGCCATGGCCAAACGCAGGCTCTTTCACAGTTTCCACACTGTCACCAGAGAAGTTTCTGTTTCAGACTGGCACCCGACCAGCACATGGCACAGGTTCGGGGAACCGGGGGGAGCTGAGCACCTTCCACCTCCGCTAGAGGCCAGAGAAAGAGCTGTGTGCTCTCAGGAGCTCATTCCACCATGTTCCTAACCTCCAAGCAGGGCCACACTGGAAGGGTGTGCTCCTGTCTAAAGGAGGAGACCTGAAGTAGTTAGACCACCTGAATGAACTGCAGTGTGTGGGAAAAAGGGTGGAGGATCGTCTCTAATGTAAAGCCACACGGCAAAACACATGCAGTTATTAAAAACTCATGAAAACAATTCATAATCACAGAATCACAGAATGCTATGGGGTTGGAAGGGACCTCTGGAGATCACCTAGTCCAACTGCCCTGCCAAAGCAGGTCCACCCAGAGCAGGTTGCACAGGAACGTGTCCAGGTGGGTTTGGAATGTCTCCAGAGATGGAGATTCCACCACCCCTCTGGGCAGCCTCTTCCAGGGCTCTGCCACCCTCAAAGTCAAGAAGTTTCTCCTCATGTTGAGATGGAACTTCTTATGTACAAATTTGTGCCTATTTCCTCTTGTCCTCTCACTGGGCGCCACTTGAGAAAAGACTGGCCCCTTCCTCTTGACACCCACCCTTTAAGTATTTCTAGGAGCTGATCAGATGGCATCTGATGAAGGCATCTTGCTAATTAATGGGTCTTTTTAACGCAGAAGCAGTTCTACATCACTTGCCAGCCACACCACATACACTCCTTAGCATCCTTGGTTGCCAGTTTAACATAAAGTCATCAGGGCCAGAGGTTTTTTTGACCCCCATAAATTTTCACCCAGCTGAAGGGGGCAAGGAAACAGAACGTGTCACTGAATGCATGCACATCCACGTTTCTGACAGTAAAAAATTCTAGCATATCCAGAATGGCATTAGCTCTGAAAAGAAATAAGATTTGGCATTGGTGTTCACTGCACCTGGGTGAAAGCAATGGGTGCAGCTGTCTAGGTCGAGGATGCCCTAACACCAACCGATCCTCAAAAATCACAGAATCTTCATGGTTGGAAGGGACCTCTGAGATCATTGAGTCCACCCATACATACCTCAGGGATCGAGGTGCCTAAAGACCATGAAAAGTTCCTAACTGTGCTCTTCTCTGCTTTTACATGTTTTGCTCTAATGCTTTAATATCGCTGCAGCACTAAAAATAATTCTGTGTCTGAAAACACTTTATTAGTTGTGGAACAATCTTATTCTAATTGGGTTTCTGCCTTCAGTAAAATGTCTCCAGAGATACTCTCTCTTTGGCCAGTGAAAAGCTATATGAAATGAGTTGATAATTTACCCGCACAAAGGTATTTAAATCCTCTACCCCTGATAATTCCTTCTCTTTCACTTATTCTGCCTATTGGAGGAGCTGGGTTCACCTTGTGGTTAGCTTTTTGTGTCTGTAATACCTGTTGTTGGCAATCCTGCTGCAGATGCCAAAGACTGAGCTGTAACAGAGATTTGGTCACTTTATCTTTCACATGCTTTAGGGTGCAGATACTGAGCAATGTTGTGATTTTTCCAGAGAATTTTCTTCCTTTCAAAAAATCATGCAATACTTTAAAACCACCATCACTACCATCACCCATCCCTTCTTGAAAACCTCGAAGCCAGGGTGCAGATGTCCTGCCTCAGGACTCTCCTGCAGCTCTCCCACAGTCAGCACGGGAAATGCTGATTCACTCCAAAAAAGGGTCAAGCCCATCATTTAGGACATCTTTTCCAAATGGTAATAGTATCTCCAACACCTTCCCTCTGCCTTTCATTTGTGATTATTACAAGCCTGGCTTTTGCTTACTGCGTCCCAAGGAGTGAAATCAGCTAATGAATGACGATGCTCTAAAGTTTCTTCACTGATAATTTGATCAGCGCAGGGGCCCGTTGTGATTCACGCTGAAAGATATAAAGGGTCTTAAACTGCGGGTATTAATCCACAGCCCGGAGGAGCTGGGAGCGGTGGCAGCTTGCCACGTCTTCATAAAAAGCCCAGGAAACTTTGGGAGAGATCCGCAGCTGGTGGAAGCTGTCACTGCTCCAGCAGCCCAGCTCAGTAAGCAATTCAGAGCAGCCAGGTGTACACCTCGGCTCACCAGGGATCGCCCTTTCAACACAGCGACTCATTTCTCCTCCGTAGCCCAAAGATCTATTCATAGCACAATTAACAAAGAAAATAAGAAAGGTTTTCCTCCAGCTGAAAATATCCGAGTGATCTAAAAATACTAACACATTATGGCACTACTTTCAAAAGCACAAAAACTACTCGTGAGCGCATCTGGGACTTCCAACGGGATTTAATCCCTTAATGACACATTTTGGAATAAGGACGTCCTTAGGAGAAATGAGGGGTACAGATTTGCCCCTTTTTGCACATAGGGATGGCAGAGGCACCAAAAAGCTCACCACCATCACCCCAGCCCTGAACACCTCCCAGCAGGAGAAGGGGCAGATGGTACCTCAGCCCTAGTCCCACAAACCAAGCTTTGCCACCCGAGGATGAGGAGCTGCAGAAGCACAGGGAAGGAAGTGGGGAGGGAAGGGATTTGGATGCAGGTTTGGTCTTCCAGCTCCCACCAGTGAAAAACAAGAGCTGAGCTCAGGGACGGGGAAAAGGAAGAATTACAGCCCAAGTTTTCCCTCTTCTGGAGCAGATGGAGCCAACCTCCCATGGCACCGACACAAACAGTGCTGTTGTGGTGATTTTGCTGCCTTCTCAATGTGCTGTCCAAGGCAAGTGCCTCCTTCTCCTGGACTTGGAGATGTCTCTACCTGACGGTATTTTCATCCAGGGCCAAAGAGGAATTAGTGGTCCAAGCAGAGAACCACTTGTTCCACCCTGCCTGCTTGCAGCCAGGCCTGTGCCATTAGATATTTTGAGCAGTATTTCAGCTTTTATTTTACTGTTCAACTGCTTTGCAAATCCTCAGGCGTCCTGCGCTGTCTTACAGTAAAAATCCACATGATGCATTTGCATTAGAACGTTTTTCCAAGGTCTGTTAGTCTGGTCCCCCAGAGACGCTCCCATAATTGAAATGCTTAAGTCCAGAGCTATCAATTATCTTTAAAAACAAAATGGAGTCCCACTAGGAGAAAATTACAGCCAGGTTTCTTTATACGTAATAGAAATGTGGGGATTAATTATCGCCACCCCTGTGCAAATGCCTTTAGGGTATGGGAAGGAAAGAAGAGATCTTCTCTTCTTCTTGAAGGAGACAGCTATACTCGTACTCCTCACGTGCACCTGTAGGCAAAGACCACCTGAATCCAGAGCTTGCCTCCTCATTTCTGCACTCCCAACATATGGACTGTGTATATATCTCATCTGTAGGACCGACCGCATCCCTGCATTTATGCACAAGCTTCACTCCAGCTGGATTTCTGGAGATATCGTAGAGACCTGAAGCAATACGCTCTTGTCATCCCATTTCCCTCCTAAACCATGTTAAATGAACAGTGTAAGTATACACAACACAGGTACCACAATGTTTAACTTCCAGAGCTGCATCCCTGGAGCAGAAGGAACTCCCAGCATTGCTCCCAGGGACAGTACGGCACCACAAGAAGGATCTGTGCAAAGTCCAAAGGATGAAGGAGATGGGAGCACCTACAGCATCCATCTCCCCACTCCTCTCTCCAGGGTGTAGCAACAGAAAAGTAACGCTATTTATTATTATCCATACACTCAACACGGTGAATATTTCTAGTCTCAAGAAGTTCTCACTCTTTATCTCAGTAAGGGAACTGGGGTTACTTTCTCTCTGGAAGAGAGACGTGCTTCACCTGATGTCGTAAAACTTCTTAACTTCTGATTAAGGCATCGCAACACAAAACCACAGCACAGGCCATTCGCAAAGAAGGTTTTCTTTAAGACTGATCACCCTTGATCACCTGAAGTAACGCTGCTGCCAGAGCTCCTGTGAGAGGGACTGTCTTTCCAGGTGAAAAATCTAGCCTCTCTGCTTTAAGCTAAACATGTCAGTTTAAACGCGCCTACTAAATATTCTTCTACCACAAAGTCACTGTTTTTTTTTATTGCTCCTAACAAATTGTTGCAGTTCAGAAGTTTCCATTACAGCCTGGCAATTAAGTTTCTAATAAACTGAAGAGCTACTAATTGACTTATTCATCTCACAAGCTGAGGATCCAGCTAGCAACCTGTAACCTGTTTTACATCTTCTCACCAAAATTCATCCACGTTCTGCAGGCCATTCCAATTTCGCTCATGTAAACTGCATCCTTCCCTTCTACGATAGTAATCTTTGATTCTGGGGAAAAGACAAACCAAAAAAAAAAACCATCTGAGAGCAAGCTATCGTGCCACTGACTGTGTTAAGGGGAGCAGTGATAAGATATTGCTGTGCTGGAACCGGTGCACTGGTGGTAGACCCAATATCAAAAATTTATGGTAATGGAAACCACAGAATCTTTGGAAATGCAGTCAATTTGACTCAGTATCAAAAGGTCACTGTATTCAATTTATACTTGATGCTCAGCACAATATTGAGAAAACACCTGAAAGCAAATAATCTTATCAGCAGTTTGGGCCTCAACGTTTACCGGCTGCATAGGCTAATTTGCTGATTACTAAATAAACGCATTACCTTGTGTTTTAGACCAGGGTTAGTTCATCAAAGGGGCTTTTTAACATGTACAGGACTTGACATTATAAAAGTATCACCAAAACCCTTACCGGGAACAGCATGTCCACAATGCTGAGGCACGCTGTGGACATATTATCATGCCTCCCTTGCCCAGTGCCAGAAGACCACCCCGTCTTCCCCAAGAGAAGACCTGGCATGTGTTGTCCAGTCTGGGGTGGTCTAGGTTTGGGAAGAGATCCACAAGGAAGAGTAAAACTCTACCTATGTCTCTGGTAAGGAAAAACAAGAGCAGGGAAAGGGTGGAAGAGCAAAAGGGAGGAAGAGCCTGATGAAGAGCCACAAAAGAAACAAAAGACTGAGGTTTTTCCCTCACTGGGCAAGACAGCCAGAGAAGCAAAGTGGGGGTGAAGTCTTCTTGCTACCTGCACTGGTAGGGAAGCAGAGGGGGGCAGAGGAGCAGGATGGGACCTTGCAGATCATCTAGTCCAACTGTCAGCCTAGCACTGACCAAAAACACCACTAAACCATATCTCTAAGCACTACATCCACCCATCTTTTCGACACCTCCAGGGATGTTGACTCAACCACTGCTCAACCATAGCTCCATTGTGAGAGGGTACCCTCCGAGCCCACCAACATCCCCCTGGAACAGCACACGGCACCTCTCACCATCCTCCTTTCCTCTTCTATGGGCAATTGTTCATGCACGTGATAACCCAGACAGAGATTATTAATTACTATTACACACCTAAAATATACAGGAGGGTAGAGAGTCACAGATCCCAGCCAAGGGTCCCAATCCAGACAAGTTCTAATGGGGAATAAACACTGCAAAAAGAGGGAGGCAGGGGAAGGAAGAATACAGGTGACAGCATCAGGCAGGGAAGATGTCTGGGACTGTCCCCATTGTGGAGCTTTCTGTGATGGTGTCAGCAGTATTTCAGTCCAAATATTCAAACACTGCTTGCTCAGATTTATTTATTTACTTGATTTATGGCACATGCCCACACTAATCTCTCTATGCACCGACATGAAATTTTTCAACATCCATACACCTTTGTTAGGCATCTCTGGGAAAAAAAAAAAGAGCAACATGGATTTTGCAGTGATTATTTCACACATATAATTGACATAAAAACTTCTTTTTCCTCTTGATAATGACAGACATCTCTAAAAAATGCATTTGAGTGCTAGTACAGACCCTTTCTTTGCAAAGTATGAAGCACAATCTTGTCGCTTTTGTTCATTCTCTATTTCAGTGTTGCATTTACTTTAGTTTTAATTACACTGGCTGTGTCAGGATGTCTATCATAATCCCTACTTCTTTCTAGAGATTTATGACTCTACACAAATATAAATTTCAGGGTAAAATTATAGACAGTATAGCAGAGAAGAGTTTACATATATTTTTTAATTTTGTTCAATTATGTGGAGACTGTTTTTTGTGCGAACAGAACACACACTCAAGAATTCCTTTTTAAACAGCAAAATAAGACACTTCTATCTGGTGCTTTTACTGTTAGAAAATTGGAATTTAATTTGACCAGGAAATTAGCATTTTTAAAGTATCAACTTCACTAAATGCTTTTTATGATGTTTTAATTTTTCAGCGTGTTCAGCTTCATCAAACCTACCACCGTGCCTGTTTGAACAGGTATGACAAACACAAGTCATGTCTCACCAGGAGAAAAACACCATTTTTCCTTGGACCTGCAGCTTGAAAGGATCAGTATATCATTAATACATCTGGGCTTCCCATCAATTTTTATTGTGATCTAATGGAAGGCTGCCATCTGGTCTGAGCTGGCTGCAAGAGTTTATTCAGACACAACACAAAAACTTATTTATAAAACTAAAGGTGCATTTACTCTATATGTTTTATCTCCGTAACGATACTCCTGACTGTAAGTGTCACAGCAACAGCTCCAATATTCTCCTGGTAGGTATCAGCAGATGTGTTGAGTGACACCATTTGGAGAGATGGTTTAACTAGACTAAATCAGCAAATATAGTAGATACTAACGATGGAAACACCAACCCTGAGGAAGTTACCACAAAGAGGAAAAAAAAAATAATCTTCAGACATGTGTGCTCTACTCTTATCAGGCTAAAAAAGTTTCAAAAACCTTCAGTGGTTTTTGAAACCACTCCCCATCCCTGGGAGTATTCAAGGCCAGGTTGGATGGGGCTTGGAGCAACCTGCTCTGGCGGGAGGTGTCCCTGCCCATGGCAGGGGGGTTGGAACTCAATGATATTTAAGGTCTTTTCCAACTCTAACCATTCTATGATTCTGTGATTCTAGTGGTGTTCCCATATCTATGGAGATGCTCAGCTGAGAGAGCACCCCAGGGACCCATATTGTAACTATCCAAGGCTGAGGGCAATAAAAGGCTCCTTTACAACAAAGCACCAAGTAAGAACACGGAGATACCACAGGAAGGAAGGTACTAGCAGGTACAGGGTTTTACACAGCACAAGTCACTGGTGTATTTTGTCAGGATTTTCAGTTTGTTTTTACAGCCCCATGAAAAAAAAGTGTAAGCTTGTCCCAGTGGGCAAATAAGACCTCCCCTCAAAAAGCAGCAAGTGAACAGTACATCCTGGTAAACCCTTACAACCACTGACCATGCTCTTCAGGATGAGAAGATGTGTCTCAATTTTCCGCCAGTTAAGCACTCGCATTCGTCTAGATGTCTCATAATATCCCTTAACTATGTATTTCCTTGATTTGTCACTAGGTGCTAAGACTTTAATGTTCTTTCAATGCAATTTTGTGTATGCGAATAGAATCATAAACTGGAAATGGTGATTTTAAAACAGAAAACATTAAAGAAAATAATAAAGATCACAGAAGAGCTATCTGCTGCACAGTCTCCTCTACAGCACGTCCACTGTTGGCTTCTTTCTAGGTTTCCTGGAACTCACCAGTCTTCACAGATAATGTTGATAAAACGGAGTTGACACTAAAACATAAAACTAATTTGCTGGTTTACACTAAGGCTACCTCGTTCATTTACCCTCAACCAGCCTAGCAGAGAGATGCAGTGCATGCATACCCTGGCACACACTACAGTTCCCACAGCACTTGTCTCTCTTCTATTTATTTCTTAGTGGAAACCAAATATATTGCTCATTCTATGCTAGTCTTTTAGAAATGTGTGTTCCTCATCAGTAGCCCTCCATCTGTAAGATGTCAAAGATTGTATTTTTCTTCACAAGAAACTGCTGTTAACCAGTACCTTTTTTATCCAAAATGGTAAAAGTCAACCTGGGCAGTATTTTTTCCCCCCTCTTTAAAAAATGACCCATAACAGGCCATCAAGTCCAGCTGTACTTATCAACGCACTAAATATCATTATTAATTAGGCCGTAAGTTCCTTCAGGCAGGGACTGTCTTTTTGTTATGTGTTCACACAACCCCTTTCACAATGGTGTCCTGATTTACAACTGGGCTTTGAGATGCTGCTACAGCACCTATAATAAATAATTTTGGGTACTTCTAGTTAATCCTGCTAGTAACCAAAAGAAAGAGAACTTGGGCCCAGATGTTCAGCTGCTGTAAATTAGGGCCTCTCCACAGGTTTTAAGGGAGCTATGCAGATTTACACCAGCTGGGGACCTGGTCCTCTGCTCTTTGGGTATGCTGATACTGAAGTTGAGAGCAGAGGCTCCTCCATGCTGTATCTGTATCAACCTGGGTTGGGATTAACAGCAGCCCAGCCAGAGGCCACTAAGGGCTAATTCATCCTCCCAGTCAAGCTGGTTTTGTAGCTGAGTGCCACATTGTCATGACTGTGAGTTTAAAAGTGGCTGGGTTCATCGTGCCTACAGTGTGGTAGATGCCGTGCTCACATTCCCTACTGGAAAGGTATATATTTGTTCATGCCAAGTGCATCTTCAATTTAAAAGTTATCCCCACTGAACTTCACACAAGTTATAATTTGAGCCTGTGTATCTGCAAGATGCACAGCCCAAACCCCACGGGATATGCCTAACCCCAGGAATAATAAGTAAATTGCAGCCATTTGAATACTAAACCAGGGGTGGGACCCTGCAGAGCACTGGCTTCAACATAGCCTACATTTTCCTGCCTCCCATGGCCTCCCTTTGTATCAAGACACCTTGCCCTGCTCTATCAGCACCCAAATTCATAGAATCACAGAATGGTTAGAGTTGGAAGGGACCTTCAAGATCATTGACTTCCAAGCCCCCTGCCATGGGCAGGGACACCTCCCACCAGACCAGGTTGCTCCAAGACCTGTGCATCCTCGCCTTGAACACCTCCAGGATGGGGCAGCCACAGCTTCTCCAGGCAACCTGTTCCAGTGCCTCACCACCCTCATAGCAAAGAATTTCTTCCTGAGATCTCATCTAAATCTCCCCTCTTTCAGTTTAAAACCATTCCCCCTTGTTCTGTTGCTCCACTCCCTGATCAAGAGTCCCTTCCCATCTCTCCTGTAGCCCCCGTTAGGTACTGGAAGGGACTCTAAGGTCTCCCTGGAGCCTTGTCTTCTCCAGGCTGAACAGTCCCAAGTCTCTCAGCCTCTCAAGAAGGAAGAAACTGGTTAAGGGAGCTGAGGACTGTAAACAGCCTGAAATAAAAGAGCCACACTCCTCATCCAGCATCCTGGGAAGGGAAAACCCGTTTAAGTGACACTTCTGGGGGCAGAACGGAGCTACTACCATGAACCCAAGCAGCACGACCTCTGTTTCTACCTACTTCAGGACGGGACGCTGTGCCCAGGTCTTGTTCAGCTGGTTGAGAGGAGCGGGTGGGACTGCTCGTGTTTAGGTAGCAATAAAATCCTGTTTTGTAAACGTACTTAAGGACTACACACACACATCACCAGAGAGAAAGGGAGCAACGGGTGCCTTGAACCCGAGCGCTGGCAGAACAGGGACCATAATGATGACCCTGGTTTGACTCTCCCTGGGATTAGAGCAGCACAAACCAGGCGGCACCCAGGGAAGTCACTGGAGTTAAACCAGGGCAGATTAAGTGTAAGTGAGAAGCAAATCAGGCTCTTTATTGTCTGCCCTTCCCTTCCTGAGAAAAAACTAAATACATTCCTTTTTCCTCATCCACATCACCAGCAACAGCCAGAACTGCCCCAGCTGGGTTTCACCGGTGGCAATGCAGAAATGTTTATTTCCATTAAGGCTGGGTCTATAAAATCTCCTTTCAGTCCTGCTCTTCTACGATTTCCAAACAGCAAAGCCTGACATTTTGGTCTCCTGACAAGCAAGGCTTAACAGTGGGACGTTTGGGGGGGAAAAAAAGAAAAAGAAAAAAAAAAAATCTATACAAAGATAGCTCTTAAGACAAGACAGGCTGAGCGTTTTCACCGCAAATGGTTTGTTTTAGCTATCTCTTTGCCTCCTGTAAGACGGAAATCAGACAGCTTACTGGCTTAGCTTGTTAGGCCAGGTTAAAGGGAAGCATCGCTGAAAGGCTCTTACAGAAGCTTACCCTTGGACTAAAAATAGCAGGCACTAGAGAATTATCTTAAATACTACCAAACTTGTTCTGCACTGTGAATGCAGATAACTGTAATATGTTTCCATTTTTGGTAGTTTTCGAGCTTTTTAAAGTTATGCTCGCTTTAGCTGACTATTTAATTAGTTTCTGATTCTATTTGCCACTTTTTTTTCTTTTTTTCTCTCAGAGATATAGCCCGAGGGGTACTTTGCCTATGAATCCTTTGTATTTAGCAGCGTTGCTATTGTTAACGTCTAATGAGCTGTTGGATTTGCCAAACACTCGGTATAGGTACAAACGCCTCTTTGAAATATAAATGTTTAACACACAGCAAATAGCAAATCAAAAGATACTCTAAGGCGGCGTCCTCACTCTCATTGCGTGCCTCATCAAAAAAAAACCAACATAAAAATAAAAATAATCTGCTTTATTACGTTTAGTTCTGAAATTCTAAAATATGTATCTGAGTGAGACATTTTTAGCTCACTGCCCACGACTTTAGAAGAAAATTAAATGAATTTTGGTACTTGCACATATGGGCAAGGTTCCACAGTCTGACAGGGTTCCCTGCCAACTGAACAGTGGAGCTATCAAGGTTTTCTTTTGGGTAAAACTGCAAGACCCTACAATCTTTAATGAAGCCACCTCAACTTTAAAACATATAAAATGAGGTTTGGTTTTCATAGAATCATAGAATGGTTAGAGTTGGAAGGGACCTTTTTGGGTTTTTTTTAAGGCCTTGGGTTACCTGTTCATCTGTACCTCACTGAAAACCATGACAAGATACCAAACCAAAGGAATCCCAAAGCAAAAAATCCCCAGTTCTCGGTCCTTACATACATTTTACTCGTGCTACAGCCAGAAAGACATCACTGCAGACATCAGTCATGCGGTGTCACCTCCCTGCTGCTGTTGTCACCTCCACTCTCTGCACTTCTGCAGATAACGCTGTTGTGGGCAGTCATTCCATGAACACAGAGCAGGAATTTCACTGGATTCAAGCAGCGAGTGCTCCTACACAGCGATTCCTGCCCATTGCCCTCCACACGATGTCACTGCTAATATCACTTAAAAGCCCTACCTTGAGTAAGGCCAACTTGTAGAGACAAAACGCTGGCCAAGGTCAAGCTCAAGCTGAACAGAAGCTCCTTCCCTTATTGTCCAGCATCACATCTGATTGCCCTGGAGCTGGCAAAGCCTATTCTCCCAGACACATTTTTTCTTGGACTCTCTTTTCAGGGTGAGAAATGTTTTCGCTCCTAAGTAGTGGTGGAATTCACAGGTTCCTTCACCAGATATATACCCGCCACCTTTACAAGCTCACGCATAGTGGCATAACACGGCCACACATCTTGCAACTGCCATTAAAACCCTCCATATGTCTTCATTTGGGAAGCAAGCTTGCTTTTTGAGTCAGGAGTTAGGTTCACAGCCTCTCCGTCAAATAAACAACATGCCTGTTGTCACCTGGCTGCTGAGCAAGCCCTGTCTTTGAAAATATACACTCTAGTGATCTTAGCCATCTATTTCTCGGCCTTTCCTTCCACAGTCATGCGGTAAAAATGATGCTCCACCTTCATTATGGTGATTAACACTACTATCCACATCCTGCAACTTAAATTTCCCCTGGCTGCATGTTACTATGGCACTACAAAGACAACAGCCCTGTTGCACTGAACAACCTCTGGTCACAACGTACAGAGAAATATCTGCAGAAAGTACTCATGGTTAAGACAAAACCAAGAAAGGAGGATTATAATCCTCGCTTTATAGCAGGGGATTTGAAGTGCAGGGATTAATCAACTTCTCTGGACCAAGGAGTGCCCACGGGCATGGTGGAGGGCAGGGTTCCAACCTGCAACACCAGTCTCCCCTTCCAAGCAGGGGACAACGTTTCATGGACATCAACAGTGCATTCCAGAATGGATTTTTCCAGAGGTAGTAGTGAATGCCATAACACAACAAGGCTGATGTGTCAGGTATGTTGGAGTTGGAAGGGACCTTAAAAGCATCATCCAGTTCCAACCCCCCTGCCACGGGCAGGGACACCTCCCACTAGACCAGGTTGCTCCAAGCCCCATCCAAGTCTGGCCTTGAACACCTCCAGGGATGGGGCAACCACAAAACACTGTTTGAGTGCGACCCTCTCTTTATGTAACTTACTTTGGAAAGATAACAACCAGAAAACATCCAAAGCCAGTCAGGTAGGTCATCACCCGCACAGATAGTCACACAGACAGGTTTGTCCTCAGGAAAGTAGTGATGGAGGAACAAAGCGTCTTTGGCACAGGATCAAGGATAAAATACTTTCTCAAAGGTATTTGTGGGATATCAGGCAGAGTGAATTGGAATTAGGATGAGGATGAGGGATTGTGCCATTAACACCGGCAACAGATTAAGTCCTGATGATTTTCCGCGTGTATAAGCTGGGAGAAGACAGGCTAGATATTGTGTGTTTATTGAAGCAAGAAGGTTAGAGATAAGATATAATCTAACCAAATCACAGAATGCAATTTGGGAAGATATTCAAGAGTTACATAGACTGAATTTGCGAGTTTGTCTAATACCTACAGGTACAATTATGCCCTGATGCAAAACAATTATTGGGTTCCAGAGAGGGAAAACATCAGGTGAAGTGGCCCTGATCCTTCATTAGTTGAGTAGCATTCTGGACCAGAAAGGACACCTGCATGCACATATCCAAAAGCACAAGTATTCAAGAAGTAGGAATCTCCAGGAATGTTGGACTGTAAAAGTTTGGCACCAGGAGATGCAATTTTTTTTTTGTAGAGAAACAATTCAGATGGATTCAAATATTTAAATAGCAGCCAGCAATATTTTGTAGGTTGTCATTCCAAGTCCATGAGCATTTTGACTCCTTTGCTATTGAGGCCAACGTGATGAGGTTCAATAAGGCCAAGGTCCTGCACAGTGCTATAGGATTGGGGAAGAGTGGCTGGAGCTGACTGGTGGAAAAGGACCTGGGGATGCTGGTCAACTGTGGGCTGAATGTGAGCCAGCATTGTGCCCAGGTGGCCAAGAAGACCAACAGCATTCTGGCCTGGATCAAGAACAGTGTGGTAAGGAGGACTCCAGAGGTGATTGTCCCCCTCTACTCGGCACTGGTGAGGCCCCATCTCGAGTACTGTGTCCACTTTTGGGCCCCTTACCACAAAAAAAAAAAGACCTTGAGGGGCTGGAGCGGGTCCAGAGAAGGGCAACAGAGGTGGTGAGGGGTCTGGAGAGTAAGTCTTATGATGAGAGGCTGAGGGAGCTGGGGGTGTTCAGCCTGGAGAAGAGGAGGCTGAGGGGAGACCTCGCTCTCTATAACTCCCTGAAAGGAGGGTGTAGAGACATGGGGGTTGGTCTCTTCTCCAAGTCACAGGCGATAGGACAAGAGGGAATGGCTTCATGTTGCACCAGGGGAGGTTCAGATTGCATATCAGGAAAAGTTTTTATACAGAAAGGCTTATTAAGCCTTGGAATGGGCTGCCTAGGGAAGTGGTTGTGGCACCATCCCTGGAGGTATTTCAAAGATGGATTGACATAGTGTTCAGCAATGTGGTTTAGTGATGGGTCGTTGTTAGGTTTTTTATCAGAGTTAGGTTGATGGTTGGACTAGATGACCTCAAAGGTCCCTTCCAACCTAGACAATTCTATGATTCTGTTATACCACACTGGTGTCCTGCCATCTTCCTCACAGTTATTTAGCTAAGACCTCTCCCACGGGAAAGGGCTGGCTTACCACTCAGCAGCTTCAAAGTTAAAAATTATATCCTTTTAGAACTGAACAGAGCACTTGCAATGAAGACTGAAGGCATGCAAAATTTGACTGATTTCTCATCTTAAAGCCTCTCAGGAGAACCTCGGTAAATCATGCATGGCTCCTGTGTGAAACGCAGAAGTTTGCAACAAAATCTGCTTTTCTTTTTTTGAGGTCAGCCACACTCAACTCTTAGATTTGAGTCTGCAGGTGCAACGGTGATGAGAAGTAATGTGGACTATCTCCAAATCTCAGCAACTTTGATTTTCACAAAGACTTGAATTCTTTTTTAAATTGGGAATATACCAGAAGGATTAGGGAGGGAGTCTAAAGAAATAACAGCGCAGGATGATTCTTGATCGGAAATGACTTGAGAATATAATGCAGTTCTGGACAATACATTTGAGGGATGTCTTTATAAGAGCCCTTTTAAAGACTGATTTTGGGGAGGAATTGGGAAAATCCAGCCACTCTGTTAGAAGGGATAGAAGGGCAATGAGTTCTACTGTAGGATCTCTTATTTTGCTGACTCAGTGAAGACCCATTTGTCATTCAAAGACAAATTAGCAAAGGGCATGGATCGTGCTACATAGATGCTCAGTCTCAGTTATCAGCCAGGTACAGGCAGCTTCCAACGCATCTACCTCCAAGTGCGTCTGGAAAAAAAAAAAAAAAAAAAAAAAAGCAATCTCTTTTGGTGGATGTGGACAGAACGTCTTTGTCAAAATTTCAGTTTGAGCAAATACTGCAAAGCGGTTTAGCGCAGGGAGGATTTGTCCCCACAGAAATTGACACAAATTCCTTTAGGACAGGGGCAGCCACCTCAGCCACACAGCTGGGATTGCCAGCAGATAGAATTAGGAAAACTGGAAGATAACACTGTGGCCTAATGTAAACTCTTAAATCTGCTGTAAACAGAGCGGTAACACTGGCACACAATAAACCTGGTATCTGTCATTGCTCTCTTTAGAAGCAGGTGTAGGGAAGGACAAGAGACGTGGCTGGATTTTTGCTCATCCCCATGAATTCTGGTCGGGGAAAAAGCAAGCTGAGGGAAGCTGTGGTAAATAGCCAACGTTATAGTGATGCAGGGCAAGCTAGCATGAGGGCTGTCCTGGTCTGAAGTAAAACAGAACCAACGTTCTGTTCTGGAATTTTACATCTTAGCTGGGCCTCTTCTAACTCTCTGAAATTAATGGCATATTGTGGAGAAAACTGCTCGTTCTCAGAGTGGTAAGACCAACATTTGTACTTCATGCCAAGGAATGGTGTGCAGAGAGGCTCCTGCTTATACTCATTGCTAGAACAACCAAGGTCAGGGAATTCAATTGTTTGCCCCGTTGGAGGGTCAGAAACAGAAAAAGCACAGAGGGGTCACACCTGTGGGGAGGAGCGGACAGGAGAGGTGACCCAAACCTGNGTCTTTGTGTTTTTGGGGGGAAGGGCAATCTGTCAGTCTGGTTTTGGTAAATTTGGCTGGAACCATGACAATGGTGTAGGACAGAATAATGGAATCAAAAAGGAAGGGTCCAATTTGAGGTTGCTAGGTTCGTGGTGCAACCTGGAGTAACAAGCTCGAGAAGACCGCATTCCTGGATGTTTCAAGATGGACTTACAGAAAAGCATAGTACTCAGAAAAGGCATTTTCTAAACGCTTTCTGACACGCCTGCTGGGCCAAAGCACATCTATAGACAAAACCACAGATTAGGAAACAGGAAATATTACAGGTTGAAGTTCACAGATAGGTCTTTTTCCTTCTTTAGCTTTGGGCCTAAAAATCAAAGTTTCACAAATCTAATAGTCTGAGAGAACAACCACCACCACACGGAACAGGGCTGCCCCTAAAAGCCCCTCTTGCATCTAGATGGGGTCCACACTTCAAGAGCTGCAAGAGCTGCAAGTGCTGGGAGAGGGGTGCAAGGCCCCACTGATGGTCCTGCAGAGAATAAGTGCTCCATGGCCTATTAGCTGTGATCATACTGGACTCGGACTGAATCGGTGTGGAGACCCTGACATGATTCCTGCTCCCTGGTACTCTGGGGAAGCTCCCCAGGCAGACACCATCGGTGTGTACAGCCAAATAACACTTTCCAACAGAGATACGGACTAACTCCACAGGAACCTGCTTGGTACATTATGGTTGCCTCTAGCCAAAGGTCATAGCCCACTAAGATCCTAGCCAACTCTTCCAGATTTACTCCAGTGTCCCTCCATCACTTTCCTGGTGTTCCTGCAGGAGAGGTTTGCTCTCTCTCAGAACAGAGCCAAGAAAAAACACCTATACTGAGTGAAAGCAAATAAATCCACCCACAGCACCCATCAGCCCTATGCAGAGGCATTCTTATGGCCTTTCAAAAGCTAATCCTGAGCTGGCTGTAGGAGCACTCTATCAGAGCTAACAAGCCCTGTCTGACTAGTTAGAAAGGCAGAAGAGCATCTTCAAAGTGATGGTATTTCTTAGTTTTCCTAGTCTTTTGGGGCTTTCTGTTTGGTTGGCTTTTCATAAATTTTTAGAATTCAATTCTTATCCTTCTTCTTCAGTTTGGAGATGTTTCCATGTTGGGATGTACAACTTAAGGCAGCTTCTCCCCAGGTTTGGTAGTCCCAGATCATGTTGAGACAACTACAACTTTGAACTAACATCTCCTAGATGTGTTGTGGGTTAGAACTTTATTTCCTGGGCTGGGCAACCTGAGCAGGCTGGAACTGCCTCCAGCTGGCTGGGAGAGAAAGAGGAGACTGATTAGACAGCAGTGCTCCAGGGCTTCTGAAGGAACAATAACTTGAATTTATCTTCACTCCCAAGCCACAAGGACCAGCTCTTCTTTCACTACCTTTGCTCCTTCCAAGGGCTTCAAAGTGCACACCATAAAAAAGGGAGGGGCTGGTCACTGGTACATACCAAGAGACTATCTCCCTCCTACAGGGTTTTTAGGCATTACCATGAGACAAGTAAATAAAGACTGTGTTTAGTAAAAGGAAAAAAAAAATAAGGCAGAAAAAAAGGGGAAAAAAGTATATCCTGGCATCCCAGCCAAAGAAACTGGTCCACCAGCTACTACATGGCCACATGAAAGAATTGCAATTAACCTTAATTCATGGGATGAGATTTTCAGGAGGGTTAGGTCTCCAGTGACAATGTCTAAAAAGGAAATGCACACAGAAGCAATGTGCTGCCACAAGTGTAACAAAAAGATTGCACAGAAAAGTTATGCCTTATGGATGATTTAGCAATATCATAGATAGCACAGGCTCCAGCAAAAAGAGTGAAATCATCCCTATCTTCCCATTTGTCGGCAGAATTTTAACAAGGGGCTCCTGGGAGCTCTTGGGGGCTCCTCCATGGCTCAACAGACAAATTAACTCATCAAAAGGAAGGTAGGGATGATTAACTAACAAGAGCCCCCTCCAGCCCATCGCTGGCACATGGTTATTTCACCCAGATGGTGTTCACCTACCTGAAACTGGTAATGACAGTCTCGGATCGGATTTACAGAAAAACAGATAATAAGGTGCTGCAAGAGTGACACGGTAGGAGTTATTGGTCTGCGATGCTCCAGACTGTGCCAGAGGCAGCAGAGCTGTTTTGTAACATTAGCCTCTGTTTTGTAACGTTATCCTCGCCACCCCAGAGATTTCCTGCTGCAAAGGGGAGACCTGGTCTCCAGAGAGGCATCTGACCTGACCCTTCCTACACCACAGTGCGATTCACAGCAAAGAAAAACCACACGAGACAGTGACACCCCCATCACACACAAGCAGAAAGCAGTTTGTCACCCTTTCACTGGGAAGGGATGAATGTCTCTGCAGCGTTAAGGACTGTGCGATAATTTCTTCTGCCTTAGGAAAAATCCCTAAAACAAATGCACAGGTTTTGCTGGCTTTTCTCCAGATGCAATCGAGGTGACAATTGTGGATGTTTTTGCCTGATAAGTTCATATTAGTGCGAAGAGTTCTTGTTGGGCTTTTAAGAACTGTCAATACAGCCAAGAGAATCCACACCATAACTGGTTGGGGGGAAAAACGTAAAGCAAACACAAAACTGGAGAAAGAATTTCAAAAATGCGTGTTTCCCCCGGATAGGTAGAAATAAAAGCCTATTGCTCCTTCTGCGTGTGCCTGGAGGTTCAAAAGCCTTACAAGGCACATCCAACCAGATGTCAATAAGAATGCACTTAAGATTCTTGTTTACTAAAAAAATTGCATGTCCATCCTTTTTTACCTGACAATTTTGAGAGCTCACTAGTCCTACAACAAGCCTGTGAAAACGGACAAGCTAAGGACCTATGGAAGCTAAGACTAGCCCAAAAAGATAGGTTTCCTTATGCAAAAATTTGACATGAAAACCGAAGCCAGACTGAGAACACTCTTAACCGTCACCCACCTTCCTCTGAAAACTAGGGTTTGGCCATGATGAGCTTCTTGCTATATCAGACATGCCTCCTGGAGATTCCATAGTTCTTTAAGACTGCATTGTAGGACTTTCCAAATGGGATCAGGAACTCATTACCAGACCTAATAAAGTGTCATTTTAAGGAAGGGGAGTGAGGAGAAGCAGCACTGGGGGTGCACAGAAATAATTCCTCAACTTCTTGCTCTAGGTGGTCCTGTCTGAGCAGGTGGTGTTGGACCAAATGACCTCATGATGTCCCTTCATGCTTCAACCATTCCATAAAGCCCTTCCCTGATCCAAGTTCCTTATTAATCCTTTACCAGCCACACACTGTCACCTGCACTGCCTGGCTGCCCACATCTCATGAACAAGCCCTCCTGAAGTGGAGACGAGAGACTCAGGGTCTTCTTCACACAGTCTTAACCCACAGGGCCTGGCAGTGTGGAGCACATTACAACTAGATGCAGATAGTCAACTGACACATTTTAAAATAATAAATCCTGAATAACAGAAGACTTTTAAAACTCTTGTAATCACAGAATGCTATGGGGTTGGAAGGGATGTCTGGAGATCATCTAGTCCAACCTCCCTTGCCAAAGCAGGTTGCACAGGAACGTGTCCAGGCGGATTTGGAATGTCTCCAGAGACGGAGACTCCACCACCTCTGGGCAGCCTCTTCCAGGGCTCTGCCACCCTCCAAGTGAAGAAGTTCCTCCTCATGTTTAGATGGAACTTCTTATGTTCAAACAGTACCTTCTTCTTGCTTAGGGCCACTGCTCTGTGGTAATATGCACGCCCAAAGCCAAAATCCCAGGGAGAAGTCTCACTTCCATAACTGCACTGTCCGATGCAGTTTCTGAATCATTATGTCACTGCTCAAACAGCAACTTGGGGGAATAACAATTTTTTATTTATTTTTTTTCCCCCGCAAAGGTTTAGAAGTACTTTCAGAAAAAATTTTGAGTTCCCTTCAGGAGAAACTACGATTTCAGGAGAAAAATCCCATTGTTTCTTCTAGCAGCTCCTGGGGAAGCAGAATGTTGCTCTGACCAAAGCAATTCTCCGGGTAACTGTTATCACCTCCCCCTTGCAAGTAATCTCCTGGGTGAGAAGCAAGTTTTCCACCTGATTTCTCTATTTTCAGGCAAACGTATCTCCATAGGAGAGATTTACAGTCTCTCAAGCCACTTGATGGACTGCCCCTCCAAATCACTCCAAAGATTTAATATCACCAAGCCCTCAAGGAGCAGATGTGGCAGCAAGAGAGAAGTGCAGGAGGTGCAGGAAGTTCTCTCTGCACCTCTAACCCCATAACGTGCTTGGAAGGGCTGATCCTCCTGAACTCACGTGATGAGTTAGATAGCGGTGAGCAGTTCAGGCAACCCGAAGTTGTCATAAATCAACAAGTCAACAACACTTGCCCAAGGCTGCCACCGCTGTTCCTCACAGAAAATACTCTGTTCTTCTGACTATCATCTCAATGATTAGAAGTACTCATTAAGGACCAGCACCCCATTGTTTTACTCGCCGTAAAGTGCAAAAGCACAAATGTGTGTGAGGAAATGGAAGTGTTTCTCCAGCGCATCACACCGCTCCGGCTTCGTGACAACACCAAAATCTCCACGGGTTTTGGTTCTGCGCTTTCATCAACAAACCCCAGCGATTACCGCATGCGGTAGAAAGCAAAACTCCAATCACGGCCCTTCAGACTCATCGCCACCACAAAGTGCTAATTAATTTCTCAATCATTACCAAGCAAGGCTGTTGCTCCCCTTGCGTCAGAAGGGAAAACTCAGCCAAAGCCACCAGCTACGCCTTGCAAAGGGGCTGATTTCCACCGAGACCTGAAGCCAGCCCGCACGGCTGAGAGGATGAAAATTTCCAGTGCATCTGAGTATTAACTACTGCAAGTATAATAAGAGTTACAAGCAAATAAATTTTCCACAGATACACCTCCTTGTATTTTTTTTTTCTGCTGATTCAACGCCAAAACTTTCTTCCTTTCTCCCTGCAACAAATTTTGCTCCTTGCAATTTCCTCCTCCTGACCTACACAGGCACAATAGGTTAGCAGCACCAAAGGGAAAAAAAAAGTATTCCTAAATTAAGCCTCACTACGATTTTATCCTTCTGTAATGGCATGGGCCTGAGTTAATGTTAAGTGGGATGGGGCAGCAGGGAAAGAGCATGCCAGGGTTAAGATGGAGCGTTTAGCAGCAATTAGCAATGATGCACAGTGCAAAAATAGCAACAATAAAAAAAAAAAAAAAAAAAAAAAAAAAAAAAAAAAAAAAAGAGAGGAGAGGTTACACCAAAAATAAAACCATTAAGGGAAATAAATTTAACAGTTTAGCCAATTAGCATCTGTCTATGAAAAGCAAACTTTTTGTTGCCGTTATTAAGAAAAAGAGGAAGGAAAAAAACCCACAGAAATCATATCAGAAATATTTACTTCCCGCTAGCAATGAGTCGGGGAGTGTTTTTCTAACAAAAGACAGGGCCGCTGTCCCACTTTTTTGCGACCCTCTCCGCCGTTCTAGGGAGAAAATATTTAGTTCAACATTATCGTAAGCTAGAATATGGCTCTATTTATGTGACAAGTTGACAACATACAATTTCATGCTTGTTGAACTGATCTGTGTTATATATTCACTGCGAATATTATGAAGCCTCACCATTATAAATATGAAACAGTATACACTTATTCAAAATAACTCCAGCAGTAGCAATTTATAGCTCGGTTGTTTGCGTGCTTATGAAGTCCAAATGCCACCTTAAGAAGCTGCATCTCACTAAAACAGATGTGGAGTGTGACTGTGACCAAAGTGGATTTAAGATGACCTCTGTGAAAGGAGGCTATTACATTTTGGTCTGTATGGCAGCTGACACCAGTTCGTATTTAGATACGTAGCCAGAGTGGGAACACAGTGTAACGCCGTGTCCTCAAGGGCTGGTTTTAACACCGGCCAAGACATTCGTTTAATGGCCTAATTAGCTTACTACCATTCTGGTGAGTGGTAAAGTCTTCCCTCTCACAAAAAGGACAGGTGCTCAGTTGAGCAGAGACACGGTGGGTATCTCCAGCCACGGCTGCTCCAGGTGAAGCATCTCCTTCATGGGACCGCGAAGGAGGATCAGTCGCCTTTTCTCCATCACCTGCCTGGGGAATGGTCTTGGTGGCCTCACACATCAAAGAAAAAGCTCTCAAAGCAATTGTGGTTTCGCTCATTTTGGGACTTCTTTTCAACCCACCTTGCAGAACAGAGAGGCATTTTAGACAGTTTGTAGTTTGTCCAAGTGGGAAAGAAGAGGGAGCAGGAGCACACCTTGCTAACGCCAGATACGGAGCATTTACATAAACTCTTCTCAATTACAGAGCAGCTGGTTGGAGTAAAATAAATTCCACTTACTGCTTGCGCCTCTTTTAATGTCAGCATAGCCTGTCGTAGATTATGTTTTACATACATCACGCCCATAGATGCACCCTCACTGTGCTGGGCTCCTGTTTAGTGGATGCAGAAACCTGAGTTGGGCCAGAGAGGCTGGAGAAGGTAACGCATTCCAAGGGGCACGAAACATGACATTGCTCCATCAGGAAAATAAGGATTCTGGCACTTTCACCCAGCCTCTGCTGTTTTCTTCCCCTGGAATTGAGGGTCTTTCTCCTACTCTCACAAGCCGTTTTTATGAGACATTGTTACCTTTTATTGTTCTTATAAAGTTTCCTATCCCAAATCTGCATCTTTTGCCTTTTTATGTTTATTGTTGTATTAAACCTACAATGTTGCCTGTTTCCCTGCTAAATCTATCCCGTAACCACAGACTGTACATTCATTTCTCTAGGACCTCAGTAGCTCTTATCTGTTTGCTTTTATGATCTCTTATGAACTGCTCGGAATAGCAATTTGCAGCCCTGTTTGTAAAGTCATCTCAGCCTGAACTCAGCCTTCCCGTTTCCTTTTTTTTTTCCCCCTCTTTTTTTTCTGCTGTACAGCGATACTCTCTGCAGTGAAATCCCATTTGCCACAGAGGCATTTCATTACAGGATGCATTTTAGAGGGACCTAAGTTCCCAACTACCCTACCTGTCCTGATCATGTAAAATAGTCGAGGTGTACGAATCTGAAATTTCAAAAAATAATAGAAAAAAACACCAAACCAACAACCTTACTTATCAGAGGAGGAAACTACATGTTGATAGGAGGTGGTCCTGTGCTACCTTCAGATTTCCCAACACACTGCCCGCCCCACGAGAGTGCTCAGAGCTCTTTAGGTCCTGCTCTCCGAGGGTTTAGACACGCTGCTGTGCTGTGCACACCATCTCGGCTCTCCCGAGCACTTTGATAAGCTTTATTCTGCCATTATACCATCTAGAACATTAAACACAATGTTTAAGTTCTATGTTAAATCACAATCAGTTCCTATTAACTGTTCCGAGCTCCTCATTTTTATCAACAGTTACTTTATTAAATCCTTAATAATATAGATGGAATAGTTAGTTAATTTGTGTGTTGAGCCATGGATGTTAATTTGTAAACATAATAACATACTGCAATCATTTGCATAATAGCATTTTAATCTTTTTAGTAAAAGCTGTAATTCCCTACAAAGTACGCTGCAGTAGAAACTAAGTGACTATTGGTAATAATAAAAAAGGCCTTAAAATTCTGATCCTATTATAGTGTTGGAACATACCCAAACTGCTACCATAATCTCTGAAATGTTACTGTTCTCTGATTTAGGTGTCTGTGTCAAGAATAAAAATGAAGTATAACTGGTAGCAGTAGACTATTTCCTAAATGTAATTTAGTATTCACTAAGCACCAGCACTTTGCAAATAGCTCTGAGGCTTTCCTTCAAAGTTCAGAGCTCTAGTTATGCATATCGTGTGAGGTACACCATGCAGCTCACCTCCAGCCTCTGTTGTGCTGAATAGATGGCTATGATAAATCATGCTGATTTGGCACTGAAGGGCATCAGCCATCAAGGATTTGACTACTATGTCTTTTTTTTTTTTCTTTTCTTTCTTTTTTTTTTTTTTTACCCCCCCTGAGATTATATCTCCTTGAACTGCCTGCCCTGGGCTACTAGTTTTGGAGAAAATTAAAAAGTGGAAAAAATGCTAGGGGAGGCCAGTACAGAAAGTCTATACAGGCTCAGCTCTCTGGAAACCCATTAACACCAGTCACAAGACTGGCAAAGAAAACATTGGTGGTTGTTTAAAAGTCAGGCCAAGTCATTTTACGCAAGATCTGGTAATTCATTAATCAATCTGGCTGCAAACCTTGAATGAATAACCTGAAATAGTGAAAGGGACTGGCAGCACCACAAAACACGAGGGAGTTTATAATCTGAAGCAATGCAAATGACCTCGGTGATAAGTTTAAGGCTCCTCTCTGCCCTCATCATCTTCCTGGTGCAAGCCCTTCCAAAGAAATAAGAAATCGTCGATCCCTGCAAGTTTCCCTGCTGCCAGGGGCAAGATGGTATTCATTTCATTGTGCAGCTCTTTCTCTCCCCACATTCTCATTGCTTGTAATACAGCATTTTTTGGCAGCCTACAATAAAACATAGTAGCCTATTTAGGCTTTCCAAATACATGGCACAGAGCAGGGTCTTGAAAGGTAACCTGGGCTACACCTACACAATACAATTAAAGTCATCAAAGACGTCGAGCGTCTCCCCAGAATACAGAATTACATAAAAATAAAAATATAACTAAATCCACAGAGGGCAAGCAATGTGGGTTTTCTGAAGTCTTTTTGAAGGCTAAAATGTATGAGAATACTACACTTAAAAGTCTTCATGATTTTACACATATACTACAGGTTATTGCCTATCCAGGAGCTGCATTTTCTCTTAACATCAGTTATTTGTAAGCAATGCCAACAAAGAGGTATCTCCACTGTAGGTATCTTCTCTCTCTATAATGCTAGGCATGGGTCATAAATAATTTTAAATATGACTAACCTTACATGATAGGGTGTGGTATATTTGAAGGAGCCTCAGGGGACAACAGGTTTTTGTGAACAAAAAGCCTTCTCACTTGCGCCACATCAAGTTGTACAGCTGTTCACATTTCCACATAGGCTTTGAGAATGAAATCCTAATCATTCTGATTTTCTAAAAGTAGCCAAATCAATTTTTTTTTTAAATACAATTTTTTAAAGCCTAGCTCTTCACGAAAGCAAATAATGAAAGTGAATGATGCAGTGAACCATCTAAATAACTGGTCTTGGGTGACTTGTTAACTATTTACTTGCATGAACTTGTGTCAATACACAGTGCCCCGAGGGGCAAAACCTCCTTCATTTTATCTTTCCAATAGTCAGAACCCTGGGCAATAAAAACCAGGTGAAAAAGACAAGTGAGCGAGCTGTGAATAAAAAGAAATCAACTGATTGGAATTATGCATATGTACACACACTGCTAAGAAGATCCTCTGTGTGGGGCAGACAGTACAGGTTTGGTTTGGGACCGGTGTTGGTTCCATGGGAGTGGAATAACCCAGTGATGAATTAGGTGCGTGTACAGGGATACTGGCAAGTTTAAGCACTAGGGTGTAGGCTGGTATCCCATCACACCTGAGCAGATGAGAGCAGGGATTTATATCAACAGTTACATACTATCTAGACTAATTGGACCCTTATCTCACTCGGCTCCTGATTGCTACCACAACTATTAATAATTTCTAGTAGTTTGCGAGACCTCCAGCGCCACTGAGAATGTCTCAGCTCGTGGGTGCTTGGCTCAAGCGAGCTTCCAGGAACATGACTTGCAGAAAACCCAAAAATTCATTGTCTAAAATACAAGCCTTTCTTCAAAAACCAGATGTCCACCAGCTTGAGACATCCAGGAACTTTGTAAAGGGCTTTTGAACACTGGCCCTCACCTAGACAAGGCCACATCTATTGCATCAATACCTCAAAGGAGAGCATGCTTCATTCGAGGTTAGGTTTGGTAATTAGCACTGTACAGCTTGTGCAATTAACGCTGCTCTTGAACTTCCCAACATTTGGTTGCCATTCCGGTTCCTTTCCTTCCACCCCAAAGAGACTCTAGTTCTATTTTTGTATGACAAAGCCTCATCTGGAAGCTTAAGCTAGATAAAACATACTCCCACGGTGACATGAGAGGAAAAAAAAAGAAGAAAAGCAAAGTAAAAAAAACCACCAAAAAACCCAACAAAGTTATTTCCCGTAAAAAGAAAAGCCAACGTAGATCAATGGGAAACTGCACAAAACTTCCATTCTCTAAAACAAATAGTTCCTTGCAGAGCATGTGAGACAGTCTCGGGAGGAAGAAGACATCTTCTTCAGTTCTTGAGCACCCCCAGTCGTCACATTACAGAGCGGCAGAGGCGAGAAATTGTGCAAGGTATTCAGCTGCACGGGGGAGAACGGGGACGGGGTTAACGTACGGCAGGAGAAAACAACTGTTTCATTCCCATCTTCCCAGGCCAAACAACCAAGAAACGTAAATGTGACACACTACGAACCTGAAAAATACATCTACTTCTGTATTGCAGCACTGCAAAATGCTATTACAACACAATTTGTCCTTACAGGTAATTATGGGCCAAATGCTGCTGTCAGAGACAGCGATGCAACCCGCAACTGAAGCTGACGACCAGAAACAAATCAAAGCATTCACAAGGAAGACATCAGAGTTTCCTCGTTAGGAAAGAAGCAGCATTATTTCATTTCCAAACTATAATTTCTGACCTATTAGTTGCTGGCTAGATGTATTCCCCCAGTTGCATACTCCCTATTTCTTCACAGGGGCGCTGCTCATCCTCAGACTCACCCCAACGGTCCCATGAGAGGTTGGACAAAATGACCAGTGCCTCATGTCACCAGCCTGAAGAAGAGAAGTCACCAAGGAGACCTTAGAGCAGCCTTCCAGTATCGGAAGGGAACTCCAGGAGAGCTAGAGAGGGACTCTTTGTCAGGAACTGGAGTGATAGGACAAGGGGTAATGGTTTTAAATTGGAAGAGGGGAGATTTAGATTAGCTATTAGGAAGAAATTCTTTGCTGTGAGGGTAGTGAGACACTGGAACAGGTTGCCCAGATAAGTTGTGGCTGCCCCATCCCTGGAAGCGTTCAAGGCCAGGCTGGATGGGGCTTGGAGCAACCTGGTGTGGTGGGAGGTGTCCCTACCCATGGCAGGGGGGCTAGACTAGATGACTTTTAAGGTCCTTTCCAACTCTAACCATTCTATGATTCTATCATTCTCCCAACAAACTCACACACGAGCTTATCTGTTTGCCTCATTGTCTGCAACATGCTTTGACTTTCAGAATGGGAATTACCTCATACAGGATGTGGCAATTCCCTTACAAGGCATGTAGGTGTGTTGTCACTATCTGAGACAATTATGGACTTGGCAGTTGAGGCTACCAGTGCAGCAGGCCGTTACACTCAGGGCATGCAACGAGCCTATGGTCAAGTTCCACTGGTTTAACTGGGTCAATCTGCGTGTTTAGAATTGGTAGATACTGAATTATACTACTCATCTGGAACTTCCACTTTGAAAGTCTGCATCTTCAACTGATTCTTCAAAAAGGAAAAATGTCTCAGAGAGGAGATTTAGATTAGATCTCAGAAAGAAATTCTTTCCTGTGAGGGTGGTGAGAAACTGCGAGCTGTGGATGCCCCATCCCTGGAGGGGTTCAAGGCCAGGCTGGATGGGGCTTTGAGTAACCTGGTCTAGTGGGAAGTGTGCCTGCCCAGGGCCGGGGGGTTGGACTAGATGACTTTTAAGGTCCCTTCCAACTCTAACCATTCAATGACTCTATGAAAAATACATCTCAGTTGTAAGAAATGCAAAAACCACTCTCTTTCACTCCAGCTGAAAATGTGTCCCCTGCTACAGACCATCCAAACCCACACACTAATGCACCGTGCCCTGCCCGAGGCGGTACAACTGCAATTCAAGAACAAGACAGGGTTTGGAAACTTTGCAAAACAAGGTGCGAAACGTTATACAACTAATTAAAAAAAAGAAAGGGCCTAAGCACAGGGTTTTGCAGGGCTAATTTCATTTTGATTTGAATAAAATTAATTCCACATTACTTGGGTGTAAATGATAGAGGCTGACAGAACCAGTTTCAGCCATCAGTTATGCCGGTATAAACCCAGAGTAACTCCATCTGCATCACGTAGATCACTGTGGTTTTAGAGCTGTATACATTAGAAAAAAAGAAGAATTTCATTCAGGACTTCATAGGTAAGCACTTTACTGTCCCGTTTCAGTTAATCTTTTCCAGCCTTTAAAATCCATTGTGATAATTTGGGGCTTCCCCAAGCCAGTGAGCCAGACGTACTTCCTGGAGCTGCGAGAGAGCGCACCAGTAGTACGCTGTTGCGAAAGGTCTTGCTGCCAGCTAATCAATTTATTGTCCAATTTCCCAGTCCGTGGACAATCTATGGTATTTCCTATCACCAAGGAGAGAAGCGGGTTAGGGTTCAGGAGAGGCATGGGCGCCCCGTAACCACAAAGCAGAGAATCATGAAGGCTTTACACGACAAAAGAAAGAGGACCGGAGACAGAGATAAAGAGACCGTAACCTTCCTCTCGTACACCCTGATCCTCGAGGCGGAATTGTAAAGAAAACATTTAAATCTCTCCTACCACCCTTCAACTTTTACTTTAAGGCTGCTCTCCACCAGGAGATGAAACACCCTAAACGATGCGCTGGTTCACGAGCTCCTGACAGCCTTCACGCCTGCCTTTTTTCTTCCTCCCCTATACATCAACTACCAGGAACTCTTCAATTTGTGCACAAGTGCCTTGCACAGTAACTCCTAAAAAAACCTTTGCAAGAGCTATTCCAGCTCCTCATCATCTGGCTGCTGTGTTGCACCCCACGTCTTGCCAGGGACTGCAAGTGGAAGACAACACACATACGCTTCGAATTTGGTCTCCCTTTGCAGCTGACAACTGTGTGACTCCTCGCTGTGATGCCACGTGCACTCTAGGTACTCTTTTCAACAATCAAAAGTTCCATTTTAATTCCTTTCAAGGCTTTTTTTCCCCAACCTCCCCCTCTCTCCAGTTTGCAGGCCTGGTTTTGATCATGAGGATTAAGGGCGCCAGTCAGAACTCATAACAAACACCATCACATTTGTTGTCTCTTAAAGTGGGGGGAAAATAGTCCAACTGTTGTCCACCAGAATGGAAAAAAAGAACCAAGCAAGGACTTTGCACTGCGGACTTGCATTGCCTTGCCTTACCTCGAATATATTGGCGGGTTCATTGCTGTACTGGTTGGAGATGATCTCTGACTGGTCGCTGTACCACTTGAGCCCCCCCAGAAAGCTGTCCGCATCCAGGTCGTTCACGTCTAGTTCGGAGAGGTCAAGTTCTGGGAGATCCGGGCAAAGAGGCTGGTCTTCGCCAACCAGAGCAGCACACTGCAGGAAAAACAGGAACACAGAAATAGTTTCATTAATTACCAGGAATCTATTAACTTTAATATCATGTGATAAGAATTAAGCCTCGATTAAGCCATGGCACAGGGTCACTGGAATTGACTCTGTTTTCTGGAAGAAAAAAAACAACTAGTGAATATTAGACGATTGTTGGCAAAAAGGAGGGGAAAACAAGAAGCCCTAAGTTGCCTTCTCTACCAAATCCCTGTCCGGGGGGCAACAACTTTCCTTCTCCCCATGCTCTTGGGTAACAATCACATTCAAAGCTTTATTAAATCCAACAGCAGAGGCCAAAGCGTGGCCTTATTCTCCTGCTTCAGTGCGTACCAGTGCAGGTAGAAGTTACAGATGAATACCTCTGGGCAAGGTCTGTCACGCATTTCCTGATGCATTCAGGTTAAAGAGGCACAGCCTGTGACCGCCTTCAGCCCTGGAGGCTAGCTCAAGCTGGAGATAGTCACACTTCTACAGGATCCTCACTGCCATCCTGGAGGTCGGTCGTGATGGTGGCTACCATATGGGCATGAAAAAAAAGGGTACGGGTCAGTGATGACACTGTGCTCATTTCCACAATGATGCGTGGACCATGGCCACCAAAGTCACCCATCAGGGTCCTGGCAACCAAAGAGTGTTCTGAAATGGCCCTTTATTCATCTTTGGGTGACAGGCATGGCTACTTCACGCAGCCTTTCACCCTCTCGCTGTGAACATGTATGTTATACCGTCCCAGGCAGCTTCCTAAGTGTTCCCAGCCAGCTCTGCTGTGAGGGAACCTCATGGATTCTCCTCCTCTGGCAGCCTCTGATTCAATAATTCCTAACATAAAGGGTCTGTGAAACACTTTGGTTGAGGTAGTAAATAAAGTCTGGTCCACATGGATCCTCTCCAGCAGCGCAAAATGTTCTTGTCTCCACAACTGACGAACAGAGTAGAGATAAATACAAATAAACCTGGAACAAGTGTCCTTTTATATGCTAGTATGAAGCCAGAGAGGGTATTGACCAGCCTACTAAGCAAGAAGAAAAAAAAAATTAACAACACACATCCACTTTAGCACGGCAATCGAAATGTTAAGAGTTTCCACCAAAACCATTCCCTAATTATGGAAAATACGTAGCAACAGCTTGGCAAATAGCGGCGTCCCACACGTCACTGCTGCTTGAGGAAGCAATTCCTCCCACTCTGCACCACCTACCCCTGAAATTCACCTCCCAACATCTACATTGACACGGGGTACAACACAAAACACACATAAAGTTGCAAAAGCACTAGGCACTGAATGGTTAAAAGCTGCTTAAAGTCAGCTGAGTCTAAGGGCTTCCACCCTGAGTATTTCTAGCACGGTGTTATGGATGGCCAACAGCAGGTCTTCCTTGACTCCCACCAGTTGACTGGGTGGTTTGAACGATTTCCCAACTTCTATTTGGACGGAAATCAACCCAGAAAGTGCCACTTTGCAAAGAGGGATGTCTGTAGGGCACTCACAGGGTGTCCACAGACGTGAATTGCTCAATACGGGTTGTGCCACTCTGGCGAAGGACCGCCTTTTACAATAAGGCGAGCGAGAGCTGCTGAAGATGCATTTCATTGAGGTATTTTTTTTGTTGTTGGGTTATTTTATTATATTTTTTTTGGTCCCTGGGAATCTCCGTGTGTCTGCAGTGCACGGGCTGGATGCGGCAACGCAGCCACGAGCAGAGATTTTCTTCTGTCTGTTGGCACAAAGGCTGGGTGCAGCTGGGGCCAGCTATAATTTACCAGACAACTTCTACCATCTACCAGGATGCTGGGAGAGATAATCAGGGAATAGGCCAAGGGGCAGAGGAGCCGAGGCTGCAAAATGAGGCTTCTGAAATAGCAGTGGCTTTGCTTTCCCATTATTTAAGGGGCTGCAGAACTTTAAGAAGTCGAAACCCCGCTTAAGTACATTTTCACCGCACGCAATTCCTTTTACCATTATTTTTGTCATAGGAGAAAAAAATAAGTAAAATAAAAGAGAAAGGAAAAAAAAAATATAAATTAGAAAGTTCCCTCTTCTTTAATGCGAGACACAACCTTCTGGCAAGGAATTTTATAATGCAGAGATGACCTTTTTTGATGCTTGGACGAAATCTCTGATCTCATTAAAGGATAATCTAGTTTTTGACTGAAAAGGTAGACTCTCGGTGTCATTCTCAGGTTTGTGTTGTGGAGGTCAGTAGCTTACAACTGACGCCGGAGACTTTTAAAGTATCCTGCTGGTCTGTGACTGCTTTCCTTTGTAAAAATAGCTTCACTCTATGAACCACCTACTTAAACATGTTTACTCTTGGTAATCTGCATTTTTAAGTTCCTACAGTGGGATTTTGAAGCAACATAAACAATGGTGTTAAATAAAAAATAAAATCCTGCTGATAGCAGCTTTCCTTTGCCCATAGTGACTGCAATGTCACCTAAAATAAAAAAGAAAGTAATTGCTGAAATGAAGTATATATGCTCTTGCCAATGTTGACATGATAATAAAATCAATGTTTCTGAATATGACATTATGCTTCTAATCTGAGACACATTAGGAGCAAGTGTTCCTGTTATTAATTTATATTTGGCCTTTGGATGATGCCAGGTTTAACACTCCAAGTCCTAAAACTGTCCTCATCTGACACGCTGATATTTACTGTTTGCCTATACATCTGTAACAGGTGCACCTGCAGTGCCAGCATACATTTTACTCTCTTCCCACCGTCATTTGATACGATAGTTATTCCATAACTATAGCCTTAATTTTATAGTAACATTTAGGAGGATAAAGCAGTCACTAAACACAAAAGGCTAATTACTGTGCGTTATTTCACGCCAACAGACTTTTTTTTTAACTCCTAGTTTAAGAGCAAACAATAAATTAGCTTAACTGCACTGACAATAATGAATCATTATAATTAAGTATAATTCTCCATTAACCTTTTGGACGTTTTTGTGCCTTTGGAGGTAAATCAAGGCAAA